>CM053785.1:982926532-983526532 GCA_028749045.1 Cupressus sempervirens
ATGCATCTATTATTAGGGCTCCTCTAATTTCAACATAATTTTGTGGGTTATCTTGAACCTAGATGGTAAAGACAAAAAAGTTTGATTTTCCTGTGCTCCCAAGGACCACAATGATAGAAGCACCCTTTGGAATTGGATGTGCCAACTAAAAGAAATTCCTTGGGAGTTTATTGGGGATTCTAGTATGGTATAAAGACAACAAGAAAAGTTAGGATGTTCCAAATTTGATTTGAAACAAGAAGACAAGTTCTTTTGGACTAAGATGGATGGTAAGTATAATCTCTTTGACCCTTTGACCAATAACAAGAATGGACATAAAGGCATTTAGCACATGTGATCTAAATTCCAAAAGGGTGGGAGGAGGATATATCGTAGATTAGATAGATTCTATGCATGTAGGAATACTTTCAACTTTAGAAAGAATGAAGAAGGTGATTGTGTACAAGTCTTCCCTTACACTCTGTTTGATCACCATCACATAGTAGCATCAATCTTTTTGTTTAATCAAAACCAAGTCATCCCTCACAAATCTGATGGATTTTCCCTTAATACTTCTCTCCTTAAAGATGAAGATACTAGGACTATTGTCTTGGTAATCAGATGGTATAACCATAATATTGTCAAACACAGGTGATATCTAGAGATGGGAGACTATAACTAAAAGCTATAAAAGGCTCTTCTATATTGTGGGGAAGAAGAAAGCTAAAGACTCTAGATTCAAAGAATGTACCATTCAAAAATCTCTAATTAAAGCTAAAAAAAGTACTTAGGTTAGGCAAAACTACATAACCAGGATACTCTAGACACTCTGACCATTGCCATAGATTCATTAAGAAAGATAACACATTCAAAGATTTAGGGAGCTAAAACGAGGACTAGAATTAATTTATTAGAACATGGTGATAAGGGGACAAGATAATATTTCTAGCTATTGAATTTGAAAGAAGCCACAGACAAGATAGACCATATTTGTGAGGATGGTAAGGATATCTATGATCAAGGAGATATTCTTAAAGCTTTTTCCAACTATTACTCTAACCTTTTCACCTTAGAATAGGTGGATGATTCTATGAATAGCAAGTGGGATAGAATCAAAAGTCTTATCCTGATGCAGAGTGCACAACAAAAGGGTAAATAAAGCCTATTCAAATATATTCAAACACTGCATAATTACCAAGACAATATGACTATGCCCGAGGACCAGCGGGAACAACAATTCCCAAACATATCATATTTCATTAATTCAACTTTTCGTTACATCTTAGCTCTCCTCTATCGAGACACCATCCACTATCCTCTTCCATTCTACCATTATTCTTGTCTCCCCTTGTCCCTTATCGGATTTCCTTACATTATTTATAGCTTTGCAAAAATTGAATAACTAACTGCACTAATTACTAACTTTCCACAATTGAAAACATTCTTTTTCTAAACACATTAACTAAACTATGAAGTTATCATGGTTTATTCAAACCTTTCTAAATATCAATGATACTTAGACCACTTAGACTTACATTCAAATTTTCATAACATCAATTTATCGTGCACTCCATAGTTCTTGACTTTGATCGTGGTGCTCTTGCACCATACTCCCCAACTTTGAAATTGTTCCAAGTCCTCTTGGAAAGCTCTGTCAAACAAACTTTATCAAATGTAGTTCCATGTCTTCTCATATCTTTGACACATTTGTACTCAGCTCCTTGATGCTCCATCCTTGCTTATTTTCGTGAATATCTTGTGGCTGTACTTTCTTCCTTGTCATGCTTCTCCATGCTTGATTCTTTCTATCCACACTAATTATACATGTTTCCATGCACCTTTAGGAAGTGTGTTCCCTGTACTCTCCTTCTAAAGCTTTGTTTCTTCTTCTTGTGCTTTGGAGTTAGTGACCATATTGCTATAAAGAAAAGGACATAACATAGCCTTTCCATTATTGGGCTTTGACACAACCTTATCAACTTCATCATGCCATAAATCTATACCATAGTTGGATATACCTGCAACACAAAAATACTTAGTACCAAAAAACATAGTAATATCTTCATACTAGTATAGGCTGCCCCTATACACATGCTTGGACTGATTTCCTCATGACTCTTAATCCTTATGATGTTCTCATATTCAGATGCTTCATGTTTATATTCCTTTGCCCCTATGAGTAACTTATCATCATCATTTAGCCATGCTCCTTGTCCTTTCACCTTCCTCTTGGTGACTACCTTACCGTTCTCCCCAAACTTTAATGCACATAGAATTGTACCAACTAGTATCATTTTTCAGCATCAAACTTTACTTCTTCCTCTTTTTCTTCATCAGAAACTATATTCTTTACTACTATCCTACATCTTAGAACCTCTTTATTATGAGATTCACTCCTCTCCATGTAACCTATCTGTTGTAGTCTTTCTTCTTGTCCCTTAGAGGGACCACATACCTTTGTATCAGTATTCTCAATGTCTTCATGCTCCAAAGTACCATCACTCTTCCTCTGCATTTTCTCTTCACCTTCATGTTCCTTACACCTTAGGAACTCTCTTCTTCCCATCAACCATGTCTTTGACATTCCCCATGTAGCCTTATCATCTTGCAGTGAACTCATCAAAAACTTTTTTCCATCCTTATTAGTAATATATTCATTTTTCCAACCAAAATGTATGGCTTTGACATCAACTTTCCATATTCTACCCAAAATCATATGACAATCATCCAAAGGTACAATATCATATAATATTTTATCAACATATGGACCAATACTGAAAGAAATATATGCTTCTTCTTTGACATCAACGCACTGATCATTATTCATTCCATACATTCTATAAGGTGTAATATGTTCTATCTTCTCAATATTCAAATTAGAAATCATATCACCTAAAACAAGATTAGTGAGAGTACCACTAGAAACAATAACCCTGCATACCTTACACCTACATTTGCATTGTATCTTGAATATGGATGACATCTGAATGTACCTTGTACCATCATTATCTACCATTATGACCTACTACCAACCTTCTTCAAACAAAAACCTCAAAAAACACCTTCAATCCAAGATCTATCTGACTTGGAATCACCACTCGAAATACTCTTGTAGGATGATTCAACTCCAAGCATCAACAAAGGACTCCTAGTCTTCAAAATCTTAGATCTTCACCCCAAACCAGATCTTTTATTGTGCTCTGATACCAATCTGATGTAGAGCATCATAAAAATCATCCAATTAGTTAGATACATGCTAGTCCCTTTCAAATATATTAAATAAACTCCATAATTAGAGGTATCTTACAAGGTAAAACAAAACATTTTCCAACATAAAAATATCAACCTTTCTCCATTCACATATCCTGATTTCTATATCTAATTCCATTATTCATAACTTCAGTTCTAAACATCTTCTTGGAAAAAAAAATCAGTATAGTTGTTCCAAATTAGAAATAATAAAACATATCAAAAGATGAGCCAAAATAAATAAATCTATTGAAATTTATAGTCTGCATACTTAGACCCATTTTCTCTGTCATAAACTAGAAATAAAACTAGTAACCCTTCCTAGGAAATCAAATAACTTTCTCAAGATGATTCCAAATAACATCAAAACAATTTCCACTCAACCTTATATGTGTCTATTTTAGGAATATATAATTCATTAATTCTTAAAAGGCATAAATCATTCTACAAGGACCAATTGTGTCTTGTAACTTCAGTGGAGATCTATAAAAACCAGTCTTCATTAAAATGAACATAACTTACACAAATTTGAATGAAAAAAACTTAAACAAAATGTAAATAAACCTTGATTCACATATCTTTCCAATTAATATAAATAAATTTTCTAATTCATTCAAATTTTATCATTCCAAACATTTCAATTTGACTTGCATAACTTCTTCATTTCTAAATGAAATAAATCCAAACCAAAGGAAAAATAAATTTTATTCACTTATCTATTTCAATATACAATATTTACATGGGTTTCAGGCTGTACATGGCCATACAAGACCTAGAACCAACACTAAAACTGAAAAACCAATCAAAATAACAACACAGGATATTACCAATTGTGTTTCAAAATGTATCTCTTCCTTTCATTTATTCTTTGGTTTGACCATACATTTATTTTTATAGATGTTTTGGTTGGTTATAACTTCCAAACCACCCTTTAAACCAAACCATTACATAATTTTAACCCTTTTGCATTTTTGACAACATTTTATGCACTTTATGCATTTTTAAATTTTAACTTTCATACAAACCCAACCTAGAACAACATAATGACTCAAATGACTTTAGATGGATGTCAATAGATCCATTCACCTATGAAATAAACATTTTGACATTATTTGTCATATTAAGACCTCCTCTTTACAACTTTGACAACTTATTACAAATGGCTTCTCTAGCCTTTATATCTTGACTCAAAAGACTCAAATATATAATAAATGGATCACATTATTTCAAAATATGACTTAATGACTATAAAATTATTTTTTCTCTTTAAATTTAGGTGCCTTTGCACCATACTCCCAACCTTGAAAAGTTTCCAAGTCCCTTGGAAACATGGAATCAATAACCTACAAGAAAAAAATATTAGATCAAAATCCTCATCTTTACCTTCATTTTCCTTTGCCTCTTCATGCCTTTATCACCATCATCATTTCCCTTAAGGACATAGGACTGTCCCTAAAATCATCTTTTCAAATACTCCTATTAGTGGAGTATTAATGGCTGTAACTCCATAGTGCCTTATCAGTCAGAGATCCACCTTTACCATTTTTGCTTCAAACTCACCACAAACAACTCTCCCCTATGCCTCACCTAGGAGTCCTCCTCTTTGCCTCTCTGCCTAGTCTCTTGGCAATCAACTATACCAATCCTTGGCCCTTGACCATTCATATTACCCAATAGTAGATCCTAGAAGATGCCTCTCTCTTTACATTGCACCTTCTACCTAGCTTTATCTCCATTGGAGAATGGTTATGATAGACCTTCTCTTGTCTACCCATCATTCCAACCTTCATATGAAGCAAGATGGATAAGCACCTACAACCAAAAAAATCATTAAAAAAATACCAAATCTCCAAGGTCCTAGCATAGATTTCCTCTATCAGTGCTTTATCCACACACTCAAGATCTTCAAGCTCTGATACCAATCTGATGTGGAGCGCATAGTAGAAGGGTAAATAAAGCCCAGTCAAATATATTCAAACACTACATAATTACCAAGACAATATGACTCTGCCTTACGGCCAACACAAACAACAATTCCCAAACATATCATATTTCATTAATTCAACTTGATGTTACATCTTGGCTCTCCTCTGTCGAGACGCCATCCACTATCCTCTTCTATTCTACCATTACTCCTATCTCCCTTTGTCCCTTATCGGATTGCCTTACATTATTTATAGCTTTGCAAAAACTAAATAACTAACTCCACTAATTACTAACTTCCCACAACTAAAACCATTCCTATTATAAACACATTAACTAAACTATAAAGGTATCATGGTTTATTCAAACCTTTCTAAATATCGATGATACTTAGACCACTTAGATTTACATTCACATTTTCATAACATCAATTTCTTGTGCACTCCATAGTTCTTGACTTTGATCTTGGTGCTCCTGCGCCATATCCCTAAGAAAATTAATGAAGAAGACAAATATATTCTTGAACAATTGATATTGAAAGAGGAAATTATTAATGCAATAATGAAGATGAGTGATGAGAAGGTACCCAGGCCTGATGGGTTTCTAATTGATTTCTACAAGACTAATATTGAGTGGATTTGGTAAAATCTATTGATACTTTATGAGGAAGTCATAGATAATGGATCCCCAAGCTTCGTAGTTAACTTTAAACTTATCAAACTAATTTCAAAATATGGTGATAAAGACTTAATCAAGAATTGGAGGCATGTTATCCTTCTTAATGTGTCATAAGATTCTATCAAAAGATCTTTCTCAAGATTGGAAAACATCATTCCCAAGGAAATCAACTCCACACAAACTATCTTTATTAAAGGGAGATACATTTTAGATAATTTAATTACTTTTCTGGAGGCCATGGAATGCGCTAGAAGTTGGGGACAACACGTATGTATGTTTCTAGTAGATTATAAAAAGGAATATAAAAAAATTGAATGGAAATACATCATGATTATGTTAGTAGGGCTTGGCTTTCCTGATTTTTTAACAAAATGGTTATGTTTCTCATAATCAATGCTATAACCCCAATGAAGATAAATGGTACTAGATCCAACTGCTTTGGCCTCTCTAGATTTATCAGAAAAGGGTGCCCATTAGCCTCGTTATTGTCTATTAAAGTAAAAAATTACCTATTATATATATTGAGAGATAATTCTTTATCTCAAAGGGATTGTGCTTCCCAACCAAGAAGATCTAACTAATATCAAATTTGCAAATGATAAAACCTTTCTTATATGGTTATTAGAAGAAAAAAAACATTGAAAATCTTGTTGCCAAGATACATACCTTTTTTTCCACTTCTGGTAGTAATGTCTCATTAACCAAGTCTATCATGTTAGTTTAGGTGGGTAGTCCCCCAATTCAGCATGAAAAATTGGGTATTTCTTTGGAAGCCCTAAGCACTAGGTAAGATACCTTGGTATCTCATTCTTGGTTCATCCTAATCAATGTAGTAATTGGTCAAGACAAAGATTGATAAGAAACAATACTAATGGAACAATGGGTACTTATGTTTGAGTGGGGACATTGTAGTTATGCCAAAAAGTCTTATTATACTATATATTATTCTTTTTCTTGGCTATTCAACCAAGACCATATTAACTATGTTAAAAAATATATAAGAAATTTTTTGTGATCTAATGGCAAATGAAAGAAGAGGTATGGTGTTAGAAGGGTCGAGCGTGTTAGAAGAAAAGAGTTGGGTTGTCTTACGCAAAAAGATCTTAGATGGCAAGGCATTGCCCTTGCCATCAAATGGGTTGCTAAGGCCACCCAAGGAAAAGAACCATGTATAATTCTAATCAAGAATAAAATATCAAGGGGTGCTTCTATTGATGCTAAATCTTGGAATGGTTTACACATTAGTGATCTCTTAGGTAAATTGAAGCTCAAAGTTGAAACTTCCCTAATATTTCAAGCTATTTGGAAGTGGTGGGAGAAAGTAAGACATCTAATATTTGGGAATGATTTATCATCTTCACAAAATCTATGGGGAAAAATCTATTTGGTGGATCTTAAAAGAAATGATAAGCCCCTTTTCCTTCTTCAAGATTGTCCTGCAAAGAGATGGTCCATAAATGTTATTAATAAGGTCAATGATATTATATCTAAAGGTAATCTTATCAGTTGGCAGGAAGTGATTTCAATGTATAATGTACCTCTCTCACACAAAAGGATCTTTTCCATCCTAAAAGAGGTATGTGGTACTCTCAATCTCCTGAGGTTGATGATAAGCTCTCCCTACTAAGATGGCCATATGGGTCTCCCTTGTGCTCCACCAAGGCCAAAAATGTATATAACATTCTCTTGGATTCCTCTATCATTCTTGAACACCGTAATTCCAAATGGTCTTGTTACCTTGACCATCAAAATTGGATTAGAATCCTTGGTACCCTTTGACACTTACCCATCAAGCCCAAAGCTCAATGTTTAATGTGGTAGATGCTCTTGTGCAGGCTTCCCTTCTTTAATTTGATAGTGAACCCTCTACCCAATTAGTTTGTCAACTCCTTGAATCTATTCTCCATGTTTTCTTTTATTGCCCCTTTGCGAAGCCAGTTTGGAAGTCCTTAACTTCTATGTGGGAAATTTGATTTCTATTTTTCAAGTGATATTTGGTTTTATTCCTAGGATTGATTAAAAAAAAATGTAATATTTTATACTCTATTTTTTCTCCTCTTATGCTTTGGCACATCTATAAGATTAGGAATGATGATATTTTTTAGGGTAGTCATAGAATTTTTATCTAGTCTTTGTAGAGACTTGTTCATTTAACATATCTATGCATGTGATTATGACTCTATAGGTGAAAGATCATCCATTGGCTAAAGTCATCAAAAAATGCACCTCCAACCTTAGGAAAGAAAGCATCCCCTTTGAATTTACAATCAAAGACAAGGTTGAATTTGATTTTGACTATACCTTAAAGTAGTTCCTAGATCAAATTAAGATGAAGAAGATGGTACAAGATGCATCTACCAATATAATACCATATCCTTGAATCCTCAACAAAGCTTATCAACAACTAGCAACATTTGTAATGCCTACCCCTAGTTGACTTTTCATGTTGGATTGTCGGATTATTTTAAGCCAAATTTATGATTATGTTTTATGATTAGTGGTACTTGGTTACTATATTTGATTAAATGTATTTCATATTCAATTGATATATGTGTTGAGTTAGTTATTTCATGTGTTCATGATTATTTTGATGATGATACATGTATGTTCATATAGTGATTTCAATTATTTCATTATGTTAGTTAGAGGAATTATTTTTATGCATTTCTATAGATACTTGCCCCATATTTGCATGTGTATGATGTATTTGTATCTTTTACTTTATGTGTGACATTTCTGATGTGGTTGAGGAAGGGATTCATAGTCACCTTCTAGTTAGGATATACACAATGCACCACTTCATTCCATTGTCTATTTAGTTTAGACTATATGTGTATGTACATGCTCAAAGTTTATGCAGATTGCAAGCACCGAGTATGAACTTCCCTAAATTGATAGGAGAGCATACTGTATTGCAGTGTCTTAATGGTAAAAGAGGGGAGATAATTAGTCCAAATCATAACCCTAAGCCAATTGTTCTAGAAAATAGGATAATTATATGAGTTGTTTACCTTTTGGAATTTGTTTAGTGACATGAATTCATGATTTTGACCCTAGAGTTTGATTATGTTCTTTGTCTTCAGTTGAGTTGTCATATTTAGTCTTGTGAGTTTGCTATAATTTTCAGTTATAATCAAATCAAATTAAAAGATAATTTAATAGAAATTTTATAAAGAAAAACTAATATTTAATTATATTTAATTAATTGAGAAATTAATTAAATTAAAGAATTAAAGTTAGAGATATAATTAAAGTTCTAATTTTGGCATAAGCATATTTATTTAATTTATTAACAATAAATTTAGGAGTTTCATTTTTATAATAAACTCTAAATATTATTATTAGTTAGGTTAATAAATATTTTATTAAAAACATCTCGTGAATTAATTAAAAATGAAAAAAATTGATTTAATAAAGATATTTTAATTAATTTGTAAAAAGGTTGCACATGAAAATTAAAATATAATTAAATAATTAAGGAAAAGGGTTTCACATGATTGCAAAATTGAAGCCCTAATTTGGGGGAAAACTCTTTATTAGGAAATTAGAGTTCATTTCTTAATACTAAGATTTG
Source organism: Cupressus sempervirens (assembly GCA_028749045.1). Taxonomy (NCBI): domain Eukaryota; kingdom Viridiplantae; phylum Streptophyta; class Pinopsida; order Cupressales; family Cupressaceae; genus Cupressus; species Cupressus sempervirens. The sequence continues at coordinate 982,935,936 of CM053785.1, forward strand.
GAGGAGCCAATTTCTGAGAAGAAGGTTTTTGAAAGATGGGGAAATTGCTTGTGAGCTCTGTGCGTTCATTATTTTAGCATCAAATCCAAGTAGGATCTTGTGGGTTTTGTACAATATTTTTCATTCTTTGATTTCTCTATCTTCTTCGTGTTTGTTGTAGATCTATTTTCAGAATTTTAAATTGAGTTGAAACCCTTGCTGCAAATTTCATTATTCTTCGTTTTGGAATCATCTACATATGAATTGAGAATTAGAAACCCTCATTTTGTAAATTTTTAGAGAATTTCATTTTTAAATGAGTAGGGTTTTGAAAAGAAACCAAGAATGTTATATATAGATTTGATTGATTATTCATTTCTCTCCTATCAGATCTATATGGGGAAATCTTTATATATATATATCACAATATTCCCTTGCCTCTTTATTCTTCTTTTTATAAGTGAGCAGAGGGTTGATGAGGTTAGTCCAATTTTTCTTGATAAATCCATCACAGTTAGAGAATGATCCTTCTTCCAATTGGTACTTCTTGAGATGACAATTAAGTGTCTCTACTATGCTTGCCTCAATCTTTTTCACAATCTCATCTTGTTGTGTTTCCTGATCCCTAAATAATCTTCTATTTCTTTCTTTCCATACCTTCTAGATGAGGATAGAAGGGAAAATATTCCAAATTTTGGTAGTCCAACTAGTGAGAAGATTAACTAATGAATTTGGCATGGGGGTGTGCTAACCCAACATGTGCCTAAGCCAGTCCCAACCATGTTTGGTGTAAGGGTAGCTGAATAAAATGTGGTTTGTATCATTGTTATTTTATCTACATAACACACATTTAGAGGGTCCTTCAAAACCCACCTGGCAGAATCTATTAGCTATGAGGATCTTGTTTTGATATGCCAACCATAGAAAGAACCTAGCCTTTGGTAGTTAGGATGGCTCCCAACATAGTTTGAGTGGGATATTCACCTTTTCCCTAGTTTTGGAATTAGTAAGGGTTTTATAACCATCCTTAACCCTATATTTTTCATCCTTTGAAGCTACCCAAACAAGCTTTTCATTCCTCTCCAGTTGTTTGATTTTTCTACTTTTGATTATCTTTTCATATATTTCTTTTTTTGAAGGTATTAAATCTATATTATCTAGAGCTTTCCACACCCAACTAATCATACCATTCTGAGAAATCTTTATTTTGTAATTACTAACCTTGCAACCCCATAAATTGACTAATTTCTCTTTGATTACTGCTCAAAACTCTAAGTTGTCTATAGGGGGATGTATGTCCCATGAGTCCTCCTAGAATAAGGTATCATCCCCCTTGCCAATATCCCAAGTGAGATATTTGTTGATGAGGGCTCGACAGTTTATCATAAAATTCCAACTTTTAGATCCTTTAGGGAGGGTCTTCATCCTAAAAATAGAGAAGGGGTATGCTTCATTAAGGTACTTATTATACATAATTTTAGCCCACTTGTTGTTTCTTTCAACAAAGAGGTTCCATATTAGTTTGTCCCCAAATGCTTCATTTTTCCAAATTAAGTTTTTGATGCCTATCCTGCCTACATCCTTTGGATAACAAATATTTTCCATCTAATGAGTGCAAGCTTTTTGGAATCCTTGTCATTCCATAGGAAACTTCTAAGTAAAGTTTTGAACTTCTTATTAGTATTCTTGGGTAGAGGGAGGCAAGAAAGGGGGTAGATAGGGATGGCAAATAGAATATATTTTATCTTGGTTATTTTGCCTGCTTTCGAAAGCAATTTATCTTTCCAGCCCCCTATCCTTGTCTCTAGTCTACCCAAAATATTTTGCCACACCTTGGTGGATTTACTTGGTTTTTCTAGTTCAATACCCAAGTATTTACATGAGAATTCACCCTTCTTATACCCCATGATATGATAGATCTAATTTTCTATTTTTGGCTTAGTGTTAATGAAGAACATTTCAGATTTTGCTACATTTATTTTTTGGCCCGAAGCTGCAATGTAAAGTTGAATGATGGATCTAATATTTAATGCATCTCTCATAGAATTGCAACTAGACAGAATGGTTTCATCTAAAAATTGTTGATGTGTAATATTGGGAATATTTTATGTCACCATAATACCCTTGATATCCCCTCTACTGTACACAACAAAGAGTGCTCTCCCAAAGGATTCCCCATAATGATATATAGAAATGGAGAGAGGGGATCTCCCTGTCTAATACCTCTAAAAGTTTTGAAGAAGCCCTCTGGGGACCCCTTCACAAACATTGAGATCTTAGTGGTTGAGATGTATTGATATATAAGGTTGATCCATTAGTGAGTGATGGCATAGAACAATAGATGATTTTGAGCCCCTTTTTATGAACATTTGTCTATATCTTGTTAAAATTTATCATCTTTTAAGCCTAGTATTTTGAAACTTTCAATGTATAAAGTATGAACTTATGGCATGAAAATGATAGTTCATATTATGTTTAAAAAGGGGGTTCATTATGTTAAATCTTTCTTCATGTATGTTTAACATGGGTAGGTCTTCCTACAGTTGAAAAGATTGTGGAACCATTAGTTGAATGGTTAATGTTTTTCTTATAAATAATAAATATGAATAGATTTTGTCAAAAAATTTGTCTGTATCATTGATGATCGCAGGAATTTAAGCCAATCAGGAATCAATTGGATGACCACAAAAGACTCACGTTGAGAATTGTTGGTGTTAATGGACTTGGCAGAAAAAATTAGAAGGGACCTATTTCCATGGATGACAAGTGGGACCTGACAAAGTAGTTGAGCAGAAAAGTAAGGATTGAAGCGGTCACTTAAGCATGCATGGAACTATTATGGATACCTGGATTCTTGGAGGATGGTTTAAGTCAAAGGAACAAATCTAGCATCCTTTGTGCTCTATATTTGTGGGAATTCACGGAATAATTAATGTTTTTATGTTTGTATGTTGTAACAAACTATCCTTCAAGAGGAAATTGTAAATTTAGGACTTTGTTATTCCTTCCTTTTAAATAAGACCTTGTTTGTATTTGAAAGGTGAGGAGAGAAAAATAATAGAAGGATAGTAGAATTGTTGTTTATCTAATTTTTTATGTACCACTGCATATTTGAATGAATATATGGTTTTGCTAAGTTCTTACACTTTTATTTGAGCTTATCTTTCCTTCATTCTTCCATGGGGGCCCACACAGAAGGTAGAGTTTACTTTAGTCATTGGGAGTTGTTTAGTTTTCTAAGCTAAATGTATAACTATTGTTCCTATAGCCACTAGAAACAGAACCAGTTACTGTTCTTGTAGCAATAGGTGCATAGGTGAAAGGCTAAGTAGTTAAATCTCCTTCTAAGCATTTGATAATTTTCTTTTCTGTTGGTAAAATAGATTTCCTTAATAGCACTTGCATTCAAAGTAGTAGTGGCTTTTAGTGAAAATTAGAGCATATACTTTGTAGACATCATCTCAAGTTCACGCTCCCGGATTGATATTTAATGGAGATTAGCATAGTACCTTGGTAGTGAAGGATGTCTAATCCTATAGCTAAAAAGGTGTTATATTGGTTAGACAGCGAGAGAAGCCAAAGGCTTCTAAGGTTTTGCATAAGAATCTCCAATCCACCATGTCATAAGCCTTTTGGATATCTAATTTCATGAACATGCTTGCCCTTTTATTCTTATTTGCTAAGAGGATTGTTTCTCAGATGATAAGGATACCATCTAGAAAAGATCTTCCTTGAAAAAAACCTATTTTCTCTTTGGATATGATTTTAGGGAGGATTTTCTTAAGCCTATTTGCTAAAATTTTAGCTAAGATTTTGTAGATGGTGTTGCACAATGCTATTAGTCTAAAATCACCTAGGTTTTTTGGGTCCTCCTTTTTTGGGATCAAGGAGAGAAAGGTATGATTGATCTCAGACAACAATAGGCCACCATTTCTATACACTTTGATAGCTTTCTAGAGGTCTACAATGATAATATCCCAACATTTCTAATAGAAAGATGTTTGAAAGCCATCTAGACCTAGAGATTTATCCATATTCATATCAAATACTACCAATCTGAATTCTTCTAAGGTGATGGGTCTGTTGAGTCATTTGTTGTCTTCTAGAGATACTAGTTTATGAATAGCTCTAAGAAATTTTGTTTGGGCTAACTTATTGGAGAAGTCATTACTGTTAAGAATGCCTTGAAAGTGATTGTCTAAAATCTTAGAAATTTTAGCTGAATCCTCGATGGTGGTGCCCATGTGGTCTCTAATTTTAACAATTTTACTTCTAGCTCTTTTGTGGATAGTGGAATTATGAAAGATCTTGGTGTTCTAGTCCCCTTCAAATAGCCATTTTTCCCTTGACTTTTGTCTCCAAAAAACTTCTTCTTTGGCCAAAATGTTTTCTTGTTTGGCAAGAAGTTCTTTTTCCAATAGATAGCTTTTCCTATTCATACCATTTTTTATTACCTTTAAGTTAATCTCCTTTAACCTTTCTTCAATCTCTAATTTTTCTCTGAAGATGTTGTTGAAATGATCTTTGTTCCATTTGAGAATGATTTCTTTAAGCATTTTCATTTTTGAGACAAATATGTACATTTTAGATCCTTTGAAGATACCTTGCTTCCACCGGTCTCTAATTTGTTCAAGAAATTTTAGGTCTAAAAACCACATTTTTTCACATTTGAATGAATTTTTAACTGGTTTCAAAGGTTTAGAAAATTCAATTGTAACCAAGAAATGATCTGAGCCAGCTATTGGAAAAATAGAGGAAGAAATGTTAGCATTAAATTCACTCAATTCTCCTTTCAGGAAAAACCTGTCCAATTTCTCAGCAATGTATGAAGATTCCTCCCTTCTATTGTTCCATGTGTAATTCTCATTACCAGACAAGATGTCAGTCAAATTTTTTGAGTTACACCAATACTTAAAGTCTTTAGTGGCTTCGGAAGATTGTTGAATAAGTTTGAATTTTTCATCGATATTTAAAATGGTATTAAAGTCTCCTCCTAGGATGATTAGGTCTTTATCATAATTATGATGAATATAGTGATTTCATCCCACAAGATTTTCTTATCTATGTTATAGGCAGGACCACATATATTTATTAGGATAAATTGAAGATTAGTTTTGATGCTTTTGACTCTACTACTTAACCAATTATTATTTGATTTTAAGATATCTAGAGATACTTTCATGGGGTTATAGATGAAGCCTAAGCCTCTTGAAGCCCCTCTAGATTTGTGTAGTTTAATATTCCAACTACCTAACTTTTTTCAAACTTTGATCCTTCTAACTTGTTTAACTTGGTTTCCTATAATAGAATGATTTTATATTCAAAAAAATTTAAGTTTTGTTTTAATAGTCTCTTTTTACTAGGGTCGTTTAAGCCCCTAGCATTCCAAGTAGTGATCTTCATGTTTCCTTGGGAAGGATCTTCCCCTTCCCTATGTTGAATAATTGGCTGATCTTTTGCTATTTTCTGGCCTGTCCATCTACCTCTTTGAGTTCCTTGCAGGATTTTCTACCTCTTTTGGATTTCACCTTACCACACTTAGGGGATTTATTTTCCTCCTGATTCTTCTAAATACCTAGCTATTCTATATTATTCTATGCACTTAATGCAATTTTAGATTGATTGCTTTATGTACCTACATTATCTTTATTTACCAGTTCTTGTAATAGTTGCTCCATAATGCTCAAGTGGTTATTTATGGTTCTATCCTCTACTAGAGTTAGCTTTCTAAAGTCATTCCCTTCAAATTCCTTACCTTGCAAATTTATTGGAACATCCCTAATAAGTTGTGAAGTTTCCTCACCTTTGTCATCACCTTCTATATTTAATAGATCTCTTCTTAGGTCTTTATAGGTGTAATTATCTCCTCCTAATTTTAAGACTCTTTGTATTAGGATCTCCTTTTGAGCATCATTGCTCTTGTCAATGTTCTCATAGCTAAAAACTTCAATTAATTCCCCAATCAAGGATTCTAGATTGTCTCTTTCAACCTTATTTAAATTTAGATTGTCCTGCTTTAGTTCCTAGACTGATTCTCTATGTAGAAATTCTTGAAATTATTGAATTAGTGGTCTATTTGTTATACTTAGTTCACTACTCTTCTCCTTTTGAATGCTACCAAAGGGGGCTTTACCTTTAGATTTAGTTGGTGGTGATTGCCAAAATTTGGAGAAACTACTATTTGATTTTTTACTAATGTTTCCTGTCTCTATCCCATTCTTTCTTGACTGAATCTGAGGGGATCCCTGAACCTCTTCTATATTCTTGCATAACCCCTTTGTTGATTATGCCCCAACAAATAGAAGGACATTTTCTATATCTTCTATGTTGCTATCACCATCATCCAACTGCTTCTTGGATAGTTGTATCTTCATTTTTTCTTAAGACTCTTCCTTTTTTATTGAAGCACTACTATCCTTATTCATCTTGGGTTTCCTTGGATTCTCCTTGGATTTCCTAGTGATGACTATGAACCTCTGTAACTTGTTGATATCCATATCTCTTTGACTATTTATATCAGCTATATTGGAATCTTTGGGTTTTTGGTTCTCACAAGGAGTCTACATTTTTGAAGGAGGGCTTGCACTTTTGCATACCCCACTGTCTGATACATCTTCTTTACATTGGTTGAAACTTGGTGCTTTAATTTTTCCTTTTTCTCTACCCTAGCCTCTCATTGTTTTATTTGCTTGCATTGCCTCTGGAATTTTCATTTTCACTTCCTTAAAATCCATGGGGGCATTATGTTTAGGAATTAACTAAGGAGTTTTTCTTTTGGGTTCTTCCATGCTTGGTTTCTCGTATTCTTGGTTTCAATTAGAACTTAATGGAATGTCCTGGAGAGAATGAATTGAGGCTTTATTCTATGTGGATTGCAATTGAAGCTCTTTTTGTTTTCTTATATTCATCATTGGGAAAGTGCTTTTAAAATCTATTTTTAGTTGTAGTTTTTTAAATGTAATTTTACTATCATTATCTAGTCTTATGATTTCAAAAATTTTGCCTTCATATTTGTGAAATTTAAGGCTATATATTGCTCTATTAGTTATTACATTGATTTGTTTAGAATCTTGAGTATTGGTCTTGCCTCTAATCAGTAGTTTGATATTGTTACAAAATTAAAATCAAGAATCCACACCTATCAATTCACCCAATGAAGCCCCTAATTTTTTGATGATTTCAAAATATAGTGGCTCTGGTGGTAGGGATTGTCTCAAAGTCTAACATCTCCTCCTTACCATTTGAGGTCCATTCAAAAAATTTCACAGCATAGCCTTTAAAGAAACATTTAGAAACAAAAAGGAAATCATTTTTAACAAATTCATCACTATAGTGCAAAAATACTAATCGATTTGAATAGTGAGAAATACTTACTTGATATTCATAGAAGTCCTAAAGCCACTTGCAGAGGTTGAGTAATTCACATTTTGGCCCATTCCATTATGTGAATATGCCCACTTCTTTGCATTCTTGCTAGCAAGCTTCCTTATGTGGTTATTGATAATGATAGTTTTGTCAACGGGAGGGGGGGAGAAATAGGGGAGGGCCTAGACTGATGGTTAATATGATCCAATGGAGAGGCAACGTAGAATCTAAGATGGGGTAGGAAATAAGAGTTGGGTGAGGCATAAGGGGATGAAAAGGAAAAGGGCTCAGGGCTCCTTGGTTGGGCCTTGATGGTCTGATCTATAGCACTATTCAGGAAGAACCCTATTTGCTACAAAAATAGAACATTCGTGTTAAAGCATAAATACTTAGTGAGGTTGAAAAACCTATTTTGGCTATTTAGGCTAGCCGTGGAGAAGATGATAGGGTGATAACTATGAGCATCCAATGGGAGGGAGGGCCAAAAAGAATTGACTAAATGATGGATGCCTCTTGGGTCACCAAATTTCTTTTGGTGTGCATGAGTATGAGATGTCTGATGGGGAGCCTTTATGAAATGCTTGCTATCATTGCCATTCATGATATTATATTTGGCTTCTTTTCTGATTGATGAGGCTAGGGGATGGACTTGATCATGTCCTAAATGAATTTGTTTTAACTGATTTGGTATAGGCTTCTTTTTCTCTTTATACCTATTTAGAACCTTGAAGGAATGTGAGATTTCTATCAAAAATTTGGTAGGCAGGTTGGATTTGGTGGTATACTCTATATTTCTAATTCCTCATGAATTTTTCTTCTTCCTCTTGAGGTTGTTGATGTGTGACAATGGGTGACATGCCCCAAATTTACAAGGAAAACACTCAACAACAAAAAATTTATTTTGGATGGACGTAAAGATAAAGTGTGAAAGCCTACACAAGCTATGAGAGATCTATCAAATTTTTGGTGTTGGGATTAGTCATCTTATATTCTTTGCAACCACTAAATGATTACTCTGATAGGTATTTATTATTGATTGACATGGGGGAAATTTTGTTTCATCCTAGAACTATATTTTATGTTTCCAAAGAAAAACAAATTAGTACCTAACATTAATTGAAAACCTAATAGGTAGATAATGATGTGTCCCTTCAGACTTCATAACCTAGTACCCTTAGAAAACAATTTAATATCTTTCGTATATGAATGTGAAGAGGTTTTGTGTTTGCTCTAGATACTTTTGTTCCTTCAGTTCATCATGTCATATATGTGTTCATAATTATAATTCATTTATATTCTAATGTTCAATTTCTTCTTAGTTGTATCATGCCTAAGGTTCTTCCCATTTTAATTTAAAAGTTAAATAAGTTGAGAAAATATGGAGGTTCTAAACAAACATCATTCACCTCTTTTCTAGTTTGCTCCTTTCATCTTACTATCTTGTTCTACTATAACTAAGTGATGATTTATCTAATCAATTTATTACTACCAACAAGCTTTAACCCTGCATCTAATCACATTCCTCTTACCACACACCATTCCTTAATACGGTGTTTAATAACTTTAAATATGATTCCAAAGCTTAAATATGTTTTAATATATTAAACATAATTTATAAAAGAAAATGATCTAGTTCAAATTCTTAGATGCATGAGTTACCATCTTTATCTAAATTCTTCTTAACAATATCTTACATTTTTTTTTTGTCTTCCTTTCACTCTCCTTCATCCTAACCAAAATATAATATAGTAAAATAAAATATAAACCCAACCATAATAATCAAATAAAACAAATTACATACCCAACCATAATAATCAAAATATAATATAATATAAATTTCCCTTATACACTACCCTTAAAGGTTGCCACTACCACCATCCTATTGCTAATTTTGAAAAAAAAAATTATTACTACTTTACTAACCCCAAACATCATAGCAAAAGAGAATAATCAATCCCAACTTACAACTACCTATTACCATAATTCTTCATTTCCCCCGCAAACCATGCCTAAGACTATCCCCTTTCCCAAGTCAACTTACTACCCGCCAAACTAGGAACTACCCATTTCCCAATGTTCCTATCCCTCCTAGAATGGCACCTTCCCTTGCTTTCACATCAAGGTGCCTAGGGAAGAAAAAATAAGTAAGTGGCAAGCTATCATATTATCCATACCATGCACAAGGTATTTAACCAAATTTTCAAAATATATTAGGCACCTAGGGAGGAAATGATTCTGACATAGGTAGAGCATGTCCCTTTTTCTCTTTTCCATGCACTTCAAAGGAGATCTTCAATAGATAGGTAACTTAAGCCAAGGTCCTGTGATGTGGATTAGGGAGGGTCTCTTTCCTAAGAATGATTGGATAGGTGGGGCCCTCTGACTCCCCTATGATCATTTGTGACATTGACTAGTCCTCTATTATAAGATATGCATCCAAACCTTTCCTAGTCCTTATAATGCTTAAGTTTTTATTTTATTTTAGAGGGGAATGCTTTTTTTATTTTTTTTCTTTATACTATCAAGTCTAAGGGGGGGTAAGATACCTAAGACATTTTACTATACTTGATTTGAAATTTTCTAATATGTACATATATTTTCCTTTAACATTTGTCAAATTGTGTCTCAAGGATCATGGGACTATTATGAGTCCTTAATTCAAAGTTTATGCATTAGTACATTATAAAAATCTTGAGCCTCACCTCTAATGTATTATTTATGATTATCCTAAGAAAGGGGTTCCCAAGGGATATATTCTTTTGAATATTTTATTGCTCTATATTTTGGGGAGAAACTTGATTTGTTTCCCCATACATTTTGTAGAGAGGAATTGTATACCTACAGCAAGACTTTCTCATAGATTTTGGGTTATGCATTTTCTCTTCTCAAGAAAAAAAAAATCATTCTACCATAGGTTTTTGTGTTGATGATGTGAGAATTTTTTTTAGTTTAAGAGTTTGATTGAGCTTGATTTCAAAAAAAAAAGGACCAATATACTAGCATATAACATGAGCTAACAATATTGTTTTCATTGTATTATAAGCATAACCTATTTCATTGCAATCATCCACATTAATTCAACTATATAAGAAGAAATATTTGTCCACCACCACTATGCAAATTATATATCAAAATCAGTTATAGACCTTTGAGGAAAGAAAATTTCATTTCATAACTTCTCCATGGTACATCAGATTACAAAATGTAAGGCTCACAATAAAAGTTTTCTTACAAAGGAACTATATACAACTTTATAATCCTTCCTTACATATTCTTCAAAAACATATATGGATAAGGAATAAATTTCACTTTACATTGCATTGAAAGAAAACAAAATGGAGCTTAAACTTTACAACAATTCTTATGGTAACATGGAGAGGTTGGTCTCTCCACACACTTGGACTTCAACATTGCCAAGGATGAAACCCTAACATCTTCAAGGAATCCATCTTCACAAAACATGCACATGTACACAAACTTGGAAACATGGAGGCTCACCTCCCACCCTAAGCTTCAATGAAGCCACCCACCAAGCAGGGGAAACAAGACCCAAATGGGTTACACACATACATCACTTACTATTGCATGAACACAACACAAAACACAAATCAACTCCCTCCCATGGCTTACACAATGATTCACCATTGGAATTATCTCACATTGGGTGAAGGTGGACTCTTCAAAGAGGACATTCCATAATCAAACATAAATATCATATTACCATTGCATTTTGCCTCTCAAGGCCATCATAAACATCTCCTCCTTATTCAAAAAAATAATCCCTTATTTCTCCCAAAATAACAAAGGTATATGGCTTCAATAGAGCCCATACTCCATGAAATAAAACAAATCCCTCATCATGAGGTAACTCTCTCAACTATAATGTTGAGCCCAACTAATCCCTTCACCCAAGGCTTCTCTTCCCTCCCAAGGGTGAGTGAAGCCTTCACTCCCATGAACAGATTCAAAACTCACATTCAAACAAGAAAATCAATAAAAGCAACAAAATCTAAAGGAAATCTTCAAGAACACATAGCACATTCATATTTCCAGAACACAATGCCAAAGTCCACAATGCAAGATTCACAATACAATGCATGCTCCATTGACAAAACCTTCACACTTGCAGATTTATTTTGCCATACTAAAAGAAAGAGAAGCATAGTCTGAAAACACCAACCTTGGTCCAAGATAGTGTAATGATAGTTGTAGTAGAGCTCCCTTAATCTCCTTCCAAAACCTAACTATCTCTAAACTTAGAGAGTGGATGAACAACCCACTAATCTGGCCAAGACTACCTAATAAGGCCTTCTCCCCAACTATTTTGGCAAAGACATCAAGCCTCCTCTTTCTTACATTGTTGCCTCTCCAGAATAATAAAGTTGACAAAGTGGGATGGTGAGGGTACACTCATGGGGAAACCCCAATTTTCGAATTGGTTCAAAAGTGCATTGTTTAAGAGGTCCCCTAAGTTAGCTAATCACTAAAATGGTTGAATTTAGGCCCCTAACATGCTATACTACCATTAGGGTGGCTTATTTTCAATAAAATGACACTTTAGGATCCCATTTAAGCCCACTAAAATTCTTGACAAGTTTGAATTCGTAAATCAACATGATGGTGACCCATCCTAACACTCTCTCCCAAGTGGGTGTACTTAAACTTTAATTGGAAGAAAAGAAAAGGACTAAGATTAAGTGACCTTATGACCAACACTCTAGGTGACATTTCATCAACATAGACAAATACAAGTGTCAACTAACACATGAAAATACATTACACTTCACCATGACATGTCCTTAATGCATCTAAATTATGATTAACCATTCCCCATATAAAGAAATCTACATTATGAAACAAAACACTTTCACAACAAGGCTTTTGAATCTTCAAAAGATTTGGCTTGTTTGAATTTCCATGGTTCCACTTCCTGCACATTAAACTCGAGCATCAATAGTAACATGTATATCATAAATGCATAATTTGAATTTTACATAATTCAAATAATTTTTCCTTTCCTAGTCATTTCAATTATTCCATTCGAAAATATTAAAATATCCAAATTTGCATATCACAAGCATTCATCTCATAAGACATCATGATCAAATTAACATTTATCTTCAAATCATAAATCATCATAATCGAATTAACATTTCACATTGCATCAAAATCTAATAGTACCATGTCATAAAACTGCATCCATATTTGTTCAATTATCTCATACACAATAACAAGTTCCTAGTGCATATCATAATGTAAAATACTACTACAGTATCAAAATGAATAGATAAAACAATCTACTATCCATCTAAGTCTCGAATAGTTGTCAAAATATCAAAAGTCTCAATCTATCAAAATGTAATAAAAAGTCTATGCTATGATGGGTCAGGGTGAGGACTCACAACGGGTTACTTGTTGCATCTGCCCTAGCCACAAGAGTTGCCTTAGGGTTTATGGGCTTCTTGACAAACCATTGTATTCTAGATTTTTTATTCAATTTTATTGGGTTATCAAAGCTTTTCCTTATGGTATTGTTTTCTATGCTCAACATTTTTTGCATTTTTTAAGAGATTGGATAGAAATAGTACTTTTCGTTCATTTTAGTTTATAATTTAATATAAGTTATGTTATTAATAAATAAATAATTATTATCGTTAATAATTTAATGATTATTGATTTAATTGTAAGAATATTCAATTGAAGTTTTAATTAATTTATTAATAAAATGTATATGTATAGTAATTTGATAATTGTAATTAGAGATATGATTATTTTAATAAAAATGGGATTTACTTGACGAATATTATTTATACAAAAATAATTTCTATTATTAGGATAAATTGATTACATCTTTTAATAATTTGAGAACCTTAGTAGTTTTGATACTTTGGTAACGAAAACTTGAACCCTATTATGTAAACAAAATCTTGTGTTTTCAAAACCAAACAAAATCTATGAAATTACCCTACTTGGATGTATGTTTCTTTTGTGTTGAGTTTGGGGTTGACCATACTGATTTGGTGATGACATGTGATATCATGATGATGTTATATATGTGATCTTTTCTACCCAACCATTGTGATGAAGTCACATGTTTTCTATGATAAGTCATGATCAGTGCTTATTAGTGCTTTCTAGTTGCTTGTATAGAACTAAGATGAATGGTATGATTTCTTGGTATAACCTTTGAGTCTTTGATAAGTTATATTTTGATTCTTTCCAATTGTTTGTATTGGACTAAGGTGATTATTAGATTTTACCTTTTGGTGCTTTCTAGTTGCTTGTAAAGGACTGAGGTGTATACTATAATGTTATATCTATAGGTGTTTTTCAATTGTTTGTAAAGGACTAAGGTGATAATTGTGATATTATGAGTTATACTTTTATGAGCCTAGGATAGGTAATCTATGTATGTTAGAAATTGGCTTGTAATGGAGGCCGAAGCCCTAAGTGGCTACCTAGGTAACCTACTATACATTGTTTTAATAAGTGATAAAATTTCATTAAATGAGTTTAAAAAGAACTAATAAGAGTTAGGGTTTTTCCTCGCCCATGCCTTGAGTGCTAGTACATGCTAGGATGGGAGTAGAGAGGATGTTTTGTTGGGACCTTCCTTCGATAGTATGCCTTCTCTATACAAAAGAATATTGATGTCTCATAGAAACACTAGGGGGGTGAAGTCCATAGAGGCTGCCAAGATAACTTTAGAGTCGGCTCATGCTATAACACTTATCCACTTAGTTATTAGATTTCCTATGTGTCTTTGTTGCCTCTAGTATTAGAGGATACTTGTGTCTTGGTACCCTTTGAGATAGTTTTCTTTAGTGTGTTTCCTTGACCTAGATGTTAGTTATGATTTGTGGATTGATATTTGTATAGGACTTGAGTTTATCTCCTTAGCACGGTGGGAGTGGGCCATTTAGGTTCCACGATGTCGGGTGGTAGTGCACTTTTCTTATACCATTGAGATCTGATAGCTGGATGTCGTTGTTGGAGGTGCTTATGCAGTTGTTCCTTTCTATCTGATCTTATATTTATGTTGTGTGGTTATATTATGTTGTATTATATTTATTTATCAAAGATCTTATGAGATGATGTATTTTATTCATGATGTATATATTGTTTTGAGTTTTTCATACCATGTGACTTGTACAGCAAATGATTATGCATTATGATTATTGCCAAGTGGCATCTTATATACTTGTATATTATTTAAGTGGTTTCGTTCTTGCAAGTTATTCTTTGATGTGAATTTGTTATGTATTGAATTTAGTATTAATTACACTTAAATGTGATTCAACGTCATGGGACCCTTAGAAGATGTAATCTGTTTTGATGGTTGTATGTATGTGAGTTATTGCTTCCGCTATACCTTTCTCTTGTTGTTACTATATTTTCCAAAAAAAAATGTTTGACAAACTTGGTGAAACTTTAGGCTAATTTATTTTAGGTTCCCTGATGGGGTGTTACAACACTATCACTCCTAGTCCATGCATAGTTATGGGTGCACTGCCTCCTCCACTAGCACTACCTTGGAAAGCATGCTTTTCTAACCCATACAATCCTACTCTATTTTTTGCAATATTTTGTAAATTTGACAAAATTGACTCCTTCTATTGGTAGAATATATAGATTTGATTTTGTTGCTCTCTCTCTCTCTCTCTCTCTCTCTCTCTCTCTCTCTATCTCTCTCTCTCTCTCTCTCTCTCTCTCTCTCTCTCTCTCTCTCTCTCTCTCTGTGTGTGTGTGTGTGTGTGTGTGTGTGTGTGTGTGTGTGTGTGTGTGTGTGTTGTTTCAATTATTTTGTAAATATAATTTCATTGATTAATAGTTAAACTCACTTTAAGATAAATCATGATGAACCATGTTTTAACCCCATGGAGCTCGTAGTGCTATATAGCTTTTTCTAATGCTCAATCAATTAGATTAAGCTTCATTGGCCCATTTAAACTACGATTAATAGTTTATATTTTATCTTCTTTCAATTTTGGATAATTTATCTTCCTTTTAACTTATTCTGATTTTTACTTATATATTATTTCCTCATTTTATTTGTTTATCCATTTATTCATGATTTTGTTCTTTTCTATCACTAAAAATAACTACTTACCTTATTTTTATTAATATTCTTGATTTTTTTAAAATTAATTGAAAACTTTCCTAATTTAATATTACCTTTTTAAAATAAAAATTAGTTACAATTTTTTTCATAATTTTTTAACATTATTTGAATCCTGTGCATGAATTTACTCTCTTATGAATATCCCCTCAACTGAGAGTTACATAAAAGATAAATATCATTAAGAAAAAAAATACTTCTTAGCATTAAATTTGAAATTGATGAAGTCACGCTACATTTTTAGGTGTCGTTGTAGACAATTCTGTCCAAAAATAGAGATTGTCATCATGTCTACAATTTGAAAAAAAAATTGGCATCCCTTCAATAAAGTAAATCGAGCTTAAAATTACATTACTAACTAGTAGTTGCATGTTTATGTACATGCAACAAAGAGCCGATAGGAATGTATCATTTTATTTTTGTGTATTATGTTAAGTAATACGTTTGGAAGGTTGTGCATGTGTTTTTTGGGGATTGTGATAATTTTGAGCTCATGGCCTTTAAGTACATTTTCTTTGTTTGATAGTTCATCAGAGGAGAAAACTTGTACATGTAGAGGGAAACATCTTTTGTAACACCATTTATTGCAATGTGCTTCCTTTAACAAGTAAGTATATTATCATATAATGTTATTCAAGCTTTTTAATTTTGTTTATGCTATTCATATTTCTAATTTTGTTTGCAATTTAAAATGACCCTCATATCCATCCATTTAGCCTTGTAAAATGTAGAATTACCCTGTACTAAAACCTAATGTTTTTTTAGAGAACTCTCTCAACTATAATTTATGGTTAAAGAAATTTGACCCATGGAAATAGTATTTAACAAAAAGTGGAAAACTATGACTTAGATATCATGTTAAAGTTTCAACTACTCCTAAAAAAAGTCAAATGACTAAAATTGTAAGAAAATAAACCTATCAACACTAATCAAATAATAATGAAGATTCTAATGATTCTTATTCATAATCAATAATTATTCTATTGAAAAATTGTGGTTCATTATATTACAATAATATTTAACTAATTATTTAAGAATATAAGCATGACTAAATTAAAGGTAATGAAATCATGATTATAATGATAATAAAAATTTACTTATATATGTATAACTATTGACTTTAATAATAATTAATAAAAAAATTGTGTATTACATATTATACACCAACATTTAGAATCGAAAAGTTCAAAATTTATATAAGAAACATTTCTTATTTATTGATTTTTTTTAGTTGGGGGAAGTAGAATTGGAGGGATAAAATGAAGGTATAGTAAAATAGATGTTTATGACTTTTATTTTTCATTCAAAATGGTCCTTTCCTGTGAGGCTTCGCCCCGACCCATCATAGCATAGTGATACATTACCCTTATTTTGTTATCCACGACTCGAGATGTCGAGACATTATCTGATGCTTAGAACATATTTTATTATTTCATGTTGTGTGATGTTATTTTCAGATATATTTGATTATTGTCATATAATGTTTCATGTATATGTATGTTGATGAAATCAGTAAAGGTAGGATCGAGGCTTTGATTTAAGATATTTTAAATGGTTAAGAACTAAGTAGGATAAAGAAACCCTTATTGATGTATGTTTAATTTATGATAATTTTTGAATACGTATACATTTATGTACATATGATTTTACGGGACTACTGATGTGTGCAATGAGTGTGCAGATATTTAGCCAACAAACCCTATAGAGGAACAGAATTGATCTCCATGTGCTAAATTTGAAAACCTTGTTGATTCGTAATTCACGTATTTTTATTGTGAGATGTATGTATGCATTTTCCTTGCTTAGTGAATGTTAAATGTTCGTAACTATGTTCTCTCCATGTCGCTTGACACTCGTAAAATGGTTATGTGCTTCAATGGCTGTTTAGGGTTAATTGTTTAACCTTTGGACCAAGTTGGTTTAAGTTAGAATAGTAAGTTGGACCTATTTTATTCCTAGATTTTATTTGACTCTAAACCTCTTCTTAAGGTTTTAAAACCTTTTTTTTTCTAACCATAGGGTATGGGTATGGGTTAGGGGTCTTTCCCAACCCCTAAGCCCCTAGCTTTGACTTTTGAGGGCACTCAAAAAGTCCCTTTTTGCCTTTGTGCGAAAATTGATCATGGGTATCTTGAGTTACCTCACCTCATCTCCACTTGGGGTTTAACCATAGTGTAGGTTTAGTTGGGAGTTTCTAGGGTCGCTAGTGGGTGGAAATAGTTATTGCTCCTTTTGGGTGGTTGAGTTGGAGGCTTATTTGGAGGCCTTCCTTGGACTAGTGTTTTTTTTTTTGTTACCCAATCTCTCCATTTAGAGGAGATTTTCTTGAAGCTTGAAGAAAGGAGGGATACTATACTCAAACTGGTTCATTGCCATTACCTCTTGTGAAGGTAGGAAACTCCCATCTCCCTTATTCAGTTTTTTTGTTTTGTTTCATGTTCTTGTTACTTTGTTGTTGCTTCACTGTTGTATGGTTGTGGGTATGTTGGGAAGATTTGTAAATCATGTCATTTTGGTTGTTTTCCCTTTCTTGTTTATGTTTGAAATTTTGAGTTTTCCTTGCATGGGTGTTTTGGTATTACTCACCCTAGGAGAGGGTAGAAGTGACCAATTTTGGGATAGGTCTGTTTAGTTGGACTCCAACCTGTGTAGAGTCTCTTCTCAGGATGAGAAGAGGGATAAAGGGTAGGATGATATGGGCCCCTACCCATCAACACAAACCTGGTATGAGTATGGCAAGTTTAAATGGAAGAACAGAAGTTCTTGGTTATTGGCCCTGATTAGGCATCTGAATTGGTGTTGTGCTTGACTTCTCCAGTTGGAAGAATCCACCTTTCCCTAGTCTTGATTCATTGTGAATCCTATTGTGTAAACCATGTATGATTATGCATGCTTGAAGTTCTTTTGGTTCTGGTTGGTTGACACCTGATCAGTTATTGGTTTCCTCCAGGGTTCTTGAAATGAGATTCAGAAAATATTACAAACTCCTTGATTATGATCATGAGGAAAATTTGATTTAATTGTTGAAATTTGGGATTGAGATCCTATTGTAAATTGTATTTTTAAACTTAGTTGTAATGGCAACGAAGCTGGGTTTTCTTCCTGGTTCTTTCCCGGCTGAGCCTTTGAATCAAGTTGGCCAATAAAATTGGTGTTGAGTAAAGTTGCTTGTCATATGATTTAATTGTAAATTTTAAATTGGATGGATGCATATCAAATAGGATGAAAATGAGGGCATTCAATTATGCAAATTTTTATTTTCAAGTATGTTAAGAAAAAGAAAATAAATGGAAATGTTGTTGATTCAATTAGGCAAAAACTTCATGTTTCCTTATATGTTGAAAACAAGATAATCATATGTTGAATGAAAAATTTAGTTTCTTGGTTATTGAAATTAAATCAATTCTTGCATTGTGGCTCAAATGGATAATTGAATCTATTGGCTTATTAATTTGCAAGTGGTCCTATTAGATTTTCTTTAAATAAAAAGAGAATATTTTTTCCCCCCTTTGGTTACTAAATCAATTGAAAAATATAGAAAAAAAAAAACAAAAGTGTGCCAAGAGAGCAAAAACTCTCTGGTTTTTGTATGGGGAGCAATTTAAATTCTCCCCTTGAGACAGAGAATATTCTTAAAGATATTCCAAAATTTAAAAGTTAAATATAAAAAGCAATATACTTATAATAACACGAAAAGGTATAAATTAACAATTATCTAACTTACTATCCTTAATATCCTTTCTCACCAACCTTTCTTTATTCATTTAAACCTACGTATCCCATGCGCCTATTTGTAAAGGAATGCATTGTGTTTAAGACTTTAGAGGTTGAATTTAATGCCAAGTCTTTGGCCACCTCATGACATCGCATCCACCCCTCTCTTTTCAAAATTTTGGCGTAGTAAGCAAGACCAACTTGTATCATGGACAGTGCGAAATGTTTTAAAAAAAGATTTCATTTCTTTTCTCCATCTTCTTTTTGCCGATATTTATGCTGCCCTCTCATACCTTAGGTCAGACCTTTGCAAGGCTTTTGCATGGCATGAACATTGGTCCACGTGAGAGTCTTGGGAGGCGCCCAAAGACATGGGAATTCGCAGCTCAGCAACCCCTAGATTTGGCATTTATTGCGAATATTTTGTTAAGGAGGTTAATTGTTTTTGCTAGCTTCTACCCTTAGCTTTCCTTGCTTACCTTGGACGCTTCATCACACTTGAGCATGGTCAGGGTTAGTGGGTTTGGGGCAGAGAGCCAAGCCTCCTTGGTAAGCGCTTGGCAGGCGTCAGCCTTCGGCATCTGCACTTGGGTATTGGGAATTTATGTGATGTGGTTTGGGTAGAAGTTAGTGCTAGGCTTAGGATAGTTTAGTAAGTTGTTTCTTTAGTTAAAGTTTTAGGTTAGTCTTAGTTGTTAGTTTAGAGTTAGAATAGAGTTAGGTGTTAGTATAGGGTTAGTTTAGTTTTTACTCAATTTTAGATTAGTATGTTATTAGCATTAGATTGTTAGGATTAGTTTTGTTGATTAATGATTAATCAATGTTTTGTTATAGCTTAGTTTAGTTCATTTTAATTTAAGAGTAGTTTAAAATTAAAGTTAGTTAAGTTTGTAGATAGCTTTGTTTAGGAAATGTATTTTCTTTTATGTTTTAGAATCTAGTCAGTTAATTTAATAAATGGATTAGTAGTAAATTTGGTTATGTTAATACATTTATGTAGTTAAATTTTTTTAATATTATATTAATGTGTTATAGTTTTAGATTTTAATTTGTTAGTAATTTTAAATAGATATATATATATATATATATATATATATATATATATATTAATATAGTTAGTAGCTATTATAGTTTTAATTTGGCGTTATTTGAAATGGTGTTAGAATGGTGATTTTATTTGAATTAAAAGGATACGTTTAATTTTGTTATAATTTAAGTATCATGTTATATTAATAGTATGTTTTAGGTTCTATCATCATTGAACTTATGCAACTTTAGGTCTCTACTAATATGTTTTTTTTAAAACTATTTTTAATGTATTATTGATTTAGTTAGCTGATAGTAAATGAAATTTAAATTTAATAAGATTAGATAGTTAATTTGTATGTTAAGATAGTCGAAATGTTTAAAGTTAATAAATTTTAGATATATATATTTAGTTTAATTTTAGTTAATCATTTTTCTTAAAAGTGACTTTACAATATCAATTAGATTGTAAATCAATATTTGTCAAAGAGATTTATAGTTGTTTTTTATTTAGATACCTTTCAATGAATCTAAACTCGAATACTTTTACGTTGAAATTTAAATAATTATTTCATATTGTTGAAAGTTAATGTAAGAACATGAGTTTATCGATATCAATCTTAACGATGTAATCATCCTCATGTTTGTAATATTAAGATGTAATGAAGAGAACTGACACTAAAACTACTATCAATCTTTTCAACTTAGAGCATGTTTAATTATTATTTAAAAAAAAAAAAAAAAAAAAAAAAAAAAAAAAAAAAAAAACAAGTTTGTGTGTTTTTGCCCTTGTAGTTTGGGCATGACATTTCCTTTTTCATATCACATATCAAAGATGAGAAATGATATTAAACATTGCTCACAAAAACTTCCATGTTAGAGAAGGATTGACTACAATTTGGAAAAGGAATTGATTTGAGACCTCTAAATAGAATGCCAAAGAAAAAATGAGTGATATAATTATTGAAAGAAACTATTTTCAGACATGTTATCATTTCTATGTGCAGATTCAATGTCGTGATATCAAAGTCAAGAATGGTATCATAGAAAATCTCGTGTCTTGTCATGTTTTCTTCCTATCTTGATCAATGATCTGGTCCTATTGACACTTTCTAGATATGAATGGTTGTGCCTATAAAATGAGCATAGTAGCATCAAATAGCCATAGAATGACATGTGATACCGAACCTGGTCAACTCTAATGAGCCAGTCTGCCATTTCATAAACTAAAATACAACATTAGCTTTTATATGTTTGTAAGAAACAAAATCTCATTTGGCTTGGAAAATCCCTTCATTCATGAAATCAATTTGTTTTCTTGATATTAAAAAATATATATAATGAAAATAATTTCATTTACATAAAAAACTAAAATTGAGAAAAAAAATAAAGACATTACAATCTAAAAAAAGTGAGAAAAGTCAATTGAAATAGATAAGGGAAAAATAAAATTTATTTCTATAATTTATGTGCTACAAGAATAGAAAGAAATCAAAATAAATAAATGAAAAATAGTAAATAATTCAAATAGTCCAAAAATAGCTCTAATAGATCTTATCTAGAAGATTCTCGGACATGTAAACTTAAATTTCATAGAATCTATAATTGATATCTAAATAGCTTAGATAACATCTATACCTTTCATTCATAAACAAAATAATAATATTACTAAAAATCTAAATTATTATTATGAATATGTTTTTGAAACTTATATACATTATGATTGATTAAATAAATATCAATCATGACTAACTAAAGAAGAAAACATTATAGACTCTGCATTTAAGCTCTTGTGAACCATGATCATCCATGCTATTGAGGATCGACAAAAGATCCAGCTCCATTCTAGAATTTGAAGGAGATGCTCTTCTTCTCAACTCTATGTTTCTAAGAAGCTCCAGCATTAGTAAAGATGATGGACACATGGTAGTGGTCTGATAATGTACACTCCACCTCTCATATGACAATTATTTTATTCCATTCCCTTACCAAGGTATCCGATCACGCCTAACAAACGAAAATGAAACAAATGTGTCAAAGACAAGAATCCAAAAATATTGAAATTTGAAGGCACGAATTATCATCCCAGGCTGGATCACAACATTTTCCTTCTGGTTTGTCTTGAGAACCATAGTATTGGTCTAAATGTGCAACATATTTATATTCCCACCTTTAAAAATTTGCCCTACACTTTTCTACAAATAGCTCGAGACAAATTCATATAAGTATTCTTAGCAATTTTTTCATTTGATTGCTTAGTCATATTGTTTTTGATACAAGAGGCTAAATTGTAAGTGAAAACATTGACATCTACGAAGAGTGAGAAAATCCAATTGAAATAGAAAAGACAAAAGTTGAATTTATTTCTATAATTTATGTGTTATAAGAATAGAAAGAAATCAAAAGAAATAAATGGAAAACTTGGCAATAATTCAGTTCTAAATAATCAAAGAATAGAAAGAAATCAAAATAAATAAATAGAAAAATAGGAAATAATTCAAATAGTCTAAAAATGGTTTTAAACAGTCAGAAATAATTTATTTCTGATGAGGCCTGACAATTTTCTGTTAACAAATTCTAAAATCCGGGAGCAAAGCATAAAATCTTCAGAATCCAACGGTACAAAGCATAAAATCTTCAAATTTTGCGGTGCAGTTTACACATGTGGTGGAGTTAGGTATACTGACAATTAGAATCATTGTAGTTTTATAATCGAAAGCCAATTTTAGTCATTTACATGCAGCACTACTATTTTATAATCATAGTTCTGAGCTACTGTTTCTATTCTTCTCTTTATACGTGTAGTTTTTTTTCAAATTTTTATTGAAAACTTGCCGCACAATTTACATGGCTTGGGCTTGTTAAGTTTTGTTTGATTATAATTGGAGAAGAGGTAGAAAAATCGGAAGTCAATGTATTCATTTTCATGCACCGTTTCCCAATTGATTTTATAAAGGATGGTTGATAATCGTAGTTATGATCTGGTTCTGCTATCTTTTTCTTCTCAAATTTTGTTTCCTGCCTGTGCATGATCTCCTAGAACAAATTCAAAGGTATGCTTCTTTTTTCTCTTTCAATGATTTGGAGACTTTCTGTTACAAGTTTTTTTGAAGAATGAAGTGGGTAGGATGACTGTTTCAATTTGCGTATGTAAAGAATCAGAAAACACGGATGGAAACGCAAAGAACTTTTGGGTAAACCATAATGACAAAGAAACAAAAGAACAAAATAGAATAGGAAATAAATGTGTTTCCTTTGCATGTAAATTGTCTAAGGCCTATATGGACAATATTCATGCTTGTATCTAAATATTCAATCAATGGTTTGGAGAATTTTTGTATTTTTACTACGTACAGTTGCAAGATTTTAATGGAAAATTTGTTGTACAATTTAGGTGTCTTAAGTTTCAGTTTATTTTAATTGGACTAAGGGCACAAAAATGGTAAGCCAGTTTTCTAATAAGGGATGCTAGACATTCATAATTAAGAGTTGCTCCTCTTATTTTTCTTCTTATATTTTGTTCCATGACTGGTGTATTATATTTGCAGAAAAATTCAAAGACATGCATCTTTTTATTCGCTTAAATGATTTGGAGATTTTCTTTTACAAGATTTTAGAAAAGAGCACATTGGATGATTGTTCCAATATGGGTATCTAAAGAATAGGACCAATATTGAAACCATATAATGAACATTTTAACGAGTGATAATGACAATGTGCTTTGGTTTTTCCTTATATGTGTAAAGTTTAGTTTACAACCTATTTGGGAAATATCTTTATCTAGGCACATAAACAGTGAACAAGAGGAAACAAAATATGTATCAAAATGAAATGAAAGGGTTTTGATGACGTCCAAGAGACCACCAGTCTAAAGGATTGAAAGACACTTAAGAAGCCTTTTGTAATTTTTGTAGGTTGTTCATTTTGTTGTGGATTCGTATTAGGAAGCTAGTTGTCCTTTCTTGTGTAGTTTGACCTCTTTGAAAAGTTCCTTCATCATGCTCACCTATAGGGTATACTTGCTATGAATATCTTCATATGTTGCACACTCTTTTACAAAGTGCAAACCAGGAATAACACCATCAGTCATAAATATTTTCATCTGAACCTACTTTGATATGAAACAACCATCTAATCCTGCATAGACTGCCTTTGGTGATGGTTTCTAAGCTTCTAAAGATCCACATCTAGCAGTTCAAGCTCCATACTAGAGAAGTTTAAATGATCAAGGTATTGCTTGTGAATGAGAACCTGTTGCATTTTTACATCCTATCTAGACTTAGCACGACCCTTTTATTGCCACCTCTTTTCATTTGTTGTAGATGTGTTTACCTAAAAATTGAGCTATAGTTGCACATATACCATCCAGATCTTCCATACCTGCCATTCCATTAGTCTCTGCAAAACATTAACTTAAAATGAAATATACAAAAATAAAAAAATTGAAACTTGTAAAGTTAAATTTGATGTTCCTGGGTATCACTTATCTCAAATTGATCAAATGGTGTCTAGTAATCTACTATAGAATTCTTCCCTGATAGATGAATTATTGAAAAAGATGTTTCAAGTCGCATCAAGGTATTTGAAATTGAATCATTAGTTGGATCCAAAAATCATTTTATTGTTAGCTCTTTTCAAAAGATGTAGATGCATTGACTTGGAAATGTTCAATAAATTGAGCTACAGTTGCCCATATACCATTAAGATCTTCATTCCCTACTATTTCATTCAAGTCTTCCCTGCAAAACGATTGTCATTAAATACATACGCAAAAATGAATACTGAAACTGGCATAGTTATATTTGATGTCTTTGGGTATCATTCACTGTAAATTGACCAAATGGTATCCACTAATAGGAGTATTCTAATAAAAATTTCCCTTGATAGATTAAATACTTACAATATGTTCCAGATCACATCCGTCTTTTGAATTACATCAATATTTGATTTGTTGCATAGTTTTTGTTATCCTTCAGTAAAATGGTTGTTCACTACTTTTTCACGTGTGTATTT
This sequence comes from Cupressus sempervirens, assembly GCA_028749045.1. Classification (NCBI taxonomy): domain Eukaryota; kingdom Viridiplantae; phylum Streptophyta; class Pinopsida; order Cupressales; family Cupressaceae; genus Cupressus; species Cupressus sempervirens. The sequence goes on from CM053785.1 coordinate 982,961,152, forward strand.
GAGTTGCAACTATTCTCGCAAATTATGAAAACACCCTCAGTCATAAATATTTTTATCCAACCTGTTTTGCTTCCAAACTACCCTGTAAACCTGCATAGATTGCCTGTGCTACTAGTTTTTGAGCTTGTACAAAAATGTACCCTAGAAAACCAAGCTGGGGAGGTATGAATCCCAGTAGAAAAATGCTCATAGACATTCATATCACACAAAATCCATAGGTTAAAGCTGCATTGACCTTGCAACTGTAGCTCTAGAATTGAGAAGTGTAAATGTGCAAAGGTAATGCATGTGAATGAGAAACTATTGCATTCTTTATCCAACCTAATCTACTTCCAAACCACCCTGTGATGCTACATAGATTGCCTTTGCTACTGGTTTTGAGCTTGTGCAAACTTGTACCTTAGCAAATCAAGCTGGGGAGGTATGCATTCTACTAAAAAAATGTTCATAAACATTCTCATCATAGAAAATCACTAGGTTAAAGTTGCATTGATCTTGTAACTATAGCTCCAGAATTGAGAAGTGTAAATGACCAAAGCTAATGCTTATGAATGAGGAACTATTGTAGTTATGATTTTTAACATCCTATCTAGGCTTAGCAAGATCCAATAGTCGTGTTGTTGCTAGTTCTATTTCATTTTCTATCAATGTGTCTACCCAAACATGTCTAATAAATTGAGCTCTAGTTGTCCATGTACCATCTAGATCTTTGATCCTTGCTATTCCATTCAAGTCTCTGCAAAAAAATTATCTTAGAATAAATACAGAGAAATTGAAATTGAAACCTAAAAAGTTAAGTTTGATGTGTTTGGATATCATTTATTTTAAACTAATCACATGGTATCCAGTAATAGCAGATTTTGCTATAAAGTCCCTTCCTGATAGATGAATAATTAAAAATATCTTCCAAAGCACATCAAAGTCTTTGGAACGACATCATTATAGCCAATGTGGGAACACTTTCCCATTAGAAGCACAAAACCAATTACATCAGTTAAGACTGGTACAAAGTTGCATAGCTTCTAGGCAGCTGGTTCCAAAGAGTTAATGCTAGATTTTGACTATGAATACCAAAGGTAAACGTTTGTTAAAGCAGAAATAATAGATAAGTAACTTGAAGCTATTTATTCTCCAATGAACATGGTTCTGAGTATAATTTAATTTAATCCATGAATAAGGTTTCTATCTTAGGCATTAATCTGAAGTCCCTGGATTGAAGATAGTTGAAAAAGCCACATAATACCTAAGATGAATGAATTCTAAATAATATACTTTTGAATGGTATGGCTCATTTAGCTATAGACCTAAAGATTGTTTAGCACTTCTTTATAGGGGATCAGCTAAAAAAATTAAAGGAACCCTAAATATAAGTGGGATAACGAAAGGTCATCAAGAAAGAAATGGTAGCAATATACTATTCCTTATGAATAACATGAAATGTAAGCACAAGGATATAGAAAACCCATTGTATGTAGCAGAAGCATATCAAATACAACTACACTTCACAAGTTCACTAAAATCATGGTTCAATGAAAAGCAAGTGTCCTAAAATCAAACTTATTAGCACTTTAATTGGCATGAACACAAAAATAATGAGATGTAGGCTATAAAGAACGTAACTCAAGTTTCCTAAGATCTTATAACAAGGAATCCAAAGATACCTTGTCCTACCTAATACTGGTGATTGTCAATTTTGTGCATCAAAATCTAGAGATTTAAAGCCTTCATTGATGAATGGGATCTTGGGAATATCTAGAATTTAGCAATTAGAAAAAATAATTCCAATTGTCACCTATATATTGCAAACCTTTCCTAGAATTGAAAATAAATAAGTAACATATAATATGGAGAAAAATCGTATCAAAACAGTTGGGAGTCCTCCATATATTTCAAGGATATATACTGATTATAATCTATAAACTTAAGTTCCAAAAAACTATCTAAATTAAAGGAATGAGTTCATTGACAAACACATCATAGGATTGTGCATGTTCTGATAGAGATGGCACAAGATATGCTTAGGTATTTAAAAAAAGAACAGACAAGATTGGCAAACATAGGTACTTAAATGACCCTGAGATAATATCAATGAACAATCCAAGTGTAAAAGATTAATTCCAACTTTTCAGAAGGCAGTTTTCCATTATAGTGGTAGTAGATTCATTGTCTCTAATGTTGTGATGGGACCAAGCCAAACTCTCTGATGGAATGGATAGTAAACAAAATTGTAAGCCATTGTTTGCAAAATACAAACATGATAGAAGGTAAGAGTTTAGCATAAAATTAGGTTTACTTCAGATCAAATGGATTAATAGGAGGAAAATTTTTGTCCAAAAATTGTGATTAGTCATCATGTAGACACTAGAAATGGATATTTGAAAAAAAAATTAATTCTAGAACATTTATTGCACTAAAGTCTTCATTGAGAAACATGGACTCAAAAAATAAATCATAATATCAACATTTCCCACAGTTCATATTTCTCTTTATAAAACTTAGCTTCTTATTATATTTTATCAAAAAAAATTGAAGGAAAGAAAGGAAGATATTGTACTACATCCACAAATGATTGGGATTGGGAGAAGGTCAATGAGACTGTGAAATGCATTTAGTACGCTAGAGTGTGAAGACATTAAATTATGAACATGAAATAATCGATCAAATTAGGGTGGATACTATGTAAATGGTACCGTGGAAGGCACTTAGGGCTCTCTTTTACACTTTGCAGGCAATCCTATGGTATTTGAAAAATGTAGCTACAAGATTAAAATGAATCATTCCTTTAAAATTTTAGGTAAACATTTATAACTGCATATTTTTAGAGCATAGCAGGAAGGGGGCCTGAAAGATTCCTTTGGTATTATTTGGTTGCTAACTTTTTCTCATGAAAGCTTCTTTTTCATTTAAATTTTTTATAATAGGGAGAATTGAAATTACATGAGGTTTTTTTCTTTAAACTAGGCTCCTAATTTTTCTTACTAGCTCCTATTTACAAATTATAGAAACCCCCCTCAATTTGACCATAGCCTTAACATCAAGTTCTTAATGCCCCACTGTATATAGATATTGAAAGTTTTATCATTGTTAGTGTAATTTGTGTTTCATTAGAAATTTTAAATCTATTATTTTTTATTTCACACTTAACTATTTAGATGCCCACAATCACAGTCCTCTCTAGGCTTCCATAAACATCTGATTGTTATGAATATATCAGTCCAGCAATGGAAAAACTATATGAAAAAATGGAAACTCATTTTATAGTTATATATTTTGAATAAGAAACCTCTACTATCATAGTAAAAAACAACAGGAAACTATTTCTTATAAACAATGTCTCCAAAAATGTTAACTGAAAGGCAAGTTTCACTGAAACCTTACTGTTAGAAGAGCAAACAGATTTAATGCTCATGAACAATTGCCTCGGGCTAGACATGCTAGTTTTTTGATATGGACATAGTGGACCAATTAAGCAAGCATGGTGCATTTAAATATAAATCTGATCTATATCCATTGAGGCTACTTACCATGTTCTACACCTAATAAGTTAATATGATAGCCTTTTCCCAACCTCAAGGTCAAGTCAACAGAGTTGCTTCCAAGATCCTTTTGGTGGAGGAGGGTATGTTACCAATTGAGGCTTCAGCTATTATCCAATTGCTAAGCTATCTAAAAAAGTGGGAAGTATGGATAAACATTGTTGTCCTAAATTGGTGGCTGATGAGGAGCTAAAATAGAGCAAAAACATGGAAGAAACAAAATAGAAAGTGGTTGAACAAATGGAACATTAACATTAAGGAGTGTCTAAATGCCAATATAGACATAAAAAAATGGGTGTTAGAGAAATTCAAAACTGCCATGTGGACAAATCTGATAGGTAGTAAAAAAGAATTTTACGTCAAGGAATTTAATCACACATAGGAACACGGGGATAAAGAATATTTAAGATCCACAATTAAAGGAAAGGCCAAAATTTTAATTGCTCAATTAAGGACCAGCTTTCATTTTGTATGATGTAAAATTGGTAGGTGGAAGGTCCTAAAGGAAAGATGGGAAGAGAGAATATATACTTTCTATAGCAAAAGATTGGTGGAAACAGAGTTGCACTTTGTAAAAGAGTGTGTAGCATACGAAGATATTCATAGAAAGTATACCCTATAGGTGGGCATGATGAAGGAACTTTTCAAAGAGGTCAAACTACACAAGACATGATAGCTAGCTTCCTAATACGAATCCACAACAAAATGAACAACCTGCAAAAATTACAAAAGGTTGCTTAACTGTCTTTCAGTCCTTTAGACTGGTGGTCTCTTGGATGTCATTAAAACCCTTTCATTTCATTTTGATACATATTTTGTTTCCTCTTGTTCACTATTTATGTGCTTGGATAAAGATATTTCCCAAATAGGGTGTAAACTAAACTTTACATGTATAAGGAAAAACCAAAGCATTTCTCGTGCTTCCCTGTTCTTTTGTTTCTTTGTCATTATCACTCATTAAAATGTTCATTATATGTTTTCAATCATGGTCCTATTCTTTAGATAACCATATTGGAACAATCATCCAACATGCTCTTTTCAAAAATCTTGTAAAAGAAAATCTCCAAATCATTTAAGAGAATAAAAAGATGCATGTCTTTGAATTTGTCTGCAGATATAATACACCAGTCATGGAACAAAACATAAGAAGAAAAATAGCAGGAGCAACTCTTGATTATGAATGTCTAGCATCCCTTATTAGAAAATTGGCTTACCATTTTTGTGCTACCTAAACTGAAACTTAAGACACCTAAATTGCACAACAAATTCTTAGGTATCCTCCAGTTTTTAAGTTTTCTTTTCCTCCTCCTGTCAATGAGAATCAATTCAAACAGCACTAATAGCACACATTGAGGCAAGTGTAAATGATTTCCAACTTCCACCAACTAATAATAGCTCATTTTAGGTTTTCATAGATTTTTGGGTATCACAAATAACCCATGTAAATAATTCATTATGTACCTTCACCACCAATTTTCTCCTCCATATCATATCTCTTACCCCACAGCCTTTGACTTGGATCTGTCATGCCAAGCTATACAACATCAAAAAAATGGATGAAATCAATGCCCATTTTGACAAAGGAAAAGTTATAAAATGTTTCATAGGTTTCCTGAAGAAATCTTGCAATGTAAGGATATACAATTTCTATGCACTTGTTCCCCATCATCAAAAACTCCACCTGACATTTCAATACCAACTTAACTCAGTAATGAAATCAAATGCCTTCAATTCATTGATGAAATCAAATGCCCATTCGACAATGGAAAAGCTGTAGAATGTTTCAAGGGTTTCATGTACAAGTGTTGTACATTGAGCATATAAGCATTCCCCACCATTAAAATTCCACCTGACATTTCAATACCAACTTAATTCAGTAATGAAATCAAATGCCTTCAATTCAATGATGAAATCAAATGCCCATTTGACAAAGCAAAAGCTATGGAGGGTTTCATGTATAAGTGTTGTACATTGAGCATATAAGCATTCCCTAACATTAAAATTCCTTCTGACATTTCAATACCAATTCAAATCAGTGTTCAATATATCCAAGTTTTTTCTCCATTTCAGAATCCTTACATTTTCAGTCCTGAATCACAGAGGAGTATCGTGTGGTAGCATGGCTTAAGGCCAATGGATCTTTTGCCTGATAGTCATTGTCAAAGAGAGCACCATTATCAAGATCAACTTTTCCACGGCACCATAATAATAGCTTTGACAATGAAGCTCGTAGCATTAGATTCTATGCTCTTTTATTCTATGTTCAAGATTTACTTTTCTTAATCAATGTTATGTTAATCTTGTTAATAGAATTGTCCAAATCTTATATAGTCCAATTAATCAAATCAAGACTAATATCTAAAAGGTTGGTTTGTTATCTGATATAAAAGTACAAGCTTATGTTTTTTATTAGAGAACAGAGTAGGCTTTGAAGAGTCGATAACCTTCTGCAAAAACTACTAGGTAAGGTACAAGATAAGTTATGTCAAACAAAAATTATCAATAGATATAGAAAGCAAATTTCTAAACCAACAAGCAACCAGTCATGATCTTCTGTTGACATAAGAGCACAAGGTTATCTGATATTAAAGCACCAATTAATATAAGAGCACGAGTTTATAATTTTTTTATTAATGAATAAGCTAGGTTTTGAGAGGATCAAAAATCCACTATGAAAATGGATAGTTGATATACAATATAAGCTATCCCAAACAACAACCATTATGACAACAAAAAGCCATTTTTGGCAAATCAATAAACAATCAAATATTAGCTTATGTTGACATGAAAAGACAAGCTTATAGAATATAAGAACGAGTTTATATTTGTATTAATACATTAAATAGATTTTGAAGGGATCCAAAACTCTACACAAAATAAGCTATATCAAATTACAACTATTAGTCAGACAAATAAAAGCCAATTTCCTTATTTTAACAAATATATCTGATATTAAAGCAAGCCACCTAAATTGCATAACAAATTTTCCATTAAAATCTTACAACAGTACATAGTAAAAATACAAAAATTCTCCAAATCATTGATTGAATATTTAGATACAAGTATGAATATTGTCCATATAGGCCTTAGACAGTTTACATGTAAAGGAAACACATTTATTTCCTGTTCTATTTTGTTCTTTTGTTTCTTTGTCATTATGGTTTACCCAAAAGTTCTTTATGTGTTCCCATCCGTGTTTTCTGATTCTTCACATACACAAATTGAAACAGTCTTCCTACCCACTTCATCCTTCAAAAAAAATTGTAACAAAAAGTCTCCAAATCATTGAAAGAGAAAAAAGAAGCATACCTTTGAATTTGTTCTTGGAGATAATGCACAGGCCAGGAAACAAAATCTGACAAGAAAAAGATAGCAGAAGCAAATCATAATTACGATTATCAACCATCCTTTATAAAATCAATTGGAAAATGGTGCATGTAAATGAATACATTCACTTTCAATTTTTCTGCTTCTTCTCCAATTATAATCAACTGAAACTTAACAAGCCCAAGCCATGTAAATTGTGAGGCAAGTTTTCAATAAAAATCTGAAAAGAAAACTACAAGTAGTTGTTTAAGTAAATGCCCATATTAGCAGTATTACCCATATGGGCCTTCAAACAGATTGGATGTAGAAGGAAACACAAATTTATTTCCTGTTCCTTTCTGTTCTTTTATTCCTTTATCATTTGGTTCACCATAAAATATTTAATGATTTCATCTATTTTGTTTATTTTCAAGTTCCAAATGGAAAGTTTATCCTATCAACTTTGTTCTTCCATAGTTTTGAATGTGTTCATGGGAGTGAAGGCTTCACTCACCCTTGGGAGGGAAGAGAAGCCTTGGGTGAAGGGATTAGTTGGGCTCAACATTGTAGTTGAGAGAGTTACCTCATGATGAGGGATTTTTTTTATTTCATGGAGTATGGGCTCTATTGAAGCTATATACCTTTGTTATTTTGGGAGAAATAAGGGATTATTTTTGTGAATAAGGAGGAGATGTTTATGATGGCCTTGAGAGGCAAAATGCAATGGAAATATGATATTTATGTTTTGTTATGGCATCTCCTCTTTGAAGATTCCACCTTCACCCAATGTGAGATAATTCCAATGGTGAATCATTGTGCAAGCCATGGGAGGGAGTTGATTTGTGTTTTGTGTTGTGTTCATGCAATAGTAAGTGATGTATGTGTGTAACCCATTTGGGTCTTGTTTCCCCTGCTCGGTGGGTGGCACCATTGAAGCTTAAGGTGGGAGATGAGCCTCCATAGTTCCAAGTTTGTGTACATGTGCATGTTTTGTGAAGATCGATTCCTTGAAGATGTTAGGGTTTCATCCTTGGTAATGTTGAAGTCCCAGTGTGTGGAGAGACCAACCTCTCCATGTTACCATAAGAATTTTTGTAAAGTTTAAGCTCCATTTTGTTTCCTTTCAATGTGATGTAAAGTTAAATTTATTCCTTATCCATATATGTTGTTGAAGAATATGTAAGGAAGGATTGTGAAGTTGTGTATAGTTCCTTTGGAAGAAAATTTTTATTGTGAGCCTTACATTTTGTAATTTGATGTACCATGGAGAGGTTATGAAATGAAATTTTCTTTCCTCAAAGGTCTATAACTGATTTTGATATATACTTTGCATAGTGGTGGTGGAAAAATATTTCTTCTTATATAGTTAAATTAATGTGGATGATTGCAATGAAACAGGTTATGCTTATAATACAATGAAAATAATATTGTTAGCTCATGTTATATGCTAGTATATTGGTCCTTTTATTTTTTTAAATCAAGCTCAATCAAACTCTTAAACTAAAAAAAATTCTCACATCATCAACACAAAAACCTATAGTAGAATGTAAAAAAAAAAAAAAAATTCTCGAGAAGAGAAAAAGCATAACCCAAAATCTATGAGAAATTCTTGTTGTAGGTATACATTTCCTCTCTAGAAAATGTATGGGGAAACAAATTAAGTCTCTCCCCAAAATGCAGAGCAATAAAATATTCAAAAGAATATATCCCTTGGGAACCCCTTGCTTAGGATAATCATAAATAATACATTAGAGGTGAGGCTCAAGATTTGTAATAATGTACTAATGCATAAACTTTGAATTTGAGGACTCATAATAGTCCCATGATCCTTGAGACACAATTTGAGAAATGTTAAAGGAAAATATATGTACATATTAGAAAATGTAAAATCAAGTATAGTAAAATGTATTAGGTATCTTACCCCCCTTAGACTTGATAGTATAAAGAAAAGAAAAAAAAAAAAACATTCCCCTCTAAAATAAAATAAAAACTTAAGTATTATAAGGACTAGGAAAGGTTTGTATGCATATCTTATAATAGAGGACTAGTCAATGTCACAAATGATCATAGGGGAGTCAGAGGGCCCCACCTATCCAATCATGCCTAGGAAAGAGACCCTCCCTAATCCACATCACAAGACCTTGGCTTAAGTCACCTATATATTGAAGATCTCCTTTGAAGTGCATGGAAAAGAGAAAAAGGGACATGCTCTACCTATGTCATAATCATTCCCTCACTAGGTGCCTAATATGTTTTGAATATTTGGTTAAATACCTTGTGCATGGTATGGATAATATCCTAGCTTGCCACTTACTTAGTTGTTCTTCCCTAGGCACCTTTCTGTGAAAGCAAGGAAAGGCGCCATTCTAGGAGGGATAGGAACTTTGGGAAATGGGTAGTTCCTAGTTTGGTGGGTAGTAAGTTGACTTGGGAAAGGGGATATTCTTAGGCACAGTTTGGGAGGGAAATGAAGAATTATAGCAATAGGTAGTTGCAAGTTGAGATTGATTAAGCTCTTTTGCTATGATGTTTGGGGTTAGTAAAGTAGTAATACTTTTTTTTTTTTAAATTAGCAATAAGATGGTGGTAGTAGCAACCTTTAAGGGTAGTGTATAAGGGAAATTTATATTATATTATATTTTGGTTAGGATGATGGAAAGTGATAAGAAAACAATAAAAATGTAAAATATTGTTAAGAAGAATTTAGATAAAGATGGTAACTCATGCATTTAAGAATTTGAACTAGATCATTTTCTTTTATAAATCATGTTTAATATATTAAAACATATTTCAGCTATGGAATCATATTTAAAGTTATTAAACCATGTATTAACGAATGGTGTGTGTTAAGAGGAATGTGATTAGATACAGGGTTAAAGCTTGTTTGTAGTAATAAATTGATTAGACAAATCATCACTTAATTATAGTAGAACAAGATAGTAAGATGAAAGGAGCAAACTAGAAAAGAGGTGAATGATGTTTTTTTGGAGCCTCCATATTTTCTCAACTTATTTAACTTTTAAATTAAAATGGGAAGAACCTTAGGCATGATACAACTAAGAAGAATTTGAACATTAGAATATAAACGAATTATAATTATGAACACATATATGACATGACGAACTGAAGGAACAAAAATATCTAGAGCAAACACAAAACCTCTTCACATTCATAGACAAAAGATATTAAATTCTTTTCTAAGGGTAGGATATGAAGTTCAAAGGGACACATCATTATCTACCTCGTAGGTTTTCAATTAATGTTAGCTACTAATTCATTTTTCTTTGGAAACATAAAATATAGTGCTAGGATGAAACAAAATTTCCCCCATGTCAATCAATAATAAATACCTATTAGAGTAATCATTTAATGGTTGAAACGAATATAACATGACTAATCCCAACACCAAAAATTTGATAGATCTCTCATATCTTGTGTAGGCTTTCACACTTTATCTTTACGTCCATCCAAAAGAATTTTTTCTTGTTGAGTTTTTGCCTTGTAAATTTGGGGCATGACACCCACTGTCACACATCAACAACCTGAAGAGGAAGAAGGAAAATTCATGGGGAATCAAAAATACAGAGTATAAGACCAAATCCAATCTACCTACAAATTTTTTGATAGAAATCTCACATTCCTTTGAGGTTCTAAAAAGGTATAAAGAGAAAAAGTAGCCTATACCAAATCAGGCAAAACAAATTCATTCAGGGCCTGATCAAGTCCATCCCCTAGCCTGATCAATCAAAAAAGAAGCTAAATCTAATATTGTGAATGCCAATGATAGCAAGCATTGCATAAAGGCTCCCCATCAAACATCTCAGACGCATGCCCACTAGAAGAAATTTGGTGACCCAAGAGACGTCCATCATTCAATCAATTCTTTCTGGCCCTCCCTCCCATCGGGTGCTCGCGATTATCATCCTATCATCTTCTCTGTAGCTAGCCTAGATAGCAAAATTAGGTTTTTCAACCTCACTAAGTATTTAGGTTCTAATAAGAATATTCTATTTTCATAGCAAATAGGGTTCTTCTCAAATAGTGCTGTGGATCATACCATCAAGGCCCAACCAAGGAGCCCTAAGCCCTTTTCCTTTTCATCCCCTTATGCCTCACCCAACTCTGATGTCCTACCCCATTGTAGATTCTACATTGCCTCTCCATTGGATCATATTAACCAGCAGGCTATGCCCTCCCCTATTTCTCCCCCTCCCCCATTGACAAAACTATCATTATCAAGAACCACATAAGGAAGCTTGCTAGCAAGAATGCGAAGAAGTAGGCATATTCACATATTTGAATGGGTCAAAGTGTGAATTACTCAACCTCTACAACTGGCTTCAGGACTTCTATGAATATCAAGTAAGTATTTCTCACTATTCAGATAGATTAGTATTTTTGCACTATAGTGATGAATTTGTTAAAAATGATTTCCTTTTTGTTTCTAAATGTTTCTTTAAAGGCTATGCTGTGAAATTTTTTAAATGGACCTCGGATTGTAAGGAGGGGATGTTAGACTTTGACACAATCCCTACCACCAGAGCTCCTACATTTTGAAATCATTAAAAAATTAGGGGCTTCATTGGGTGAATTGATAGGTGTAGAGGCAAGATCAATACTCAGGATTATAAAAAAATAAAAGTAATTACTAATAGAGCAATATATAGCCTTAAATTTCACAAATATGAAGGCAAAATTTATGAAATCATAAGACTAGATAATGATAGTAAAATTACATTTAAAACACTACAACTAACAATAGATCTTAAAAGAACTTTCCCAATGATGAATATAAGAAAACAGAAAGAGCTTCAAAGGCATTCCACATAGAAGAAGGCCTTAGTTCATACTTTCTAGGACATTCCATTAAGTTCTGATTGGAACCAAGAATACAAGAAAGCAAGCATGGAAGAACCCAAAAGAACAACTCCTCAGTTAGTTCCTAAACATAATGCCCCCATGGATCTTAAGGAAGTGAAAATGAAAATTCCAGAGGCAATGCAAGAAAATAAAACAATGAGAGGTCAGGGTACAGAAAAATGAAAAAGTACATGACCAAGTTTCAACCAATGTAAAGAAGATGTATCAGACAGTGGGGTATGCAAAAGTGCAAGCCCTCCTTCAAAAATGTAGATTCCCTATGAGAACCAAAAACCCAAAGATTCCAATAGAGTTGATATAAATAGTCAAAGAGATATGGATATCAAGATGTCACAGAGGTTCACAATCAACACTAGGAAATCCAAGGAGAATCCAAGGAAACCCAAGATGAATAAGGATAGTAGTGCTTGAATAAAAAAGGAAGAGTCTTCAGAAAAAATGAAGATACAACTATCCAAGAAGCAACTAGATGATGGTGATAGAAACATAGAGGAAATAGAAAATGCCCTTCTATTTGTTGGGGCAGAATCAACAAAAGGGTTATGCAAGAATATAGAAGAGGTTCAGGGATCCCCTCAGATTTGGACAAGAAAGAATGTGATAGAGACAAGAAACATTAGCAAAAAATCAAATAGTAGTTTCTCCAAATTTTGGCAATCACCACCAACTAAATCTAAAGATAAAGCCCCCTTTGGTAGCATTCAAAAGGAGAAGAGCATCGAACTGAGTATGAAAAATAGACCACTAATTCAAGACTTTCAAGAATTTCTACATAGAGACTCAATCTGGGAACTAGAGCAAGACAATCTAAATTTAAATAAGGTTGAAAGGGACAATCTAGAATCCTTGATTGAGGAATTAATTGAAGTTTTTAGCTATGTGAACATTGACAAGAGAAGTGATGCTCAAAGGGAGATCCTAATACAAAAAGTCTTAAAATTAGGAGATAATTACACCTATGAAGACCTAAGAAGAGATCTATTAAATATAGAAGGTGATGACAAAGGTGAGGAAAATTCACAACTTATCAGGGATGTTGAAATAAATTTGCAAGGTAAAGACTTTGAAGGGAATGACTTCAAAAAGTTAACTTTGGCAGAGGATAGAACCATCAACAACCATTTGAGTATTATGGAGCAACTATTACAGGAACTGGTAAATGAGGATAAGGTAGGTACATAAAGAAATCAGTTTGAAATTGCATTAAGTGCATAGAATGATATAGAATAGCTGGGTATTTAGATGAATCAGGAGGGAAACAAATCCCCTAGGTGTGGTAAGGTGAAATCCAAAAGAGGTAGAAAATCCTGCAAGGAACTCAAAGAGGCAGATGGACATGCCAGAGAACAGCAAAGGATCAGCCAATTATTCAACATAGGGAAGGGGAAGATCCTTCCCAAGGAAACATGGAGATCACTACCTAGAATGCTAGGGGCTTAAACGACCCTAGTAAAAAGAGACTATTAAAACAAAAGTTAAATTTTTTTGAATCTGAAATCATTCTTTTATAGGAAACCAAGTTAAACAAGTTAGGAGGATCAAAGTTAGAAAAAAAGTTAGGTAGCTGGAATATTAAGCTACACAAGTCTAGAGGGTCTTCAAGAGGCTTAGGCTTCATCTATAACCCCAGAAAAGTATCTCTAGATATCTTAAAATCAAATAATAACTAGTTAAGTAGTAGAGTCAAAAGCATCAAAACTAATCTTCAATTTATCCTAATAAATATATATGGTCCTATCTATAACATAGATAAAAAAATCTTGTGGGATGAAATCACTATATTCATCATAATTATGATAAAGACCTAGTCATCGTAGGAGGAGACTTTAATACCATTTTAAATATTGATGAAAAATTCAAACTTATTCAACAATCTTTCAAAGCCACTAAAGACTTTAAATATTGGTGTAACTCCAACAATTTGAGACTAGTGGAAGCAAGGTATCTTCAAAGGATCTAAAATGTACATATTTGTCTCAAAAAAATGCTTAAAGAACTCTTTCTCAATTGGAACAAAGATCATTTCAACAACATCTTCGAAGAAAAATTAGAGATCAAAGAAAGGTTAAAGGATATTAACTTAAAGGTAATAAAAAAGGGTATGAATAGCAAAATCTATATGAATAGTAAAATCTATCTATTGGAAAAAGAACTTCTTGCCAAACAAGAAAACAGTTTGTCCAAAGAAGAAGTTTTATTGAGACAAAAGTCAACGAAAAAATGGCAAGATGAAGGGGACCAGAACACCAAGATCTTTCATAATTCCACCCTCCACAATAGAGCTAGAAGTATAATTGTTAAAATTAGAGACCACATGGGCACCACCATCGAGGATTCGGCTAAAATTTCTAGGATTTTAGTAAATCACTTTAAGGGTATTCTTAACAATTATGAATTTTCCAATAAGATAGCCCAAACAAAATTGCTTAGAATCATTCCCAAAGTAGTATCTCTAGAAGACAACAAATGACTCAACAGACCCATCACCCTAGAAGAATTCAGATTGGTAATATTTGGTATGAATATGGATAAATCTCTAGGGCCAAATGGCTTTCAAAATTTTTTCTATTAGAAATGTTGGGATATTATCGGTGTAGACCTTTGGAAAGTTATCAAAGAGTATAGAAATGGTGGTCTTTTATTGTCTGCGATCAATCATACCTTTCTCTCCTTGATAGTGGACCCAAAAAACCTAGGGGATTTTAGACTAATAGCATTGTGCAAAACCATCTACAAAATCTTAGCTAAAATTTTATCAAATAGGCTTAAGACAACCCTCCCTAAAATCATATCCGAAGAGAAAATAGGTTTTTTTCAAGGAAGATCTATCCTAGATGGTATCCTTATTGTCCAAGAAAAAATCCACTCAACAAATAAGAATAAAAGGGCAAGCATGTTCATGAAATTAGATATCCAAAAGGCTTATGACATGGTGGATTGGAGATTCTTATGCAAAACCTTAGAAGCCTTTCGCTTCTCTCGTTGTCTAACCAATATAACACCTTTTTAGCTACAAGATTAGACATACTTCACTACCAAAGTACTATGTTGATCTCCATTAAATATCAATCTAGGAGCGTGAACTTGAGATGATGTCTACAAAGTATATGCTCTAATTTTCACTAAAATCCACTACTACTTTGAATGCAGGTGCTATTAAGGAAATCTATTTTACCAACAGAAAAGATAGTTGTCAAATGCTTAGAAGGAGATTTTAACTACTTAGCCATTCACCTATGCACCTATTGTTGTAGGAACAATAACTAGTTCTGTTTCCAGTGGCTACAAGAATAATAGTTCTACACTTATCTTAGAAAATTGAACAACTCCTAATGACTAAAGTAAACTCCACCTTCTGCGTGGGCCCCCATAGAAGAATGAGGGAAAGATAAGCTTAGATAGAAGTGTAAGAACTCAGAAAAACCATATATTCATTCAAATATGCAGTGGTACATAAAAATATAGATAACCGACAATTCTATTATGCTTCTATAATTCTCCTCTTCTCACCTTTTTGAATACAGACAAGGTCTTATTTTAAAAGAATGAATGAAAAACTCCTAAATTTATGACTTCCTCTTGAAGGATAGTTCATTACAACATGCAAACATAAAAGCATTAACTATTCCTTGAATTCCCACAAATATAGAACACAAAGGATGCTAGATTTGTTCCTCTGACTTAAACCATCCTCTAGGAATCCAAGTATCTGTAACAGCTCCATGCTTAACTAACTGTTTCAATGCTTACTTTCTTTCTCAACCACTTTGTCAGGTCCTACTTGTCATCCATGAAAACAAGTCCCTTTTGATTTTTGCCGCCAAGTCTATTAACACCAATGCTTCCTCAATGCAAGTCTTTTATGGTCATTTAGTTGATTCCCACTTGACTTGAATTCTTGCAGTCATCAATGATACACACAAAACTTTCGACGACATAATGAACCCCCTTTTAAAACATAATATCAACTATCATTTTCATGCCATAAGTTCATACTTTATACATCGAAAGGTTCAAAATACTAGGCTTAAAAGATGATAAGTTTTAACAAGATATAGACAAAAGTTCATAGAAGGGGCTAAAAATCATCTATTGTTCAGTGCCATCATTTCCCCCCCAACCACCCTAATGATAGTCCCTTCAGCATTCACAAGTTCCTAATTTGCATTCATAACCTGAGATCATTGGGAATCTTCTCCCCTAACTCGTGAGCCCTATAGTTGAAGTATCCATGGTCCTATTTCAATCTTTCCCATTTCTGTTCCTCATGATTTAGATTATAATCAAAAAATGATTCATATTTTCCAAGCATGGGATGTAGTAGTATAGGTGGTTGAAAGTGAAGAGGGACCCAATAGCTTTTCTGATTCTTGGCCAATGTCACATTCCTAGGCATCTTGTAGGTGGCCAATTCCAAGTTCTGAGGTGAGTGTAACTTCCTTTTCTTCAGATCTTCTGATAATCGAATCCACCTTTGAATAGAGGCTTGTATGGCTTTAGGAGAAATTGGAGAACAATGCCACTCCCAGTCTAGGAATGCCTATTCTCATACGGGATGAATTTTAGCAGCACTACTGGGGTTATTGTCAATGAAGAGCTAGTAAAAGAATACTCTATGAGCATTTTACACCTCAGGACAAATGTATAATGATTCTAACATTTCCTTTTCCCTGTATGGGGCAGCCTAAATTTCTTGACTGATTTCATTTTGCATCCAAGACATAATGGCTCTAAACTGCACATCTCCTACATACAATAGTGAATTCCAATCTTTGTTATCTGGCACTACAAGATTATGGATGTATAATTCATAAAGAAGATTTTGGAGGGCCATTGGAACTAATTTAAATGCTGCATAAAATTCTTGGGGTGTGTTCAAGGAAGGATTCAACCCCCGAATAACCCAAGACAATTGAAAATTGACCATTTTCTCTTTTAAAAACAATGTATAAACATGAGATGGTGACTTGCAACTCAGAAGTTCTAGAATGAGTTTTTTTACTTTAGTAACACGTTGCTGTAGGACCTTAATTTCACTGTCTTTGTCTTCAATTTTCCATGCCTGTTCTTTAATGGTTTTGAGCAATTGTTTCCTTTCTAGATCCCAATTTACTTTTTCCTACTAAAATTGTTGATAAACATTAAGGCTGGTTGATAGTGGAGTAAGAACATTGGGTGGCGTATGATGTTGAACAACAGAATGATTATCATCAAAGTGGCTAGTAGAAGGATTAACACTTGGTCCAGTGACAATGATGTCATCCTTAGGCGGTTGATGAGCAACAAGATTGTCAACTTCTTCTTGTGGCTCAATGACTATAGGAGAAGACACAATAGCCATTTTAACTTGGAATGTTTCAACAATTTCCTGAATTATTTCTTGAGCAGTCGATGGGTATTCCTCTAAAGGTAAACTATCATTTTCTTCCACTTGTTGCTCAAACCCAGACATTGTTCTTACTAAGGAATCCATATCACTATCAATATTGATAGGACTAACTAGTCTTTGGAGAATTTCTCAAGATCACTATTACGTTCAGGAGTAGGTATTGTGTGCTTTGGTGACTATGTAGGTGTAAGTACTGGGGTTTCAACATTAATAGGTGATGTAGGAGATTCAACAGGTGGTATGAAAGGTTCAGTCTTTTAATTTACCCTAGACATTCTAGTGACTCATCGTGGAGTAGAAATTGGTTTCTTACCCTTATCAACAACTTTCCCTTTTTCAGAATTAAGTGCAATTTCATGTGATGGTAGAGATGGCTCCTCTAAACTTTCCTCTATAATAGTTGCATGGGCTTTCCTCTTTTACGAGGTAGAGGCATCCACGAGAGAAAGTTTCTTTTTCACAACTTTTGGTGGGGATGCAGAAGCCAAAGCTTCTGGAGCTGTTTTATACATTACTTTCTTAATTCCTATAGTAGTTTTCTCCCGTGTCCCCATTCCTTGCCCTCTAGGCCCACTACTTTGAGGTCCCACTAGTTTTAATTTAATGAAATCCTCCCATGTTCCTAAGTTCCACCTAGTAAATTCCCTTTCAACAATGGCGCTAATTAAATAATGGTGGGACACTGACTAGACTTTCCCTTGCTAGACATAAGAAGCTTGTCTTTTAATAATATTATAGAGAAATCTTGGAAGATTCACAGGGTGATCACCATGTCGTAACCCACTTAAAATATTAAAATGCATAGCATGCATATAAGAGTATCTTCCTTCACAAGTAAAATATCTTATAATAAATTTAGTAGACCTGATAAATTGTAGAGGAAGAGACAACCGCAAAGTACCTTGCTTTTTATTTTCCTCCAGCTGAGGATCTCCATGCATTGAGAATTGCTCTTTTGTTGCTCGCACATCCATGTCTTTTATTTATCGCTTCAAATTTGTGGGTAACCTAGTGACTTCTGCAACCACTCACTAATACATTAGGGGTCAATTTGCGACAGCAAGAAAAGGTAATGTGTTTTTGACCTTTTTTTCAATTTTAGCCCAATGCCATCACAATTGCGACGGAAGGCATCGCAATTGTGACGCTAGCAAGATATAAGAGAAAAAAAAATCCAAAAACCCTCATTTGAAAGAAATTGTGCGACATAGGGTTCTTTTGAAAGGAAAGACATGCACACGGGAGATCACTTCAGCAACATTGAGAGGGGCATTGAGGCGAACTCGAGGCATTCAAAGGGTCGGGCATAGACCTGCATCAGCAAGGTGTAAGAAAAACAAACTGATCACTCCTTTGTTCTCCAATCATTATTGTTATTATATATATGACCATAGACCCAAATGTACATTTTTTTGGAGTTGAGGAAAGCCAACTCCGAAGACGCCAAGATCACCTGCATGTGAACCTGTCAAAGAGAAGCCATAGAAGGGAAGAGCATGGAGCACGGGCAAAAACCCTAAACAGACATGAGAGACACCATGAATGCAAACACAATGAGAAATGTATTTACAATAAGAAATGATGTTCCGTATTACAATGAGAGAGAGCCCGAATATAAAGAGCTCATGGAAGCTTGTAGAACAAGCTGGAAGATGGTAGAAGATAAGTGTGACAACTAGAAGGGAACAAACTCCCGTGTTGTCACAACATGCATTAAATATGAAATATTAAATAAATGCATGACCTAAGTAAACTTAAGCAATAGAATAAATAATTAAATATTAATTATTTACTCTAACACATTTGACCATCACTAGCTATTTTGTGTTTTCGAAAACCATTTGCATTGAACAACACAATCATAGTAGTCTGATGTACATGTGACACCAACATAAGCAACCACAAGAATGGATTGCATCAAATTGCTCATCCATTGTTCTTTGACTCTAACTAGAAGTAATTCATCGACATGTTTTTTAGGATCAAAAGCATGCCCATTCATTTTAGTGTCCAAATGTTTGAGCTCCTTCAAGTCTTTTAATGACTGCAGAGCAAAAGAGGCAAACAAGAGGCCTTTCAGTAGACATTTAGGGTAAACAATTGTTGTATTAAGATATGGCATATATCTATGAATATAGATTACAATAACATTGGGTTGTAGTTTAAATGTCATAAGACATTATGGCCTTGACAACAATATGGAAATCTACATTAGACCAAAGAAAATTGCAAAATATCAACCTTTATGAGATAAATTCATTTTGGTAATTGTATTCTGGTTCACTAGGCTCAAGCTATTTGCAATTTATCTTCCCATGTCCTACAGATGGTCATGCATTCTCATTATAATTGTTAATGTTTCTCATGAATGCCCTTTCATTTCTTGAACAAGACACTTGTTTTTAAGTGTTTCCATTGCATCTTGAGAGCTCCATGCTGATGCCTCCCGTACTTCCATGGCAGTGTGCTTGGATTTGTCAACAAAAAGACATGTGAAATCCATGAAAATTTGTTGTTCCTCATAGTCCAATGCATCAAAGCTTATTTTATTTTCATAGCCTTGGGTGGTAAGATCTCACTCCGGAAGCCCATTATGGTAGGATGGTAGCAATAGATTTATGACTATATATTAAAAATTTGGGATACAAGTTGGAAAATTGTTACAAGTATCCCATTACATGAGATCAAGATTCAAGTTTAAATATTCATATAATGAATAAAATTTTAAAATCCTTGCTCAATGTTCATTAATTCAAGTATAAAAGTAATAATAGAACATTATTTTCATTGGAAATGAAAGGCCCTAAGTCCACAAAATGGCCAATAATAAAAAGTAAATTTGGTTGCATGTATCTTACACAGAAATGTAGTGGTATTATATATCTGGCATAGTTGTGAAAGTATGGCCCTCATTGCCAAGGTCTATAGTATCTACGATAGTAGTAAAAATCTTCTTAGTAAAAAAAAGGCAAACCAAAAGATTAAGAAATTATCGAACTATCACAAATCAATCAAGAAAAAATCACATTTTCAACACACGTAAAATAAAGATGAAAAAATTAACAAAACATGGCTTTATAGAATAGAGATACAAAAATAAAATAAAATGAAATCTTATTCCATAAACTATGAGATACATTTTTTCTTATTTATGTTCATATTGTATTTGATTAAATTGTATTGCACAATACATACTACACACTGCATAAATGATAACTAAGTGTTGATAGTTTTCAATTACAATTTCCTTTGTATGAAGTCAACCTAAAGACTAAGTACAAAGTTGCAAAAAATTCTATATTCCTTTAGAGTCTTGGGAAGGGTGGGACCTAGGATCTTGATTTGGGGATGGTGGTTAGCAAGGGTTGATTTGGGGACAATCATTGGCGTAGGTTTAGGGATGGAGCACCTAAAAGGGTCAAGAGACAATGTCCCTTATAGGGATTTGGGGTTAGTACCCTCAGCAAGATTGACAAGCAACATCGCTTTTGTAATACAAGCAACATCACACTACCATTTTTCATAGTGATAGGATGAAAATTGATTGTAAATCAGAGTAGATACAATTCAGACATGCCCTTCACAATTACATAATCATGAATGTTGGCAATTAGTGATTAATCAAAAAATCACATTTTTTGGCTTCATCAACACATTCCTTGCAGCATCATATGAAGTTCCTTACACAGTTGGAAAATGTGGGCTTAGCAAAAACTTTGGTAAATTAAAAATTGCTTAAGTTTATTTAAAAACAACTTTCTGTTATACATAACAATTTTTTGCTATCCAAGATTTTACTTAATGTTGTTTCTAGAAGAGATTGTATATGTTTTTTGAATCACAATGTTTTAGATCTCACTCTATCATCTATCATCTAGATGTTAGAGAGCAGAAGGGATAGAAAAATATTTTTTTTACAAAATTAAGTGATAAAATATATCCAAGGAGTCCAAAAATGAGTACAAAAGTGTTTTCTATCAAGGTTGACTCATTTGAATTTAATTGAGAAGACTAAATCCAAAAATGCATCAATGCATTCCTTGCAGCATCATACAAAGTTCCTTGCATGGTTGGCATACTTAGGACTCAACCAAAATTAGGATTTTCTTTACAGTGATTATCTTTAAAAATCATCATCATCATTCATAAACTGCATTACAACATTTTAAATCTTCATCTTCCCTAGTCTACTAAAAACTTGGAGAGAGGTTCTAATCCTTGCACTCTATTGTAACTCTTCACTTCACATTAAAGGTTGTATTTTTGGCACTCAGTTGGCCAAATAATATGTGACAACTAATCATGCACTTTTCTCTTTCTCATTTAACTCAGTACCAAAAACATAATATAGAGCACTTGTGCTAATTTAGAAGCATTAGTAGTGATGGCAATGAGTTGATTGGCATCCTTGTATTGAGTTGATATTGTCATTATTAAACTAAGTATGAAAAAATGAACAATCACATTATATCTATCTCTTGGATCGGGTAGTATATCCCTAATCAATATTGATTGAATGACAATCATATGGGATCTAGTTATGATCCTCTATATTCATAGTAGAGGCTTTGATGTTGAAATTGGCTTAGCAAATATCATGATGATGACCATAGGGTCTCTTGATAATTTGTTTGGTGACTAATCATAATCGATAACCTTTGGATTTGTTGGCTAATTAAGTTTATGCCTATGTGTCTCCTCAAGGAGACATGTAGTTGAATAGTTACAACTGCCCCTCATATGCCTCTTGATTGCACTAAATAAGATGACTGATCATGAGAGATGGATTATCGAGATTCATAAATGATTCTATCTCTTCAGATTGGGAATTCTAATAAGTGATCTAATTATATATTTAGACCTAGCAAACATTTTTCAATATTGAAATAATTCATATCTATTCTATATTGATTATCACCTAGAGAGATCCATTACATTTACAAAGATCCTTCATTATTTAACATGGTATCAGAGCTAGGTTAATAAAGGTATCACTTTAAGAGAGGAAGGCTGCCAGCTATGAAATCAATACCATATGCCTTTGCAATTTTGTGCCCAAGATGGTGAGAGATTTCAAGTCACCTCATTTTCGTCCTCTGTAATGTCTGCAACAAAAGAGTATCTATAAATTTGTATGATGTTCTGCACATATTTAGTTTCGATAACACTCGTTCGGTAGCATTTGGCCATGAAAGAGAAGAGGTGAAAATCAAAAAATCAATGTTTAGGTTGATGTGCTTGCTAGCACATTTTGGCATGAGGGAGAAAGTACCAAAGTATTGGGCCTATCATTCTCACAGAGGGTGCTCCTGAGCTTCCCATTTCTACAAATGGTGTAACACTTGTTTAATTGCATGTTTAGTTTGGCATGCAGATGAGCATGTGTAATATTTTTCTCGTAGATCTATTTATTTTTCTTGTAGAGAGACATAGCATAATAAAAGGAAATATGGTTAAAAGTATTTGTTCAGAGCTCATTTTCAAATTGTTTGAAAGATCACTCAAGTCATTCTTTAAATGTATGGATTTGTGGTTTTTTCTGTCAATGCAAATCATGCTGTTGTTAGTAGGCTTAATTCCTTTTGATTACTATCTTTGGCATTTTTTCATCTTCTTCACAGGGGTAGGAAAAGCCATACAAAAAGTTTCAAGCAGTCAGTGTAGCTTCTGTTATTGCTCAACTAGTTAACAATATACCAAACAAATGCATCATCCATATGTATATTTTTACTATTTTTCTTAAGTTGACAATGCTTCCTTTTGAATCTATTTATGTTAAAGCAGGATGTATCAGCATTGACTGTAGCAGAAAAACAAGTTACACAGATGAAAATTTGCATTGTTTCACTTACAGCTGACATTTGACACTTGGAGTTGATATGCACGTTTCTTTGAGGTGGGTGATAACAAAGAGCTCATCAATTTTCACTGTGTTATCTTTTGGCTACAAGTCTACACCATTCTTCACTATTTATTATTTATACCTAATACAATTTTATTTTTCAAAATGTTTATCATTGCCATAGTTTTTGACAGTTGGCTTCTTTGTATTAACACCTATAAGGAGCCATTGGATAATGGAAGATAAAGGTTATAAATCTCAGGTAGTTTGTCTACGAGATTTCTTTTGGATTTGGTTGTGTTACATGAAATGCTGAAGTAAGATGCACAGATTTCAACCCATTCTGATTGATTTGTACAGATTCTTATAACCAATTCCATATATTTAATTACATTTAGACACTATCTTTTAATGCTTTATTTCAATGTGCTACATATTCTATTTCATATTTGTGATATATGATGAAAGTATTATAACATATGGAGGAATAGTCCATGAGTGGCGTGGCCAATTGAAATGGTTTTAGTTTTAATTTTACACCATTTGATACAAATAATCAGTTTACCAATCGACCCCTAGGTTCATTCCATTTGCAGTAAAATATTCATTACATAGAAAATGTTCACAAAATCTATGTCAATGCTCACACATCTTCTTGGACTTATGCAAATCTATGTCAATCCTCACACATTTTCTTGGACTTACGCAGGAACTATGCTACCCTGTAGCTCTTGTTAAATATGTTATCAACTTGAATTTTCTATTAAAGGATCTCATGCTGAATTGAAAGCCAGGTAAAGAAAAAGATATTATACACTATTTTGTTGGTACCCTGTGCAACACAACAAACTTCTTCTTACTATAAGAAAATTTTCTTTTCTTTTGTTTCATTGCAGATCTTCTGCCTGTACAGAGGTCTCTCCCCATCATTGGACACACTTGATAACATTCGAGCTTTGGATCGCATACCAGAAGTGCATCTATACACATAAGTATAAACTTCTCCTTTTCTTGCAACACATATAACAACAATTTTAAGTGCTTACAAGGTATATACTTATGAATAAATATTACATCCTGATTTAAATGTATGAAAACAATTTTCATTCCTTTTAAGCTTCATTCATCTTGAGGTGCAATTCACAAACTCAAGAATAGTGGCTTTTGTTCTTTAGGATACCTTTAGGGGAAGAGTATGTGAATTCCCCCTTGTGTCTGGAGTCTAGTTTAGAGGAGATGGCTATTTACACTACTAAGGTTTGTTGAATCTAATTTTGAATAATATTGCTTGCTATTGTTGAATCTAATCTAATGTATATTTTAACTAGACTTGTAGCTTATATGTTTTGAAATTTTTGTTAGGCCTTATAGTTTGTATAAATTGATTGCTGGAGAGCTTCTACAGCTAAGAAAGAAGGCTATTGCACAAGTTATAGCTGCACGCTCGGGTATGAAAATTGTTTTTTTTTAATTCTAATGTATATTTTAACTAGACTTTTAGCTTATATGTTGTGAAATTGCTTTTAGTGGCTTAATGTTGTAAGGTCTCTTGAAATAAGACCTTCAGGCGGTTGGTCAAATTTTTACAAATAATCTTAGGAATAAAGTCAAAGAAAGTATTTTTAAAATATTAAAGTATTTAGCTAGGTCTAAGAAGATTTGTGTACTTTTGACAGTTTTGCTTAGTTTGCGAAAGTTGTAGACCGAAGTTTTCATAGCCCAATTTTTGCTTCCTACAAAGAACGATCATGTCAGATAATATAAGTGAAGAACAAAACAAGGAGACAATTGCTAGATTGTGGTCTAACTTGAAAAGAAAAGGTGATGGAAAATGTTATTGTCATTGCAATATTTGTAAGGGCTTAAACTATAGAAGACTGCTAATCAAAAAAGTTAAGAGACATTGTAGGGAGAATGGCCACATTGAAGGGGGGCATGACTATTATCCACTGGTAAGTTGTTCATTATATCATTTTAACAATTTATATACATATGAATCACTTGATGATGAGTTGATGATCATGGTTTATTTATGTTAATCAATTTTATATAGGTTGATCTTCCTAGGGAAGTACATGATATGAACCACAACAATCTGAAGAATATGATTTTCGAAGTGGATGAACATGGAGGTGCAAATATCCAAGGTGAAGATAATGATCCCATGGAAGATGATGATCATGCACCAGAAAACACAATTGAAGAGGATGGTATAAATACATTGATCCATGACACATCTACTCCAAGCATATCTGATCATGATGATGATGATAGCCTTGATGTACCTCTACTTTAGAAGGCATACGAGACTCTATACAAAGAGTCCCAAATAACTCTTCTCTCTGTTGTATTGTTGTTGTTGAACTTGAAGGTTATGAATGGTTTATCCAACATAACAATGTCATGTATGTTAAGGTATGTCATATATGTCTTTATACTTAATAAAGGGTGAATAATGTACCACTAATATTGTTTATATTAACAACATATATTTTTTGCTATAGATTGATAGGTGAGTTTCTGTTACTATCATCAAATATTCTACCTTGCTCATATCGAGAATTAACTGTTGTTATGAAAGATATTGGAATGGAGTATGAAGCAATACATGCTTGTCCCAATGATCATATTATATATTATAAAGAACATGAATTTTCAACACAATGCCCTATATGTCATATGAGTAGATATCAAACAGATCGACTAACAAAAAAGGTGCCTCAAAAGGTTCTTCGTTACATCCCCATTATTCCACGGATGCAACAATTATTCAAGTGTAGTAGCTTGGCTCAATTTATGGATTATCATGCATGCATTAGAAGTCGAGATGACATTATTCAAATCCCTATGGATGGTTCAGCATTTATGCACATAGAGAAAAAGTGGCAACACTTCAAAGAAGAACCTCATAATCTTAGCCTTTCATTGGCAGCGGATGGTGTCAATCCATTTGGAGAGATGAGATTTGTTTACTTAGTGTGGCCTATTTTTGTTATCAACAATAACATTCCTCCGTGGATGTCAATAAAGAGGGAGCACATTATGTTGGCAATGATTGTTCTAGGTATCTTATCATTTGATAGTTATTAATTTACATGTACTTACAAATCTTGCAATAAAACAGTCACAATAATTATGTAATGTTTCTGTTCATTCAAGTAGGTAAATATCAAGTAAAATATATGAATTTATCTATTGAGCCTCTTATCAACAAGTTGGTGGAGTTATGGAACAGTGTCACTATGTATGATGTGTCTAGACCAATAGGACAAAGACAATTTCAATTCCATGCAATACTTGCATGGACAATACATGATGCCCCAGGGCTAACATATTTTTGTGGTATGTTATAGTGAATTCAAGTTGCACACAATAATTCTAACTATAAAAATCAACATATTTAATAATCCAATTATATCATTATCTTGTAGGTCTTCAAACAAAGGAAAAATTTACATGTCCAGTTTGTGGTCCAAAGATGAAATCTCATCATTCAAAAAGTTTAGGAAAGCAGGTGTTTGATGAGTGTAGACACTTCCTCCACAGGAATCATAAGTACCAAAGTATGGAAAAAAATCTTTTCAATGGGAAAGAAGAGACTACATCAAAGCCACGAAGAATGACACCTCGCCTATGGAAGTTGGAATATAATAGAATTAATCGTCGAGGTAATGTCATTCCACCTAATGGTTTATGTTTGTAATTTATATATTTCTATTATGATTTTTGTTGACTAATTATGTAATTGACGATCGTGAAGGTCGTCAAGGCAATACTGACAACCTTCCAAAGGGACTAAAAAGCTATCCTAGAAAATTTAGTAGGTTGCCCTACTACGAGAACTTACAAATTGTGCATTTGTTTGATAAAATGCATATTGGAAAGAATATAACAGAGACATTGTGGAAAATATTGGATGGAAGGCGTGACAAAAAAAAAATTATCAAAATTTGTAATGACATACATGAATCTAATCATGCATTGAAGAATTTCGTTCACTCAAATAGCAACAGAGATCAGATTAATATAAGTTCCCTTCCATGGTTATTAATAGA
Organism: Cupressus sempervirens; assembly: GCA_028749045.1. Classification (NCBI taxonomy): domain Eukaryota; kingdom Viridiplantae; phylum Streptophyta; class Pinopsida; order Cupressales; family Cupressaceae; genus Cupressus; species Cupressus sempervirens. The sequence continues at coordinate 982,988,161 of CM053785.1, forward strand.
GCAGCAAAGTGATGCCATAAAAGAAGTCATACGAAGAATTCGATTTCCCATAGGATTTGCTGTGAACATAAACAATCTCATATAAAAAAAAAAGTGAATTTGGGCTAGGGCTCAAAACGCATGATTGGCATACTTTTGTCAAGGTAAGTTATGTTCTTCTATATTTACAATATATTCATAAACTACGTGTATTGTTTGTTATGTTATGTTAGAAAATAATGAAATGATTGGTTTATAATTACTACAGTAACTGCTTCCTCTATCTCTCCCAGAGCACTTCAACAATAACATCAAACAAGTTGTTGGTCTGACTTTTTGTGCAACAGAGGTTTTTGTTAAATTATAGAAAAGTCAAAATTTTTATTTCTAAGTGAAACATAGGATTTCTGGATAATCCATCCATAAAGAAAAAACTCATGAAAACCCTATGTTCTATCTATTCATAAACTGTCGGGCGTGAAAGTTTTGAATTTTCAAGTGAGACGAATATTCTGTCCCTTTTATTTTCTATTTCCTCAAGATCCCCTTTTTTCTCAATCTTTCCAACTGTTAGATCCAAGTAGATCTACCGCTGTCATTACCTCGCTATGAAGAATTGCATGATTTTTAAGCTATGCGAGGTAGCGAATGCTAAGTATTTTATGAGGTGGGACCCCAAAGTGAAGATATGGCAGTCGGAGCTTTGTTTTTTGAATGATTTATTGTGCAGGTACACATTGTAAGTACCATCCAAACAAAAAAGGGGACTCAACAGGATATCTGAAATAAGAGCCAAAATGATGATTTTTTCGATGCTTCGCCACCTCGTTATCGGAAAAATTAGACACTTCACCGTTAGCGAAGTAGCAAGGCCCCGTAAAGTCTGAAGGGGCAGTGACGTTGCATTTTTCTGGTGCCTCAACTTCACCAGGTGGCATGACAAGTCATAATGCTGTTGTTAGAAGCAGTTTAAGTAACAAAAATTATTATCTTCTACCCATTGCATTTTTTGGTATGAAATTCATTAAAACATTGGAGCTCACTACCTCGCTATCGGAAAAATCAGACACTTCACTATTAGCGAAGTAGCGAGGCCCTGTAAAAAAGAAAGATCGGCAATGACCTTTGGTGACGTGGAATGATAATTAGGACTATAATAAATTTTTGACAGGCGCCAACTATGCAGAGATCTTTGTTTTCATTAATGCCTTTCTTTCTGAATGTGCAAAGAGATCCTGAACATCAGCTTGGAACAGAATCAATGGTCCTCGCTACCTCGCTATCCAAAATTGCATGTTTTTTAAGCCATGCGAGATAGCAAGTATGAATTAGAAGACCCCGCACAGTTTCCTCACCCTTGATTGAGTATGTGATCAATAGTTGTCACCTTCTTGCTATGAAGAGTTGTGAGGGAGATAATTATAGTGACATAGAAAATAGGGTCCACTTCCTTCTTTCTAAGCAAACCCAGTAGCATATCATTTGATTGATTCTGAATCAGATCGATGATTGTTGCTACTTTGTTATGGCAAGATGCTTGTTTTTTATGCATAACAAAGTAGTGACATGCTGACACATGTCCTCAAATGTCAATAGGTCCAGATACAAGTGCCATCAAGGAAAGAATGATATACGTGGTAAGTTCTTATTGGGTAAAGTGACTGACATGTCAAATGCAACTCCTAGTTGTTCTCTTCATATCACATGATCGTAGGATCTTTAAAGATCAATGGCGTAGTTTTAAACACAAAATGTAGTGCCACTCCTTATATTAATTAGACATGAAAGCATCATCCGTGAGAAAAAATAGAGTATAATACAGAGAGATTTCATCAGTTTCATCTTACGTGAGCAAAGATTTGAAGCCATTCTTGTGCAGAAGCAATTACTGAAGGAAAGTGTGCCAAAGCTTGGTTGAAATTGTGAAGTTGTCTGTTCGAGGAAAGTTTGCAAAAATACAGAGGAAAACAAAGTAAAAATTCAAGTAAGTAATACTACCATAATCCTCCTAGGCTTTTCAATTCTGTGAAAAATAAGTCCAAGATGCCTCCGAAGAAGGGATTTTCAGGTGCAGTAAATTATTTGGATAGGAATGTGCATGATGATTCGCTTGAGTTGCTTCGTGAGTCTACTATAGAGACATCACAAGTTAAGAGGTTAACCTCATTGAACCCTAGGTTAAGGATAGCTGATGGACTATATGATAAGGGTAATTGGGTTCAGGATGCTCAGACTTCTCAAACTGGTTTGAGTCTGTTCAAAAAATGGTTTGCAGAAAGGAAATTATATGCCCCTCATGCCAATATATGGAATTTTGATCTTAGGAAGCTTGTTGTTCCTAGTGTGTTTATGGATTATGACCTGCTTGAAACTGTAGTGAAAAGCTATGATCTATCCACTAAGGTAGTGAGAAGAATGGATGGTGAGGTTTTAATTACCATCAATCTAGAAGGAATTAGGAAGGTTTTCAATCTTGGACCTCTCACCATGTATCATGTGCCCATTAATTTGATAGAGTTAGAAAAAGAATATATGTCCAAAAGGGATATAGTTAGACAAGGTGCATTGAAAGCCCACATAGGCAAAATTGGAAACCTACCAACAATAACATCATCTTCTAAAGAACCTTTCAAGAAATCATGCTTTAATGCCAAGGCAATAGAAATATAGAGGACCCTGTGCAGAGTCTTCGGAGAGGGTGAAGAAGACTTTATTCTAGTGAGCTTCATGTATATGATCACCCAAATCTCTTCTTTCAGTCTAGAAATAATTTTTGATTTTGCATCTTACCTAGCTAATGAGATTCACAATGGATTGGTGGGGATTGCAAAGGGCAAGGTGGAAAAGGTTTGGGCTCAGTACTCCCTATTGATGCATATGTTCCTTTTTAAGGGGGCTACATATTTTGCTAAAGAAATGGTTTTAAATAGGGAACAAGAGGGGGAGGCACTACCAGTTCAATTGTGGAGTGTAGACATGACTTGGGAGGTAGAAAATGCTAGTTTTGTCAGATTTGATAGGCATTTTGCTTCTAAACTAAGATGCCTCATATTAAGTGACAATCTCAAAATTCCTAAGGCACTAATGCATCTTGTTAGGCCTATGGACAGACCCCATAGTTTAAAAGTGTCACATAATTGGGGAGATATCATCCCATATCCAGTCTCAACTGTCATTAGGGTCTATGGTTTCAAAGGGACACCCCATGTACTACCCTATCAGGTACCTTTAAAGGTGGGGGTAGCTGAATTTTTATGGCAGTTGGGAGGAGTGGAGGAGACCTTTTTGCACAAAAGGGGAACAGGATCAATTTTTCCTACTTGCACTATAGCTCACCAGTTTGTAATAACTAAAGAAGGGTGGATCTTCCTCTACGATTTTTTGGATTGGTATAAGATGGCAGTATGTCATGCTCATTTTTGTGACATAGAAGACTTCTTTAATTCTGCTCTTAGATATAGGATCAAACTTCGTCCAAGTCAACATGAATTCTACTTCCCTAAAGATATAATAAGGAATGAATACTCTCTCCAAGAGAAAGAAACAAAGAAAGAAAAATGGAGAGTCTATTCAAAAGTTTTGGAATTCATTAATTGTTTTGACAAAGATTACAGTCCGCTTAGTAATGCTGCAACTAATGCAGATAGGATAAATAAGCTCATGAGTACATTCTCAAAAATAATGGAGGTAATGAATGAAAAGAAACAACATTTTATTGATTCTTTTCCAGATAAAGCCAAAGAAGTTATGAGGAAATTGGGTTTCACCCCTAACATAGGAGTAGGTCCACTGGTTGTCCAAAAGAGGACAGGATATACTGTTATTCGGGAGCAGATGCCCATTGTAAACAAATAAAAATAGGTAATTGAATCTACTAGTACTATCCTTGAAGAAAGACCCCCTAAACCTTCTCCCAAAAGAAGAAAAATAATAAGGGAAGAGGAATCCCATGATGAAGGTTACTCACCTTCCCAAACTCCAATGAGAATTGAGGAAGAGCAGCTCACCAATGAGAAAATTGAACAAATGGGGTTGCAAGGAGGAGTTTTTGTTACTCAAGCAGAAATTGATGAAAGGAACCCCCAGGAGCCTCCTGTGCCAAGTTTTGAATTAACTATAGCAGATTTTAGAGGAAGGGAATTAGACCCTATTTTGGAACAAGCTAGTCATCATTTTTTGTTTGATAACAATTTTGTAAAATCTAGGGCTTTCCATCAGTTTGCATGGAGGGCAAGCATGCACATTTTTGAACAAAGGTGTAGGAATATGAAAGTAGAGCATCCAAAAATGCATGAAGCCTCCATTCAAAATCAAATAAAAGAACAAATGATACAAGAATTGAAAAATATAGCCCCTGACGAGGGTAGACAGATGGTGAAAAATGCAAATATTTTATTATTGCCCAATTGGGATATTGCCGATGCCTTAATTTTTAATTCTGTGTCAAATAATTTAGGATTACAGGATCCTGATAAGAAGGAATTCTTGGGAACAACATTCAATAATGATCAAGTTTCCCTTATTATGTGGTCACTAAGAAGAGAATCCAGGACTACTCCATTATGGCCTGATGATTTAGGATTAACAGGGAATATCATTGTGAGGAGGGTCGTTGATACTTCAAATGTACAGGCAGCCTACATGAATGTGGACTACATTAAATTTTCCTTGGCCACTGCAGAAAGAGAAGAAAAGGAAATGATTGATTTGCAAGGTAAGTATGAAATAGTGGTAGATACCTACAATCAAGAAGTTAAAAAGAGAATTGAGCTAGAAAATAGGGTATCTCAGTTGGAGAAGATACTTGGGAAAAGAAAGGTGGGAGAATCCAGTATGCCTAGAATTATGTACCCTCCACAATAATTTTTTGGATCAACCCTTATCATTGAAATACCTAACACCCCTGAAAGGCCACAATTCTATACTGCAGAGGACTTTGAAGCAGAAAAAAAAAAATTGCATGAGTTGCAGATAGAATTGAGAAATCAATATGAAGAAAAGTTGAAACAGGGTATAATATATTTGAGGGATAAAATACAATGGTCAAAATTCTTTCATCAGTTGGCCAGAATTGCAGCCCGCATGGATGAATTGTACAGGGATAAGGATAAGCTAACTCTTCTTGCACAGAAATGGAGGGAGAGAAATAATGATATTACAATCATACGTATATCTACAGTTCAAATGCCCTATCATCAAGTTGAGAAGATTTTTGATTTATTAAATAAGCTAGTGAATTTTGATGATGAAAGGGATTCTTTACAGAGAAGATTAACACTCTGCTTTTCCCAATACATCGCTGAAAATTTCACACTTTTTCCTTGTGCTTTAGAATCTGTGGATATGCTAAAAGAAAAAGAAAAGTGGAAAAGGGAGATGGATGAATTATTAAATGAAAGAATGATAAACATCATGAGTGAGACTGGCCACTGGTTCTAGGCTAAGACTAATGAGGAACTAGTAAAAGTACAGTTATTTTATACTGATAAGGGGAAAGAATTTGATGTTTTAAAAGAAAAAGAAAATTCCTTAATAATTATACAAAGAGAAGTTTTGAGCTTTGATTGGCCAGATGATGATGCTTTTAATAAATGGAAAAATTAGTTTCTAGAACAAATATCAGAAGATGATGAGGAAGAAGGTGAAAAAGTAACAACCACCCCCGAAGTTAATACTGAGGACACAGAGACTCCCCAGGTTGAAGTAAATTTATAGGTCACTGAAGACAACACATCACTTTCAAACCTCATGTCTACTTACTCCGAGGATGAAGATTGATTGTAAAATCAGATCATTTTTATTTGTATCTCAACAAATAAGAAGCATAATAGAAAGGGACCCACCAAGAGATGTTTGTTGTAATTAGCCTTTCTGTTATTTTGTTCCTGTCTTTAGAAGGACACCTATCATTTGTTTAGCCTAAAGCTTGTTGCATCTCACATTATTTAAGTGAGATCCCAAGGCTAAAGGGGGGTTCCGAATTCTTTTTCTTCTAAGTATTGTGCTTAGTCTAGTTTTTGGTCCAAATTTTGAAGGCAAGTTTGTAATGTGTTTCTCTGTCAAATTTTTTGAAAATACATGAAGATAGAATGAGCTGTGTTTATTTTTGAAGGCTATTCTGAGTTTATTGTAAAAGATGTACCATTTTCAAAGGAAATGAATACAAACAATGAACTGTCCCCATATCAGTTCTTTCTAAATTTTGTCTCCTGCTCAATACTTAGCTATCTTGATGTTGTATGAGCAAAATCCTGTGCAATTGAATGCAATCTAGTTAGGTTGTATATCCATCTATCATTGATGTTAATTCAATGGATTAAGTAAAAGCTTTGATGAATGTGATAAGATTCCTTAAGTATTGAAAAATATTTTGAATGATAAATTCCGATAAGAATTGCTAATACAATTTTTGTAAGGCAACAAATTAGATCTTAGATTTTGCTATAGACTCTGAAACCCCAATGGATTAGGCACTAATCAAGTTATTTCAGCTGAAAGAGAAGTATCTTACAAATGGTTGTTCAAATACATCATCAAATCAAATTTTACTTTTATTTCTTGTAGATATTCAAAGTTGGCCAGCACTTGTCTGCATGAAATCTTTTTAGCTTCAGTTAGCCATTGTTGTTGAAAACATCTATAGATCTATAGAAGATTTCTTGGCCATATTTATTTATGGGATGTGTTTTGGCAAGATAGTAAGAATTATATATATATATGAGGATTTTGAAATGAGAATCAGAATGAAACTAAGAATAATCCTCATATAGTCATTTCATATTTGAACCATCCCTGGGTATACCCACCCTGGTTTTGCAGAGCCAAAAGAGTAGAAAACCATCTGTGGTTTTGTTGAAGTTGGGTCCAAATAACTTACATGTGCAATTGTTGATAAGAATAGGCTAGTCTTTAGATTGTATATGTACTATCATTCTGGTATTAAGCTTTTTGTCGCTTAGTAGTTTTAGTACCATTTAAAACTCCAACACAAGTGATATACGATCTTGGAAAATATATGAGGTAAGCAGTAATATCTGTTCAATTTGTTGTATATATTTATTATATTCGCGATTTGTTTTTCTTGCTATGTAATCTATTGTATATTATTTTGTAAAGTCTCATATCTATATATTTTGTGTGACTTGAATCTCTTAATGTAGGTGGTTGTCATCTAAAGAAATCCATAAAGAAGATATAAAGTATTGGAAGAGAAGAATTCCTCATTTACTGTGTGAAATGAAAAAGTCTCTACCTCCAACATTTTTTAATGCACAGGAACACTACCTCATACACCTAGTTGAGGAGATTGAATTGTGTGGACCTATACACACTAGGTCAATGTAGATGGTTGAGAGGCATTTGAAATATTTGAAGTCTTTGGTTCAACAAAGAGCACATCCTGAGGGTTCTATGGTAGAGGGATATATGGTATACTAGACTATGGTGTACATTACTGAATATCTTCCTAAGTTTGCATCAAATATCCATGTAGATCGCATTTGGGATCTCGAGCCTTTTATAAAATTAGAAGGGGAGTACTTGATGGGGGAAGGTACATTGAGGAAACTGAGAGGTAATAAATTATAAGATGTTATTGTAATAAATTATTTCTTAATCTTCAAAATAAATCGGTTGTAAGTTGTCTACTTTTTTTTTTGTACAGGTGCTCGAGAGTGGGATGCACTACATTTGTATATTGCAAACAATCTTGATTGGATGACAAAATGGATTGAACGATGTCAACATTTTGGTCACACATTAACATGGGAAGGTGTATCTTCATTGGTTAAAGAAGCTCATCGTAATGGAGATTCCAATATTATGCAAAGGGAAATAGATTTAGCACGTGGTCTAAGAAATTTCTAGGTACTTATAAATTTATTAATCACCCGTATGTTTATCAACTCTCGATGCAATAATTTTGATATGTTTCACATATTATTGCAGGTTAAACACCACAAGGCTATGTTCTGTAATGGTCAAAAATTTTGCGTCAAAGTGTTGGATGACACAAAGAAAACTTGTGATTTAGGAATAACAGCAGTCTTTCAAGTGACTAATATTTCATCTAGAAATGACTTACATCCTCAAGAGTCTAAAAATAGATACTATTGCATTTTGGATGAGATACTTGAGTGTGACTTTAGTTCCTTCAAATTAGTACTCTTCGTTGTCAAATGGTACAGGCTACGACTTAATCCAAATGATCCTGATAGAACTGTTATTGAACATGATAATGGATTTACAATGGTTAATACAAGGTTATTTGAGCCAGTTGGGGATGAGCCTTATGTTCTTCCAAGCCAATGTGAGTAGGTATTTTACTCAGAGGTTCTACATAAACTGGGTTGGTCATTTGTTGTTAGACATGAACCAAGAGGAAGGCCAATAAAGTATAATGTGATGGAAGAAGAAGATGCCAAAGAAGTAGAAGATGATGTAGATGGTGATCACGACCGATAGTTATTGGATGATGTTCCCAACACAAATTTTCAAGAAGAAGAAGAAGATGATGATGGCGATGATGCTGCTACTAATGATGATGATGAAGATGATGTTGATGTTGATGATGATGTTGATGATGATGACAGTGACAACAACAATAATGACGACGATGATGGTGAGGATGATGATGATGATGAGGATGATGATGATGATGAGGATGATGATGATGATGATGATGATGATGATGATGATGATGATGATGATGATGATGACGATGACGACGATGACAAGGATGATGATGATGGAATTTAGAGGTATGCCATCAATCCTTAATCTATTTAATATTCATTTCTTGGTAGAAATATATTTATCTTATATATATGGTTACATAGTTTATTCATTATCTATTTAAAAGCTACAAGTTTCAACTACAAATAGAATACTGCTAATCTAAATTAGCTATTAATCTAAATTAATTAAATAAAACTATTTAAAACACATATTGATGCGTGAATATATTGAGCCTTATTTTCTTTCAGGTCAAAAGCATTTGTAAGTGCTTGATTTAGAAAAGGGAATTCATTAAATATCTATAAAAGGGAGTTGTACCTAGAATAAAATTCAGAGGGAAAACATAATATAAGTGGTTCCCCAATTTTTTGGTTAATAATTCTACCTCTGTAGGTGATGCAAAGACCCTAGGTGGACTTGCAATCATTCATAACAAGAGGGACTTCCATAGTGTTCTCACAACACCAACCAAGCATCTTCATAAGATCCCTCCAACTCCATAACTATCAAAGTGCACACCAAATCCTTTTGCCACCTTAGGTTCTACATCTTTGGAATAATCCCATGAATGTCCCTCAATCCATCCAATAGATTCATCCAAGCAATCTAATCAACAAACTATCAAATGCTCACAATGCTTCAATAGGTGCCAAACTTGACTTCACCTTAACTAGGTGTTTCTCCCACCTCCACACACATCAAACAACTTCAAATAGAATGTCCCCAAGGTGACTAAGCCCTCAACTCATCAGTTGATACAAAAACCTAGTTTTAGCCCTTCACTAGGCCTACTTCCCTAGTAGGCTTATAATGTGAGCTTGATTTAAGTGTTTTATTGTGTACCTTTTAATGTTTTTAATTTTTATGTGATGCTAATGATGGATGTGATTATGCTCACGATAATTGAATTACATTTGTAGGAAACTAAACCCCTTTCAGGAGCATCCCGCACAGTCTCATGGATCGATAGGTATAAGTCAATACTCCTTATAGATAGTCTATTTAATACACTTATCAATAGTAAGATTCATGTCTTCTAAGATCTCTCCCATTTGCAGGTATTTGTCAGAAGTGTCTTCCTTGAGTGAGGGAAATATAGGAATAGAAGAGGAAAGTGAGACATGCAGTTTATCTAGAACAGGGAGATTAACTAGAGGTCAAAGGACTAGAAGGAAATTCAATAAATGCATAAAATTTTTCCTTGCTCAAGGGGGGTCATGTTCTTATGATGATGAGATGGAAGGTGACATCGAGGTGCCCTTGAGGTACCAACATCTACAAAAACCTAGGGATTTAGTCCTAGAAAAAAATGAACATGAGATTGGATGGCTTGAAGTTGGGAAGCCTTTCTATCCAACAATGTTTGATCCTATACTTCAGATTTTTAGCCATGACCAACCACTTAGTTGTCTAGGAAGACCTAGGTATGTAATTGCATTGTATTAGATATGGTTTACATTTTTGTCGAGATTCTATTACTACAAAAATATTGCGCAGTGTGTAACTTCTAATTGTATGGTGTTTTAACATAATTTTTGTTTTAATTTGATTTAGTAAGATTAAAAACTATCTACGCAGTTACTGCTAGAAGCTCTTTCAATTTTCACCTGATGGAATGTAGAAATATCATGTCTTCAAACGTTTAATAGAATATGTATATGAATTTTTCTCACTTTCTTTTATTGCAGGTCAATTATTCAACTAATTTTTTGGGATCGACATTTGAACTTCCATTTTCAGAGGTTAGAAAGTTACACCTAGAAACTCAAGTTATGTTGAACCATGCCTGGACATCAATGTCTGGTTCAAATAATAGTAAATCTACACAGGAATCTCAATCTAAGAGAAGCTCTAAGGTATTCTTTTGGTCAATAAATAAGTTTTGTTTGTGAATTGTGTTCACCGTTGAGGTTGTACTGAGATTTGAAACGGTCTATTGTTTTAAGTTATTTCTATCAAGCTTTTGAGTTTTCTCTCCAATTCACGCCTTTTTGGATTTTGGATTTTTTGGACTTTGGTTATTATAGTTTTTATAACCTTGTAAGTAAAGGAAAAAGTAATTGGTTCTAGTTTTTAAGATTGTAACAAGTCCAAGCAGGTCTACATTCCTCATTAATAGACTAATAGTTTATGTTAAATCTATTTATGCTAAAAACAAAAGGCTTCTAGACACATCAATGTTACCTACACTACATAGTATACTAATTGTTCCTCCTTCAAAATATTTTATTATGATCTTTGAAGAAATTTAACAAGCTTAGATTATTTTTGTCAGTTAAGAAACACAACCCACTGAAATTCTTTCCACCAAAGCTTAAGACATTGATAGCTTGATCCAATTTATCTTTATTGCAAGATGGTAGTCTGTCAGCACGATCATCAATTTTTTTTGGCCTGGCAGGAATAATATAGTTTATCAATATTTCTGTATGTTTATATTCCTGATTTATTGTCAATTGTTGCTGATATCATTCATAGGGCATATAGGGCATATTGTAGGGTTCTTTGGAGCCATACCTAAAACAATATTATGATAGCTTTATTTCTTTTTAGTCTTTTTGCTTCATTCATGTTAGTGATTCCCGCAAATAGGTTATTCATGAGTTGCTCATGGTACAGGGTTCTGAAATTTAAAATTTTTAATCATTTCATTGATTATATGGTTATATGTGGAATTTGTGTATCTTTTTTCTGTATGATAGGCAACTGACTTCATGGAAGAGTGAAATTGAGAAAAAAAAAATTAATACTTATATACGTGCATATACTTGGTTTTGTGTCATTTGTTGCTGGTTGCTAATACTCGTTTAAGAGCATAGGATGGTTTAATGTAACCTTGATCTTATATTTAATATGGCTCATTAGATCTACTTCCTATTTCCTTTTTATTTTCTCTATCCCTTGATTTTAACATTGTGTCAACAGAAATTAATGGATTAATCTGAGTTGTGGTTCTGATGTTATTTTCAATTTATCAATTCTCTTTTAGGTCATATGTATAAATTATTAATGTTATATTTGTGTAGGTATTACTGTATGGTGGACAAGTGACCTCATGGAAGAGTGAAAATGGAGAAGAGTTACTTTTCATGAGCAGTAAGGTGATTGTGACATCACTAATGAATTCATTATTTATTCCTTAGTTACTAATTAAGAAACTTGTAACTTTATAAAACTAAGTGGTTTGTCATTCATTCACAAACAATAAAGAAGCTTAATACAATCATGGTGTTATATGATAAAAAATTGCAATTACAATTAATATTTTACAAATTCCTTCTATGAGTAGAACTTCTTAGTGGCTGTGTGGGTGCTCTTGAAGTTGATGATATTGATTCAACTTGAGAAAAATGACCTAATGTCATAGATCCTGACGATCTAATGTTGATTACTGATCTGCAATAAGTATCATTAGAATTTCTATAGAGCAATTTCCAAGACCAAGTAATCACTGTTACAGATACATCATAATGTAAAAGTGATATGTACCATACTGGTCTGAAGTTATTCACTGTATCTAATATCTGCCTTATTGAAATATGATATGATTAATTCTGTTTGGTTTGTAAAGACATTGGATATTTATTTAATCTCTATCTGATATAGTATTGCACCCTTTTGGATAACTAATCTATGATTAGTATTTGTGATCAGCATGATATAATTTAAAGAGAAAACACTTACATTTTAGTATCAAGCTTGTTTTATGAATGAATGGAGAAAAACTAGTGACATATCCATTTCAGCTTTGTTTTTTTTACTGTTAGTATTTGATGGTTAGAACATAACTATACATCCTTGTGAATTGGAGTTTCACCAAAGATTTAATATTATTTGGATTTATTTCTTATTGTAGCAAAGGTTATGGAGACCCTGAACATTGCAAGAGGTGTTCGGCGTGTGCTTTTTTGAACACCTAATACTGAAAGGTATTTTAAGTTTTAATAATATGGATCTGTATAATTCTAGTTTTAATACAATCTTATTGGAGGTTGATATATTTTCTTAACAAGTTTTCAAAGTGTTTTTTGTAAATTCATTGTTCACTCCAATTCGATCATCCTGACTTTTAGTTGCAGGTGCCTTGCCTTTGGTCAAGCATAAAGCTTTCCTTAGGCCCATGTAATATGGTGGGTAATTTTTTGGGTTTCTCCTTACCAATGAAAACTTTGATGTGACCCTTATTGTATGCTTTTTCAATGCATAACATGAATAAAAAACTAGCAATACTACATTGATGTGCAATGGGTACACAATGGGTAAAAAGATATTAGAAAATGATTGATTATGGTGTTCTTGTTCATGATGGCAGGAGCAAACACTCTAGTCATTATTTCTACTTTTTTGAGTCACTTAAACCTTTCAAAATTATTTTTATGCTGGGAACTCTAGGTTATAGTCTTAGAAAAGCATTTTATTCATTAACAATTGCTTTAATCTGGCTTGTAGGTGAAGTGCACACAATGTTCTTATTGCTCAAATAAATTTGATCCTTTCTTAGATTTGATCCTAGAGATCATTTGAGCAGATTCTTTGTTGAAAGCATTATCCCATTACATGGCAGTGGAGTAGTTAGATGGGGGTGTGAAAAGAGATCAATGTGAATGATGCAAAGTAAAAGTAAAGGCTCTAGAACAACTCAAAATTGATAAAGAACCACATGTTCTTGCAATTCATCTCAAGTGCTTGAGTGTAGTTGGATCTGGAGGAAAAATTGACAAAAAAGTAAACTTTGGTTGTACGTTGGATCTCAAAACATTTGTTAGTAGTTCACATGTAAGTAGCCCTTACAATATTATTTGCTAGTGGATCACATTTTTAGTGGAATCTAATAATATAGTTTTTGTAATATCTACTAGTTTTTTAATAAATATTGCACATTTGAATGATTTTCTAGTTTCTATGTCTATTGATCAATCACAGGAGGGCAATTTTAAGAACACTCTTTATGGTGTTCTTATTCATGATGGTTGGAGCACACATGCGGGTCATTATTTCTACTTTATTCATTCATCCACAGGCATCTAGCATGCTTTAGATGATAATCGAGTATACATTTGCTACAGTTGTGAAGACATGTTTAATTTTGTGGAGCAAGCTCATTATAATTTGTGTATAACAGGATACACAAAAGAACTACAATTTTATGTAGAACCTTTTCTTTATATGGTAACACTAATTATACTAAAGTTTCTTAGACTGATTGAAGTTATTCTTATGACATTGTGTACTCTAGGTCTATTTAGTCAGTGAGAAAAGTGTGCTTTCCTAGAAAGCTTACATGCTATTCTATATACAAGATAAGAAAACTAGCATTCAAACAATAGGTGGGTCTAAATCTTAGTATAATGGCTCTAAACTAAAGAAGAGGGTGTCATTGAACATTGGACATCCAAAGGAAAACCACTTACAAGATTCATATGCCCCCCAGGTGACAGAAAACATGCATTCTTTCCAAATGACAACAATCTCTTTTAGTGTTGCAGGCGTCAACAAGATATCCCAACAGGTAGAAAATTTGTCAAATGTCAATTTCATTTCAGAAAGTCTAGAAAAGAACACAAGTTTTGGCCAATCATGTAGTAAATCCAGATCATCAGCAAATCATGATGCATCATGCTTGTGGCGGGACCGTTGTGGTAGCAATGCCAGTCATGTAGTAAATCTAGATCATCAACAGATCATGATGCATCATGCTTGTGGTGGGGCCCCTGTGGCATTTACTACATGAATGGCTAGAACTTGTGTTCTTTTATAGACTTTCTGAAATGAAATTGACATTTGACAAATTTTCTACCCGTTGGGATATCTTGTTTACACCTGCAACACTAAAAGAGATTGTTGTCATTTGGAAAGAATGCATGTTTTCTATCACCTGGGGGCATAAGAAGTCATATGCCCCATGATTCATCATGCTTGTGGCAAGGCCGCTGTGGTAGTGATGGCAGTTGGCATCGTCACCACAGCAGCCCCACCATATTGCTAGCTACAGACATCGCAATTGGGACGTCCGCACACCCATTGCGACGAAATGTGCGTCACATGCATAGCGATGCCATCACAATTCTTGACCTTGCGTCACAATTACGACACATTTGGAAACATTGCGATAGCTGGCAGCATCGACGCCAGTGCTACCGCACCACTGGCACTATCGCATCCCCGTCGTAATTTTCCAAAGATGTCACAATTTTGATGCCCACAAAAGAACTAGATAGGCTCTCGCCACAGTGAACCCATGGGCAGATGCCGACACCACCCTGTCGCAATGCATGGGGAGGATGTCAAAATTGTGATGGTGACTGTATGCATTGCGATGGGAGTCGTGCCAGGTTAGAAGGGTGAAATTGTGATGGAGGGGTGTCGAAATTATGATGGTTGAGGATAGAAATCATAATTTGTGACTAAAAAACAAAGACATCTATTACTGTCGCAGTGGCGACACATTGCCACTGCAATTGCGACACTTAGCCATTGCAAATTGATGCCAAATGTATTAGTGACTTCTTCTTTGAATTCTATATGAATTCCTTTCACAGTAGCATACCCATCCCTCAATGTGTTGCTAAAGCATAATTTCCTGGTCAAATTGCTTCAAACTGAGACAATATGCCAACCAGTCTTGTTGTTGAAATAAATTGCATGTTGTGGGATCTGCCAACAAAACTCTATGATCTGCTAGTTCATGTCATTGAGGCTCTCCACCCATTTTTTAAAAAAATGAAAGGGATTGAAAATGACTAAAAAGTGGGGTGGAGATTGCTAGAGGGTTTCAACAATGGTTACAATGGCATTTGAAAATGAAACAATAGTTTTTAAAACACACTTTTCTTCAGTACTACATGATGGAATTAACATTACGGGGGTGTTAATAAGAAGTTATGTGCTAATGAAATCATAAAATAATGATTGCACTTTATTAATTACTTCACACATAAAAAGGAAGCACAAAGTGATGCCAACTCATCCCTCAGATGATCTTACCCCGTACATTCTTTGTGCCAACATAAGATTTGCTCAGATTTTCATTTTATGATTTTAGGTCACTTGATTTTTGTTTATGATTTTTATTTATGACTTCAATTTCTCCCCCCCCCCCAACCTATCATGGACTGGGTCCCTCCAGCCCTTAAAGATTGCAAGTTCCAAAAATCAAAATAATTATGCCTTTCTAAATAAATAATAAAATGAATGAATGGAGAGATGTTAAGTGTCACCAACCTAGAGTGTGATAGGAAGCATGCTTGGAAGAATATTATACCATAGAATGATGATGGAATGGAGTGATAATGGGAAGACAAGAAGATGAGATGGAATGAAGCAGAAAAGAAATGAATTCTACATAAATGTGACATTTTTATTATGAAGACCTTGAAATAAATTCAAGGGGTTGCAGACATCCGAGTGGAAGACTTAGACATAGAGGCTACAGGAAGAAATATTTTTGCTATTTGGAATTGTTGAAGAAATTCCTCCCGGGTGGCTAGTTTATGATATAGCTTCAAATGGTGTCCATTAATGAAGAGTTTGAATTTGATTGGATCAATTGTAGATAGTTGAACTGCTCCATTATTAAAACTTGCAGCAATTTCATATGGTCTAAGCCATCTGGCCTAAAAAATTTCTTGATGGTGCTGATAGCGTGAATCATATAGGAGCGCCCAATCACCAACTGAGAATTCTCTATCTTTAATAAATTTATCATGCCATTGTTTCCTCTATCTTTGTATCAATTTTGTGTTATGAAGAGCTGACTTGCGCCATTCATCTAACTCATTAAGATGCAATATGAGGTCCTATTGTGCTGTTGGAAGAGTGATATCAAGTTCTAAGGCTGTCCATAGAGTCTTGTGTTAAAACTCGATGGGCATGATAGCTATTTTTTCATAGAGGAGCTCAAAAGGGGTAAACCTAGTAGTGGATTTCCATGCTGTTCGATATGCCCATAAAGCTTTAGGAAGTTGAGCTACTCAATCCTTCTTATGTAAGGACACTATTTTAGTGAGTATATTTTTCCAACTCCTTGCTTGTCACTTCAACTCGTCCATTGGCTTGTGGATGGTATTGGGAAGATTTACCATATCAGATTTGGTACTCCTCCATAAGTGCAACTACTAGATTGGATGAAAAATGAGGCCCTTGATCCGACTACAATTCTCTTGGAACACAATATCTAGTAAAGATACACTCGTAGATGAACCCCTCAACATAATTATCATGAGAGTATTCATAGGCTTTGCTTGTGCCCATTTAATAACATAATTAGTACATACCAAGATGTAACACTTTTCTTCTGATGGTGGTTCAATAGGACCAAAAAAGTCAATTCCCCATTTATCAAATGGTGCTACTACTATCTGTGGCTATAGGGGCATTTCATTTGTCTTTGTTGGTTGACCCATTCTCTAGCATTTGTCATAACTTTTTGTATATTGAATTGCATCTTTGTGAAGTGTGGGCCAATAATAACCTTTATTTAGAATCTTTAATGAAGTCCTTTTGTTAGCAAAGTGACCACCTCAAGGCTCATCATGACAAGCACGAAGAACATCATAAGTTTCATCTTCTTTGAGATGTCAATGTGTCACCTGATATGGCCTAGTATAAAATGTGAACCTTGAGATCCATGAAAAGTTAAACCTCTTTTCTGCCAACAACCATTTTTCCTTTGTAGAGAAGTATGGGGGTGTTCTTCTAGTGGTTAGATAGTTGGTAATGTCAACATACCAAAGATTTTGTGCTGACAGAAGGAAGAGATGCTCATTAAGAAAACTATCTTCTATGATTGCAAGATCTTTAGGTGTCTGAAGGTGAGACAAGAAATGAGCTACAATATTTTCCTTACCTGGTTTGTCGATAATGGTTATGTCAAATTCTTGCATCAATAACAACCATCAAGCCAATCATCCAGAGATTGCTGGTTTATTCATCAGATATTTGATAGTAGAGTGGTTTGTGTGTACTAATATTTGATATCCTATAATATAATGTCTGAACTTATTTAGAGCATAAATTATGACACATAGCTCTTTCTCTATTACAGTATAGTTATATTCATCTCCCTGAAGATTTTTACTAATGTAATATATTGCATGTTCTATTTAATCTAGCTTTTGACAAAGCACTCCTCCAATGGCATGATCTGAGGCATTAGTATGTATGTGGAAAGGTAATTCCCAATTTAGTCCTTGGAGGACTGGTGCCATCGAAAGGGCTTATTTAAGCTGCAAGAAATCCTTTGTACAATTAGAGTCCCATACAAACTCAACATCTTTTCAGAGCAACTTGTATAGAGGGGCTACAATTTGATTGAAGTCTTTAATAAAGTGTCGATAATACCTTGCATGCCCTAGAAAAATCTCGACTTCCTTTGGTTTGGTTGGTATAGACAATGTATGGATAACTTCTATCTTTACTGGATCCAATTCAATCCCTTTGGTAGAAATAAAGTGCCCCAACAACACTCCTTCTTGCATCATTATGAAACACTTTTCACTGTTTAAGAAAAATTACAGTCTTTACATCTTTGCAGGACCTTGTCCAAATTTTCTTTGGCTTCCTCAAAGGTTTTCCCATATGTAGTGAAGTCATCCATGTATACCTCTAAATAGTTTGCAGATATATCAGATAAAATACTAATAACAACTCTTTGAAAGGTTGCAGGTGGATTGAACAAAACAAATGGTAGGAAAAAATAAGAAAATGTTCCCCACGGGCATGTGAATGTAGTCTTTTTGAGATCCTCAGGTGCTATATGAATCTGGTTATAGCCACTAAACCCATCCAGGAATGAAAAATATTTCTTTCCTGCAAGATTGTCAAGAACTTGGTCGACAAATGGCAATGGGAAATGATCCTTTTTGGTGGCCAAGTTGAGTTTTCTATAATCTATGCAAACTTGCCATTTTCCTCCTTTCTTTGGTACAATAACCAATGGAGAAACCCATTGATCATCTAAAATAGGATATATGAAACTAGCATTAAGTAGTTTTTGCAACTCATTTTTGACAATATCCTACAATTCTGGGTTTATCATATATTGAGGTTTCCTTACAGGTTTGCAATCAGGACTTATATAGATTCTATGAGTACAGAGTGTGGGGTCCAAACCTTTCATATCTGTATATTCCCATGCAAAAGCATCTTGATGTTTCTATAATAGCTGTAGGACATCTTGATGTTGTTCTTGAGATAAGGATTTACTTAAATTAAGTTCTTTCCTTGGGGTAATTGACATCTTGACTACTTTTTCAACCATTGATATGTGAGAAATTGGTGATGAATCTATTTCATGTGGAAGGAGTAAATGTAGTGATTGTGCAGACTTAGAATAATGAGAGTGAAATGGAAAAGGCAAGATGCTTTCTAAAACACACTCATGATTAGAAGATGTCTCAGGTTGTGTTCCATACTCATTTAGGATGATAGAGGAAATGACTCTCTTGAGATCATCATCAATTTTTTAATAGAATCCAAGTCCATTTCAGGATCTCCCACAACTTGGTCATCTTGGAGTAGAGGCTGAGTAGGAGAATACAGGGTTAAGTTTTTAGTATTTGTACCATCTGAAATGGTCATCTTTCCTGATCAACATGTAATATAGGCATCTGTTGTTGCTAACCATGGTCATCCTAGGATGATAGGATATCCCCCAGTACTTGCTTTTGGAGAAAGAACTACAAAATCAATAGGGTAATCCCATGAATGTAATGTAACAATGACATCCTCCAACATACCATTGGGAACAATAGTAGAACTATTTGCTAATTTGTTAGAGTTTGTCTGAGACCAATAATGTTTAGCTTGCACATTACTTCCTTGGTCATTACATTAATGGATGCTCCTAAATCTATCAGGACATTCTGCACTTGTATTCCTTGAATAGCAAGGGTTACTATTGGACTTCCAAGATCTGCATACTTGGGTATCCTTGGGTTATCAAGCATAAGATTAGAAAGTTGTCCAAGGACATGGATGGTCTTTGGGTCTTTCTTTTTCCTTCCTAGAGTTTTAACATAGGATTCCTTGATAGCTTTTGAATATATGGAAATTTCTTTTATTGCATCAAGCAAGGGGATTTTCACCATCATTTTCTTGAGTTGATCAAGCAAATCTGATGCAACTTGGTTCTCATTTGGCAATACTTGCTTAGCCAACCTGCTATAGGAGAGACAATGTTGGTAGGTTCTTGGATTGACTCAACATTTGTATCATCTACTTCTATTATAATGGGTTGTTGAGGTGATGCAAGCGTTGTTCCAGATCATAGATGAATATCATTAAAGGTGATGGAATAAATTTGTTGTTGGGCTAAGGGTTTTACATTATTCACGTTAGGTGTAGGTTGTGTAGGCATTTGTAGTTTTTTAGGAGGGGCTGTATTGGCTATAGGAGGCATTAAAGCTTGTTGTTGGGGAGGCTATCGCAAGGCTAGCTGATGCTATTGCTGCTAGTTTTGAGAACCTAGAGGAGGTTGGTTCCAACCTTGCTGAGGTTGTTGCCTCCCTTGGTTAGGCTACTACCAACCTTGGTTAGGCTACTGCCAACCTTGGTTAGGCTTCTGCCAACCTTGGTTAGGCTACTGCCAACCTTGGTTAGGCTATTGTCACCCTTGGTTAGGCTACTGCCAATTATTATGACTACCCCGTTGCTATTGCCATTGACTATTACCACTATAATTATGGAGTGGGTCTTGAGGAGTACCTAATTTTGGAGCCCACAACCTTCGTTGAGCAATGTAGATGATTTCTCCATCTTCATCAATTGCCTTGAACTCAGTAGGCACATACTATGAGTCCATGCTGGCGACAGGTTTGCATCAGCAGTTGTGCTTCTTTTCTCTATAGTGAGGACAATATTCAGCTGGCATAAGATCAACATCCTCCTTCTTTCTTCATGCTTGCATTGTGTTCAGTTGTGTAGCGACATCATTAATGATGTCTTGCTTGAAATCTAATAGGTTTTTTGACAATTCTATTTTGGATACTCTTGCACCAGGATTTTTTTGGAGTAATTCTCTTACACCTCATTACTTTTTTTATTGTTGCTCTGGAATAATTTAAGCAAATATTCAAAATTTCAGCCCGTGTCTTCTGCATAATGTCACCTCCAGCCATCAAGTCTACGGCTTCCATACTCCTATCATGAACTCCCTTAAAAAAGAGATGCTTATGTGATTCCTCATTTAACTAATGCTGCATATTATGCTACAAGTTAAACATGAACCAGGAAACATAGTCCTCCAAAGTCTCATCCTCCCTTTGTGACATTTTGAAAATGTCATCTCCTTTTAAATCATGTCCTCTACAATATTCCTTATATTTATCAAGGAATAGATTGCTCATTTGTTGCTAGTCTATCACAACATTGGCACCTAGACTCATAAACTATCTCAAAGCAACCTCCTTGAGAGTTGATGGGAACAACTTTAGTTTGTAGGCATCTGTGGTGTAATCATAGCTTTGACAAATAATGTCAAACTCGAAGAGAAAGGTCTCTAGATCTTCAGTAATAAGACCGTAAAATTTTGGTAGGGCAGCAGAGGGTATATTCTTTAGATTTTGGTTACCTTGCTGAGGAGGGATTGGAAATGGAAAGGTAGGTTGAGCAGTTGCCATTTGTTGATGTCCTAGTGGGGGTTGATAAATGATCAGAGCTAGTGGATTATCTTGATATTCAGGCTCAACAAAAAGATTATTTAAAAGGAGGGATTCTTCAGATGTGGTTGGTGAGTGTTATTGATTCGGTATTTCTACAAACGTGTTCTCAAACAATTCTTCTTCTTCTTCTTCTTCCTCTTCAGGAAAAGGATTTTCCTAATTGAAGTTGGGAAGATATCTTCCAAGATGGTCTCTTCTCCTATGCATGCAAAATACTAAAAATGAAACTAACTAGGTGACTCTATAGTGAATACTAGAGTGACACCATCCTCGGCAATGGCACCAAAAATGTCTAGCCAATATAACACCTTTTTAGCTATAGGATTGGACATCCTTTACTACCAAAGTAGTATGATGATCTCCATTTAATATCAATCCGGGAGCATGAACTTGAGATGATGTCTGCAAAGTATATCCTCTAATTTCCACTAAAAGCCACTACTACTTTGAATGCAAGTGCTATTAAGGAAATCTATTTTACCAATAGAAAAGACAATTATCAAATGCTTAGAAGGATATTTTAACTACATAGCCATTTTCCTATGCACCTATTGCTATAGGAACAATAACTGGTTCTATTTCTAGTGGCTACAGGAACAACAATTCTACACTTAGCTTAGAAAACTAAACAACTCCCAATGACTAAAGTAAACTCCTCCTTCTGCGTTGGCCCCCATGGAATAATGAAGGAAAGATAAGCTCAGATAAAAGTGTAAGAACTCAGAAAAACCATATATTCATTCAATTATGTAGTGGTACATAAAAAAGTAGATAACCAACAATTCTACTATCCTTCTATTATTTTCCTCTCCTCACCTTTCAAATATAGACAAGGTCTTATTTAAAAGGAAGGAATAACAAAGTCCTAAATTTACAACTTCCTCTTGAAGGATAGTCCATTACAACATGCAAACATAAAAGCATTAACTATTCCTTGAATTCCCACAAATATAGAGCACAAAGGATGCTAGATTTGTTCCTTTGATTTAAACCATCCTCCAAGAATCTAGGTATCCATAATATTTCCATGCATGCTTAACTAACTGCTTCAATGCTTACTTTTCTGCTCAACTGCTTTGTCAAGTCCCACTCGTGATCCATGAAAACAAGTTCCTTCTAATTTTTTCTGCCATGTCCATTAACACCAACACTTACTCAACGTGAGTCTTTTTTGGTCATCCAGTTGATTTCTGCTTGGCTTAAATTCTTGCAATCATCAATGATACACACAAAACTTTTGACAACATCTATTCATATTTTTTAATTTATAAGAAAAATATTAACCATTCAACTAACGGTTCCACAATCTTTTCAGCTGTAGGAAGACCTACCCATGTTAAATATACATGAAGAAAGATTTAACATAATGAACCCCCTTTTTAAACATAATATCAACTATCATTTTCATGCCATAAGTTCATACTTTATACATTGAAAGGTTCAAAATACTAGGCTTAAAAGATGATAAGTTTTAATAAGATATAGACAAATGTTCATAAAAAGGGGCTAAAAATCATCTATTGTTCTATGTCATCACTCATCAATGGATCAACCTTATATATCAATGCATCTCAATCACTAAGATCTTAGTGTTTGTGAAGGGGATCCTAGAGGGCTTCTTCAAAACTTCTAAAGGTATTAGATAGGGAGATCCCCTCTCCCCATTTCTATGTATCATTATGGGGAAGCCTTTGGGAGAGCACTCTCTGTTGCGTATAGTAGAGGGGATATCAAGGGTATTATGGTGACATAAAATATTCCCAATATTACACATCAACAATTTGTAGATGAAACCATTCTGCCTAGTGGAAATTCTATGAGAGATGCATTAAATATTAGATCCATCATTCAACTTTACATTGCAGCTTCGGGCCAAAATATAAATGCAGCAAAATCTAAAATCTTCTTCATTAACACAAAGCCAAAAATAGAAAAGTAGATCTATCATATCATGGGGTATAAGAAGGGTGAATTCTCATGCAAATACTTGGGTATTGAACTAGAAAAAGCAAGTAAATCCACCAAGGTGTGGCAAAATATTTTGGGTAGACTAGAGACAAGGATAGGGGGTTGGAAAGATAAATTGCTTTCGAAAGTAGGAAAAATAACCAAGATAAAATCTATTCTATTTTCCATCCCTATCTACCCCCTTTCTCGCCTCCCTCTACCCAAGAATATTAATAAGTTCAAAACTTTACATAGAAGTTTCCTATGGAAAGACAAGGATTCAAAAAAGCTTGCACTCATTAGATGGAAAATATTTGTTATCCAAAGGATGTTGGAGGGATAGGCATCAAAAACTTAATTTGGAAAAATGAAGCATTTGGAGCCAAACTAATATGGCACCTCTTTGTTGAAAGAAACAACAAGTGGGATAAAATTATGTATAATAAGTACCTTAATGAAGCAGACCCCTTCTCTATTTTAGGATGAAGACCCTCCCTAAAGGATCTAAAATTTGGAATGTTATGATCAAATGTCGAGCCCTCATCAAAAAATATCTCACTTGAGATATTGGCAAGGGGAATGATACCTTATTCTGGAAGGACTCATGGGACATAAATCCCCCTACAGACAAGTTGGAGTTACCAGTAGTAATCAAAGAGAAATTAGTCAATTTATGGGGTTGCAAGGTTAGTAATTAAAAAATAAAGATTTCTCAGAATGGTATGATTAGTTGGGTGTGGAAAGCTTTGGACAATATAGATTTAACACCTTCTAAAAAAGAAATATATGAAAAGATCATCAAAAGTAGAAAAATCAAACAACTGGAGAGGAATGACAAGCTTGTTTGGATAGCTTCAAATGATGGAAAATATAGGGTTAAGGATGGTTATAAAATCCCTACTAATTCCCAAAGTAGGGACTAGGTGAATATCCCATTCAAACTATGTTGGACCCATCTTGACTACCAAAGGCTAGGTTCTTTCTTTGGTTGGCATATCAAAACAAGATCCTCGCAGCTAATAGATTCTGCAAGTTGGGTTTTGAAGGACCCTCTAAATGTGTGTTATCTAGATAAAATAGCGAAGATATAAACCACATTTTATTCAGCTGCCGTGACACCCAACACTGTTGGGACTGGCTCAGGCACATGTTGGGTTGGCACACCCCCATGCCAAATTCATTAGTTAATCTTCTCACTAGTTGGACCGCCAAAAGTTGGAATATTTTCCATTCTATCCTCATCTGGGAGGTATGGAAAGAAAGAAATAGAAGATTATTTAGGGATCAGGAAACACAGCCAGATGAGATTGTTAAAAGATGGAGGCAAGCATAGTAGAGACGCTTAATTCTCATCTCAAGAAGTACCAGTTGGAAAAAGGATCATTCTCTAATTGTGATGTATTTATCAAGAAAAATTGGACTAACCTCATCGACCCTCCGCTCACTTATAAAAATAAGAATAAAGAGGCAAGGGAATATTGTAGATGGAAACCCCCTCCCATGGGATGGTATAAGTTAAATTTTGATGGCACATCCAAAGGAAACTTGGGTATAGCAGGTATAGGTTGTATTATTACCAATGATTCAGGATTTTGGATAGCTAGAAGGGCTAAATCTATTGTCACAACAACTAATAAACTTGCTGAGTTGGAAGCATTGCAAGATGGGCTCCAACTCTATCTAAAACTAGGACTCTCCAAAGTTATCATTTAAGGTGATTCCCAGATCATCCTAAACTCTATTAGGAATAGAGCTATGCCCAATTGGGTTCTAAATTCAAATTTAGAGGAGGTGCTTAATGTTCTTGATAAGTTCACAGATACCCAGATATTCCACATATATCGGGAAGGTAATACGAAGGCTAATCAATTGGCTAATGAGGGGGCTAATGGAAAAAAATTCCTAATTATCAGAGATCAATAATCATTTTATTCCCCTTGAGCTTGCTCTCCTTCCTTTTCTTATTTCATGCCAATTCTCGTTACTCTCAATCTTCTCAAGAGACATCTGCATAAGGATAGGAACATCTTATGTGATTGTAGGTTTATCTAAAGATGACTAAGGCATTACTCTAATGAAGAGGACATGGTAGTTGAAATTTTGACCCATCGAGGAATCTACTAGCTGGGTCTATTTTTTAATATTTTCCTATTTCCATCATCTTTTAATACTCTAAAGGCAGACTTCTAATTCAGATACCTTGTCCTTTTAGTTCCCTTTTCATATTAGATGTTTAATGGTTAGCTTTCATTCCTATTGCACTATTGTCACTTCATCTTACCCAGTAGTAATTACTTGAGAATGGGAGTTCTTTCGGCTTCCTGAGTGTAAGTAATTAGGCTTGTTATAGAGAAATAGGTAGTAGTAGTCATGTTTTGATCAAATCCCCTCATCTAGGTGCTTCAGTATTAGATTACCCTTTGCATAAATTAGGCTTTCACGATGTAGCTTGGATATTCGACCTATTAGGGTTTATCCTAGTATTGTTTAGTTTTGTTACTTCTTAATCTATTGGTTTTGTTCAACTTAACTTTTTTTCAGGCAACTAATATCATGAGTTTCAGTGCCTTTGGGATAGCCCAAGCTCTCAAGATCTGATAATTTGTATTATTATAAATTGATTTGTAACTTATGTAGTATGACAGTGTTCATTATGAAACTACTAGTTCATGAAGTTAATCAAGTTAATTAAATTAAATAGACCTCAAATAATCTAATAAGCTAGTCTCCAAATTTAATCCTTTCATAAGTTAACAAATTCAGTTAAATAATTGATTAATATTTAATTATGACCAGGATAATTACATTATTCTATGCATGTTGGTATTATTTCGTGATTTTTTCAAGATAGATTTGGCTCCAATACTTGTTTTCTAAGAATAAGTAGGAACAAGTAGGGCTGGTAATATCACTCAAATTTTTTTAGCAAGACTGACAAAGACTATAAATTTCTTATCAGGTTATTCATCTGTATCACTTACTAACACTACTAATGACTTCTTGTTAAGTGGATTTCTGTTTAATAGATTTGTGAGCTACTGACAGAACAACAAAGAAGGGATGCCTACTAAGCATCTTAAGCTTTGGTTAGTTGGTTCATTTGGAGCAAATTACATATGGCTGATTTAGATCACTCTAGAGCGCTCATATTCAGATAAGGATTACTGTCGACTTTCTTTGTAATAAATACCCATATGTGAAATTGAGGTATGCCCCTTTTATAGTGTAATAATAAAAGACTAAGGTCTCAGGTGAGACTAGAGCTTTTCTTCTCTATTTTTTCCTACTAGTGCTTGTTTGAATAGAGAAACCTAAGCTGTATCATTTTATTTAAAGTTAATCAAAGGCTTTGGTCATTTACCGATAAATAAACAAACAAACTTATATTAAATTATTAATAAATAATTATTAGTCTAATAATAAAATAATAAATAATAAATAATAATATTTAAAATTTAATAAATAATAATAAAAAACTATATTAATTAAATTAATTAATAACCATTTAAAAAATATTAAAACATTTATTAAATTATAAAATTTAATATATATAAAACACTTAAATTTTTTATTTTAAAAAATGAATGTTTATGGCTTGCTGACCTTAATGGCAACGCTATCACAACAATAGGGTAATGCGTTAGCAGTATATGTTGCTACCACAACAAGATTGTTGTGTGCAGTCCTTACAACAACCGTTGTGGGGAGAGAAAGGGGAGGGGAGGTGGGGGTAGTGGTCCGTGTCCTATCAAGTTATTAAAATTTTGTTGTTTTTGTTTTTTAATTTAAAAAAAACAAAAAAGAAAACTAGGCCCACTTCATCAATACGATTTCTATTTATATTATATAAATTTATAATTATCACAGTAATTACTAATTACTGTGATATGTATAAATATTTCCCCATATAGGTCTGATAGGAGAGAAACGAATAATAAATCAAATCTATTTATAACATTCTTGATTTCTTTTCAAAACCCTACTCATTTCAAAATGCAATTCTCTAAAAATGTACAAAATGAGGGTTTCTAATTCTTAATTCATATACAGATAATTCCAAAATGAACAATAACAAAATTTGCAACAAGGGTTTCAACTCAATTAAAAATTTTAAAAAACAAACCCACAACAAACACAAAGAAGATAGAGAAATCAAAGAATGAAAACTATTGTGCAAAACCCAAAAGAACCTAATTGAATTTGATGCTAAAATAATGAACTCACGGAGCTCACAAGCAATTTCCCCTTCTTCCGAAAACCTTCTTCTCAAAAATTGGCTCCTCCAAATCTTAGTATTAAGAAATGAACTCTAATTTCCTAATAAAGACTTTTCCCCCAAATTAGGGCTTCAATTTTGCAATCACGCGAAATCCTTTTCCTTAATTATTTTACTATATTTTAATTTTCATGTGCAACCTTTTTACAAATTAATTAAAATATCTTTTATTAAATCATTTTTTTTCATTTTTTAATTAATTCACAAGATGTTTTTAATAAAATATTTATTAACCTAACTAATTATAATATTTAGAGTTTATTATAAAAATGAAACTCTTAAATTTAATGTTATTAAATTAAATAAATATGCTTATGCCAAAATTAGAACTTTAATTATATCTTTAAATTTAATTAATTTTTCAATTAATTAAATATAATTAAATATTGATTTTTCTTTGTAAAATTTCTATTAAATTATCTTTTAATTTGATTTTATTATAACTAAAAATCACAACAAACTCACAAGACTAAATATGACAACTCAACTGAAGACAAAGAACATAATTAAACTCCAAGGTCAAAATCATGAATTCCAAAAGGTAAACAACTCAGATACTTATCCTACTTTCTAGAACAATTGGCTTAGGGTTATGATTTGGACTAATTATCTCCCCTCTTTTACCATTAAGATATTACAATACAATATGCTTTCCTGTCAATTTAGGAAAGTTGATACCTGGTGCTTGCAATCTGCATAAACATTGAGAATGTACATACACATATAGTCTAAACTAAACAGACAATGGTCAGAAGTGGTGCATTGTATAGATCCTGACTAGCAAGTGACTATGACTCCCTCCCTCAACCACATTAGAAATGTCACACATAAAGTAAAAGATACAAGTACATCATACACATGCAAATATGGGGCAAGTATCTATAAAAATGCATATAAATCATTCCTCTAACTAACATCATGAAATAACTAAAATCACTATATGAACATACATGTATCATCATCAAAATAATCATGAACACATGAAATAACTAAGTAACTCAACACATATATCAATTGAATATGAAATACATTTAATCAAATATAGTAACCAAGTACCACTAATCATAAAAAATAATCATAAATCTAGCTTAAAATAATTTGACAATCAAACATGAAAAGTCAACTAGGGGTAGGCATTACAAGTGTTGCTAGTTGTTGATGAGCTTTGTTGAGGATTCAAGGATATGGTATTATTTTGGTAGATGCATCTCGTACCATCTTCTTCATCGTAATTTTATCTAGAAACTACTTTAAGGTATAGTCAAAATCAAATTCAACCTTGTCTTTGATTGTAAATTCAAAGGGGATGCCTTCTTTCCTAAGGTTGGATGTGCATTTTTGGATGACTTTAGCCAATGGATGATCTTTCACTTGAAGAGTCATAATGACATGCATAGATATGTTAAATGAACGAGTCTCCACAAAGACTAGATAAAAATTCTATGACTACCCTAAAAAATATCATCATTCCTAATCTTATAGATGTGCCACAACATAAGAGGAGTAAAAATAGAGTATAAAATATTACATAATTCCACCCTCCACAATAGAGCTAGAAGTAAAATTGTTAAAATTAGAGACCACATGGGCACCACCGTCGAGGATTCGGCTAAAATTTCTAAGATTTTAGTCAATCACTTTCAGGGCATTCTTAACAATGATGACTTCTCCAATAAGATAGCCCAAACAAAATTGCTTAGAATCATTCCCAAAGTAATATATCTAGAAGACAACAAATGACTCAACATACACATCACCCTAGAAGAATTTAGATTGGTAGTATTTGCTATGAATATGGATAAATCTCTAGGTCCAGATGGCTTTCAAACATTTTCTATTAGAAATGTTGGGATATTATCAGTGTAGACCTCTTGAAAGCTATCAAATTGTATAGAAATGGTGGTCTATTCTTTTCTACGATCAATCATACCTTTCTCTCCTTGATCCCAAAAAAGGAGGACCCAAAAAACCTAGGGGATTTTAGACTAATAGCATTGTGCAACACCATCTATAAAATCTTAGCTAAAATTATAGCAAATAAGCTTAAGACAATCCTCCCTAAAATCATATCCAAAGAGCAAATAGGTTTTGTTCAAGGAAGATCTATCCTAGATGGTATCCTTATCATCTGAGAAACAATCCACTCAACAAATAAGAATAAAAGGGCAAGCATGTTCATGAAATAAGATATCTAAAAGGCTTATGACATGGTGGATTGGAGATTCTTATGCAAAACCTTAGAAGCCTTTGGCTTCTCTCTTTGTCTAACCAATATAACACGTTTTTAGCTATAGGATTAGACATCCTTCACTACCAAAGTACTATGCTGATCTCCAATAAATATCAATCCGGGAGCGTGAACTTGAGATGATGTCTACAAAGTATATGCTCTAATTTCCACTAAAAGCCACTACTACTTTGAATGCAGGTGCTATTAAGGAAATCTATTTTACTAACAGAAAAGATAGTTATCAAATGCTTAGAAAGATATTTTAACTACTTAGCCATTCACCTATGCACCTATTGCTGCAGGAACAGTAACTGGTTCTGTTTCCAGTGGCTGCAGGAACAACAGTTATACACTTAGCTTAGAAAATTGAACAACTCCTAATGATTAAAGTAAACTCCTCCTTCTGCGTGGGCCCCCACAGAAGAATGAAGGAAAGATAAGCTTAGATAGAAGTGTAAGAACTTAGCAAAACCATATATTTATTCAAATATGAAGTGGTACATAAAAAAATAGATAACCAACAATTCTATTATCCTTCTATTATTTTCCTCTTCTCACCTTTTCAAATACAAACAAGGCCTTACTTAAAAAGAAGGAATGACAAACTCCTAAATTTATGACTTCCTCTTGAAGGATAGTCCGTTACAACATGCAAACATAAAAGCATTAACTATTCCTTGAATTCTCACAAATATAGAGAACAAAGGATGCTATATTTGTTCCTCTGACTTAAACCATCCTCTAGGAATCCAAGTATCTATAACAGCTCCATGCATGCTTAACTGACCGCTTCAATGCTTACTTTCTCCCTCAACCGCTTTGTCAGGTCCTACTTCTCATCCATGAAAACAAGTCCCTTTTGATTGTTGCCGCCAAGTCCATTAACACCAATGCTTCCTCAATGCGAGTCTTTCGTGGTCATCTAGTTGATTCCTGCTCGACTTGAATTCTTGTGGTCATCAATGATACACACAAAACTTTCGATGACATCTATTCATATTTATTAATTTATAAGAAAAGCATTAACCATTCAACTAATGGTTCCACAATCATTTCGGTTGTAGGAAGACCTACCCATGTTAAACATACATGAAGAAAGATTTAACATAATGAACCCCCTTTTAAAACATAATATCAACTATCATTTTCATGCCATAAGTTCATACTTTATACATCGAAAGGTTCAAAATACTAGGCTTAAAAGATGATAAGTTTTAACAAGATATAGACAAATGTTCATAGAAAGGGGCTAAGAATCATCTATTGTTCTATGCCATCATTACCCCCCCAACTACCCTAATGCTAGTCCCTTCAGCATTCACAAGTTCTTGATTTGCATTCGTAACCTGAGATCATTGGGAATCTTCTCCCTTGACTCGTGAGCCCTATAGTTGAAGTATCCATGGTCCTATTTCAATCTTTCCCATTTTTGTTCCTCATGATTCAGATTATAATCATAAATTGATTCATATTTTCCAAGCATAGGATGTAGTAAGCGAAGAGGGACCCAATAGCTTTTCTGATTCTTGGCCAATGTCACATACCTAGGCATCCTATAGGTGACCAATTCCTAGTTTTGAGGTGAGTGTAACTTCCTTGTCTTTAGATCTTCTGATAATCGAATCCACCTTTGAATAGAGGCTTGTATGGCTTTAGGAGAAATTGGAGAACAATGCCACTCCCAGTCTAGGAATGCCTATTCTCATATGGGATGAATTTTAGTAGCACTACCGAGCTTATTGTCAATGAAGAGCTAGTCAAAGAATACTCTATGAGCATTTTGCACCTTGGGATGAATGTATAATGATTCTAACATTTCCTTTTCCCTGTATGGGGTAGCTTGACTTTCTTGACTGATTTCATTTTGCATCCAAGACATAATGGATCTAAACTATACATCTCCTACATACAATAGTGAATTCCAATCTTTGTTATCTGGCACTACAAGATTATGGATGTATAATTCACAAAGAAGATTTTGGAGGGCCAGTGAAACTAATTTAAATGCTGCATAAAACTCTTGGGGTGTCTTCAAGGAAGGATTCAACCCCTGAATAACCCAAGATAGTTGAAACTTGATGATTTTCTCTTTTAAAAACAATGTATAAACAGGACATGGTGACTTGCAACTCAAAAGTTCTGGAATGAGTTTTGTTACTTTAGTAACACGTTGCTGTAGGACCTTAATTTCACTATCTTTGTCTTCAATTTGCCATGCATGTTCTTTAATGGTTTTGAGCAATTGTTTCCTTTCTAGATCCCAATTTACTTT
This sequence comes from Cupressus sempervirens, assembly GCA_028749045.1. Taxonomy (NCBI): domain Eukaryota; kingdom Viridiplantae; phylum Streptophyta; class Pinopsida; order Cupressales; family Cupressaceae; genus Cupressus; species Cupressus sempervirens. The sequence goes on from CM053785.1 coordinate 983,020,260, forward strand.
TTCCCACTGAAATTGTTGATAAACATTAAGGCTAGTTAATAGTTGAGTAAGAATATTGGGTGGCGAATGATGTTGAACAATAGAATGATTATAATCAAAGTGGCTAGTAGAAGGATTAACACTCGGTCCAGTGACAATGCTATCATCCTTAAGCGGTTAATGAGCAATAGGATTGTCAACTTCTTCTTGTGGTTTAATGTCATGCCACATTTCTCCATTCTAATCTCTATTATCATACTGATAATCATGAAACACTAAAGTCATAGCCTTTGGTGCTAATTTCCATTTGAACATTACAATTTTACATTCAAGTATTGATGCAATTTAGTTCCTATTAAAGTAATTGAATTAATTTCAAACATGAAATGAGACCATTAAATATATCAAATAGGTTCTAGTAATCGCAAATCACTAAAATGTTGAGATTAAAATGACATAACCCTTTAGTCTCGAAACTATATCAAAACATCAAAGTAAAAGTACCACAATGCAATTGTCATCTATACTATAATGGATTGGGTGAGGCCTCACATCCTCCCCCCCTAGGCATGAACCTCCTCCTAGAGTTCATCAACAAGGTGTAGGTACTATAACATTATCTTTGTTACATTTACAAATTTTGTACCAACTTGAGTCTCCTGCTTATTGATGTTAATAGACCAATCTTTACCTTGCTAAGGTGTAATGGCTAAGTTTTTTAGGTCCTTGTTTAAGTTTTTAGCATAGCATGCATCTATTCTCTTATCTAATTTTATATATGTTATATACATGTGCTAAAAGAAGTTGGACCATATTCATATTTATGACATACGAAGGGGTGGTGTCTTAGAAACCTTGTCTAGTAGCTTTGCAATGGATAACAAGAAGGTTTACTGATACACTAATTCTCGAGATAGTTTGTCAAGGATTCTCCTGGGTATGGCCATATCAATGCAATGTTCTTTTCAACCTATTCAATAAGAAAATGCCTCATAAGTAACTTAAAATATAAAAAGATCAATTTAACAAGAAAACAACATAGATGTGGCCATAGTAGTAAATCACAAAAAAAATAAGACTTGTCCCTAAGGCACAATGGGAACAAGATCAATAAATCTAGCAAAATTAAGTCAAATTATTGGTAAGAAAATAAAAATTGCATAATGAAAAATTAGAACAAAGGAATGGAAAACTTTTACATTGAATAACAATTTCACAAGCATGATGTGACCATACCGAAGTTCCCTAATGGAGAAGAAGATGCATTGTTGTTTTATGGAACTCATGGTTTAGTAAAAAGTCTCATATCCCCTATGTCTCTAAGTGCTTCATCCATAGATCATGGTTTAATTGAGTGTACTAATACATCTTACACCAAGTTGTCATTTATAAAACAAATTTGTCAAAAGTTATCTTATCAACAAGTCAGGAATAATAAGGGTGTTATGCTTTAGTTCTCTCTCATAGAAGATACTAGCTTTAAAGATGAGTCAATTGAAGTTTTTCTCTATTGAAGGTAAAATTTATTTATGGACCCATCAATGCCCAGTGTTTTAACAACTAGGCTCTGATACCAGAATGTCATGCCACATTTCTCTGAGATAAAACACAACTAAATTTTTTTTTTGTTTCCGCTTCCATAAATGAGAGGTAGATCCTTAGATTGCTATTATTATTATTATCTTGTAATTATTTCAATTACTATGTTTGATGGTTGATAATATCACTTGAACTTATTTCTGTCTATCACTTTGATATTATACATATCCGTATGTCAATCTCTTACTTACCACTGACTATATCTTCTTTCCATGAATTACTATCATTTAATCAAATCAATTGAAGGCTGAATTAGGAATCAATACCTTAATAAGATTTGTTAACTTGGATACAAATCAATTCTAGATGTTCCAGTTTGGGAGCTAATAGTTTCACTAATACCACTAACATTCACAATAGATGCAACTTACCTTAACAATTGATTCCTAACCTTTGATGGGCTAACATGATCCTAGACAATGTCATACCTTATCTATATATACTCCTTACTAAAAGAATATGTGCTACAATATAATAACTATGCCTGTATCTAAATATATACCTAATCTGATCCACTACCCTATTGAATCCTTCTTTACTTTCTAAACTATATTCTTATATATCTCATGGTCACTTGTTTCCCTCCACCAATTTAACCCTTCTTCTACCATCCATGAAGAATTCATATTTGATCAACATACCGCATTTAATTACTTACACACACACACACACATACACACATATATATATATACATTTATTTTATTAATAGTATTACTATTATTATTACTATTATCCATGTGGCAAATAATAAATATAAATATTTATCTTTACTCACATGAAGACATTTAAATAAAGCACAACTTGTATATATTAAATACCTATGTTAATTCCAAAATATTGTTAATTCAAATAGAAAATTTGCTTCTCAATTGTATTTTATCTAATTCAACTAATACTTTTCCCTATTTAATACCCATCCTGCACTTGTCAGATCTTATCTTTAAGTCTACCTCTACACACCTATTCTCCCTTAATATTTACACAAATCGACCCCACATGCTACTTCTCCCAAGTTAAGTTTTGCAATCCCCAAGGAATGCAATAAGAGGCATTTTCTTATGGTTAATAAGATTAGTTTTGCACACATAAGAATCTGACAAGATGCAATTAATGAGCCTTGACTTTTGCAAGATGTAGATTGGAATTTCTACTTTAAAATCTGCATTTTTCATACTAGCACCTTGGGTTCTAGAGAATGTGTCTTGCCTGGCTCAAGGTGGAAAGATATGAGGACATGCTGATGTGACTTTATGTCAGATTTGTCCCTTTTTGCATTGAGCGCTAGGTAAGCTAGTGAGTGTTTATTGGATGCTTATATAAATATATTTTGTTCTCCAGGTCAAGCGCCACTTTTTCCATGGTAGGTAGGTAGCAAAGTTTAGATTATTAATAGAATGTTTTTATATTATTTTCTTAGCCATCACAAGATCCAAGAAGGTCGTGTCTCATGAATAAGGTAAGAGACTTGGACCTTTTTTAATTACTAATCTCATTCTATGTATTATTCTATTAATATTTCAAACACCAAAGTTCTGAGTACGTTTCTTGAATTAAATATTGATCTATAATCTAAGATTGATTTATTTCTTCCTCCATACATTTTCCAGAGGACTAATTTTGTACCTACAGGATTTGCTCTTATGTTTGAGATTCTTAGTTTTTTTTTTTTTTTTTGTGTTTGCTTCTTTCCCATTTCATTTTCTATAGGTATGCTTATTTGAAGACTAATATAGTTGACTATTACTTCATAAATCTCATGGATTATTCCATATTGGAATTTATCATTGGAGATAACAACTATTCTATTTACTTTCAAACTTGTAATACAATGCTTTTATTTGTAAGACAATACAACTTTTGCATGGAAATATAGAAATCTCAAATGCTCTAATTTATCGTTAATAGTTCAATTATGATCACTGAATCATTATCTTTTCAATATAGACTGCACTTGATATAATTTCAAGATTAACTAAAATGTTTTTGAATCATTCATAAGAACTTGTGAAAATAAAAATAACAAAGATAACTTCCTATTCTTCATGCAATGTATATTCTGACACACATTTGCAATTCCTTCAATAAGTTTAACCACGTGGATTGGCAACACTTAAGAAATAATCTTTTTTTTTATGTTCCTCTCAATCACACACTCAACACAAACACTAACATCAGCTAGGGTGGTGATACCATCTTAACAGGATACACAATGTAAGACCTTTACAGATTTGATGTTTAATAGACTTTCTCATATTGGAATATGCATAAGAATGATAATATTACTTCCACAGCTCAATGGAATTTCACATAACAAGATAAAGTTAACCAACATTTCAATACAAATACAATAGTATTCTATCCACTATGCAAAGGCATGCCTCCACAATTTCCAACTGTCCAAAAACTCCAAACAAGTACTTGCAATAAGAGACAACATGACGAACCATGGAGGCTCACCACCCAACCTAGGCCTCAAGGAGACCACCCCCGCACTAGGGGAAACAAGGCTCAATCGGGTTTCATCCAAACATCATCACAACACATAGACTAACACAATCACATATTTTGCAACACATTCACAACCCTAACCAAGGTTTGCACAATGATTCACACATGGAATCATAAACATTGGGTGAAGGTGGGCTCTCAATTAGGAGATTTGCCATATCCTATAAAATTTGTAACAACAATTTCCATGCCCTTTTGGGGCTCCATTGATCAATGATTTCCATGCCTTTTGGGCTTTCACAAAACAATAATTTCATACTACCATCAACCAAGCATCACTGAATTTCCATACTTCATCAACCTTCTTCCACACCATCCCTCTCCATACTATCCATAGCAAATTATGAAGGCATATGGCATACAATGGAGACCATTCTCCAAGGTTCTCAACTATATCTCAAGCTCAACTAACCCCTTCACCCTAGGCTTGCTCTTCCCTCCCAAGGGTGAGTGAAGCCTTCACACCCATGTACAATTTCAGCACTCAAGCAATGCAAGAAAATCTAAGAAGAAACCCTAAGAACATTTATGAAACAACACACACACTTTCACAACACAACACAAAAACTCCCATGACAATACATGATCCCATAGCATTCTTACAATGTCTAACTTTAACTGCATAAAATGAACAAACATGGCATGAAGCACTTACCTCCATCCAACTATGGCTTTCAAATGGTAAACCCAGAGCTCTTCCTATTTTCCTTGGCTTCTAAACTACTCCATAACCATATGTGTCTCTACAACTAGAGAGTGGGTAAGCAACTACCAAGGTTAGCACAAGCTCCCTATAAAGGCCTTCACTTTCCTCCTCACCTACCCCTCTTATCTTCTTGTATTTTCCACCAATCAGAACTGATCCAAGTGGTGTAATGAGGTAAGAAGTCATGTTACAATATGATTTTCGAATTGGCTTAGAAATGACTATTTTAGAGGGTCTCCTAGGTCCCCTAGACCAATTTATGTTTATATTTAAACTCCCAACCCATACTATTACGATGTGAGTAACTTATTTTCACAACATTAACACTTGGGAATCATTTTAGGCTCTCTAAAGTTTCTATATCAACTTATAACTGAATTTTCATCACAAAGGTGACTCTTCCTAACACTCTCCAAGGTGGGTTAATTGATTTCATGAGTGATAAGTGACTTCATGCCAAAGAATCCCATTCGACATGTCATTTACACATAAACATTACAAGTGCCAAATGACACACACACACACATACACATTAAAACACTTTATACATCACGATTACATGTCTTTAGTTAATCATACTTTCCAACTATAACACTCATGCGCAATCACATTACGAAAGAAACACAACTTAAACATCAGTAGCCCAATAAAATAATATAGGAACATACAAACAAGTATAGTATAGATCCAATATCTCATGCTTCTCATTAGCGTATACAATTAATTATCGTCTAATCATTTTTAGTTTAAGTGCTATCAATAAAACATTGCAATGTCATATTCCATTTAACTTTCATCTAAGTCCATATATAATTAACTTCCATTTCAATCATATTTTCAAAACATTACAATATCAACATATGGGTTTCAACATTTATCATAATGAATTTTCCATTCTAATCTCTATTATCATACTGATAATCATGAAACACTAAAGTCATATCCTTTGGCGCTAATTTCCATTTGAACATTACAATTTGACATTCAAGTATTGATGCAATGTAGTTCCTATTAAAGCAATTGAATTAATTTCAAACATGAAATGAGACCATTAAATATATCAAATAGGTTCTAGTAATCACAAACCACTAAAATGCTGATATTAAAATGACATAACCCTTTAGTCTCGAAACTATATCAAAACATCAAAGTAAAAGTACCACAATGCAATTGTCATCTATACTACAGTGGATTGGGTGAGGCCTCACACTCAACAACTGCAGGAGAAGACACAATAGCCATTTTAACTTGGAATGTTTCAACAATTTCTTGAACTATTTCTTGAGCAGTCGATGGGTATTCCTCTAAAGATAAACTATCATTTTCTTCTACTTGTTGCTCAAACCCAGACACTGTTCTTTTTGAGGAATCTGTATCACTATCAATATTGATAGGACTAACTAGTCTTTGGAGAATTTTCTCAAGATCACTATTATGTTCAGGAGTAGGTATTGTATGCTTTGGTGACTGTGTAGGTGTAAGTACTGGGGTTTCAACATTAATAGGAAATGTAGGAGATTCAACAAGTGGCACAGAGGGTTCAGTCTTTAAATTTACCCTAGACATTCTGGTGACTCGTCATGGAGTAGAAATTGGTTTCTTACCCTTATCAACAACTTTCCCTTTTTCAAAATTAAGTGCAGTTTCATGTGATGGTGGAGATGCCTCCTCTAAACTTTCCTTTGCAATAGTTGCATGGGCTTTCCTCTTTTTGGAGGTAGAGGCATCCACAGGAGAAACTTTCCTTTTCACAACTTTTGTTGGGGATGCAGAAGCCAAATCTTTTTGAGCTATTTTATACACTACTTTCCTAATCCTACAGTAGTCTTCTCCCATGTCCCTATTCCTTTCCCTCTAGGCCCACTACTTTGAGGTCCCACTGGTTTTAATTTAATGAAATCCTCCCATGTTCCTAAGTGCCACCTAGTCAATTCCCTTTCAACTATGGCCCTAATTAAATAATGGTGGGACACTAACTAGACATTCCCTTGCTGGACATAAGAAGCTTGTCTTTTAATAATATTATAGAGAAATCTTGGAAGATTCACAAGGTGATCATGATGTCGTAACCCACTTAAAATTTTTAAATGCACAACATGCAGATAAGAGTATCTTATTTCACAAGTAAAATATCTTATAATAAATTCAGCAAGCTAGATAAATTGTAGAGGAAGAGACAACCACAAAGTAACTTGCTTTTTATTTTCCTCCAACCGAGGATCTCCATGCATTGAGAATTGCTCTTTTGTTGCTGCACATCCATGTGTTCTATCCGTCGCTCCCCATTTGTGGGTAACCAAGTGACTTTTGCAACCACTTCTTCTATGAATTCTATATGAATTCCTTTCATAGTAGCATACCCATCCCTCAATGTGTTGCTGAAGCATAATTTCCTCATCAAATTATGTCAAGTTGAGACAATACACCAACCAGTCTCATTGTTGAAATAAATTGCATGTTGTGCGATCCACCAACAAAACTCTATGATTTGCTAGTTCATGTTGTTGAGGCTCTCCATCCATTTTTAAAAAAATTTAAAGGGATTGAAAATGATTGAAAAGTGGGGTGGAGATTGCTAGAGGGTTTCAACAATGGTTACAATGGCATTTGAAAATAAAACAATAGTTTTTAAAACACACTTTTCTTCAATACTACATGATGGCATTAACATAATGGGGGTCTTAATAAGAAGTTATGCGCAGATGAAATCATAAAATAATGACTACACTTGCTTAATTACTTCACACATACAAAGGAAGTACAAAGTGATGCCAACTCATCCCTCAGATGATCTTACCCTGTACATTCTTTGTGCCAACATAAGATTTGCTCAGATTTTCATTTATGATTTTAGGTCACTTGATTTTTGTTTATGATTTTTATTTATGACTTTGATTCCCACCCCCCCTCCTCCCCCCAACCTATCATGGACTAGGTCCTACCAGCCCTTAAAAATTTCAAGTTCCAAAAATTAAAATAATTATGCATTTCTAAATAAATAATAAAATGAATGGATGGATACAAGTTAAGTGTCACCAACCTGGAGTACGATAGAAAGCATGCTTGGAAGAATATTGTACCATAGAATGATGATGGAATGGAGTGATAATGGGAAGACAAGAAGACGAGATGGAATGAAATAGAAAAGAAATGAATTTCACATAAATGCGACATTTTTATTATGAAGACCTTGAAATAAATTCAAGGGGCTATAGGCAATCGAGTGGAAGACTCAGACGTAGAGGCTGCAGGAAGAAATGTTTCTACTATTTGGAATTGTTGAAGAAATTCCTCCTAGGTGGTTGGTTTATGATATAGCTTCAAATGATGTCCATTACTAAAGAGTTTGAATTTGATTGGATCAATTGTAGATAGTTAAACTGCTCCATTATTAAAAATTGCAACATTTTCATATGGTCTAAGCCATCTGGCCTAAAAAATTTCTTGATGGTGCTGATAGTGTGAATCATATAGGAGCGCCCAATCACCAACTGAGAATTCTCTATCTTTAATAAATTTATCATGCCATTGTTTCCTCTATCTTCTATAATTTTGTGTTATGAAGAGCTTACTTGTGCCATTCATCTAACTCATTAAGATGCAATATGAGGTCTTGTTGTGTTGTAGGAAGAGTGATATCAGGTTCTAATGCTGTCCACAAAGTCTTGTTTTCAAACTCGATGGGCATGATAGTTTCTTTTCCATAGAGGAGCTCAAAAGGGGTAAATCTAGTAGAGGATTTCCATGCTGTTCGATATGCCCATAAAGCTTCAGGAAGTTGAGCTTCCCAATCCTTCTTATGTAAGGACATTGTTTTAGTGAGTATATTTTCCAATACACTGTTTGTCACTTCAACTTGTCCATTGGCTTGTGGATGGTATGGGGAAGATTTACCATATCAGCTTTGGTACTCCTCCATAAGTGCAACTACTAGATTGGATAAAAATTGAGGCACTTGATTTGACTGCAATTCTCTTGGAATACCATATCTAGTAAAGATACACTCGTACAAGAACCTTGCAACATTGTTATCACGAGGGTGCTTCATAGGCTTTTCTTTTGCCCATTTAGTAACATAATTAGTCCATACCAACATGTAACTCTTTCCTTCTGATGGTGGTTCAATAGGACCAACAAAGTCAATTCCCCATTTATCAAATGGTGCTACTATTATCTATGGTTGTAGGGGCATTTCATTTGTCTTCATTAGTTGACCCATTCTTTGGCATTTGTCACATCTTTTTGTATATTGAACTGCATCTTTGTGAAGTGTGGGAGAATAAAAACCTATATTTAGAATCTTTTATGTAGTCCTTTTGTTAGCAAAGTGACCACCACAAGGCTCATCATGACAAGCATGAAGAACATCATAAGTTTCATCTTCTATGAGATGTCGACATGTCACCTGATTTGGCCTATTATAAAACATGAACCTTGAGATCCATGAGAAGTTAAACCTCTTTTCTTCCAACAACCATTTTTCCTTTGTAGAGAAGTATGGGGGTGTTCTTCTAGTGGTTAGATAGTTGGTAATGTCAGCATACCAAGGATTTTGTGTTGATAGAAGGAAGAGATGCTCATTAGGAAAACTATCTTCTATCACTGTACGATCCTCAGGTGTCTGAAGGTGAGACAAGAAATCAGCTACAACATTTGCCTTACCTAGTGTGTCAATAATGGTTATGTCAAATTCTTGCATCAATAACAACCATCAAGCCAATCATCCAGAGACTGCTAGTTTATTTATCATATATTTGATAGTAGAGTGGTTTGTGTGTACAAATATTTGATATCCTATAATATAATGTCTAAACTTATTTAAAGCATAAATTACAACACATAGCTCTTTGTCTATTATAGTATAGTTATGTTCAGCTCCTTGAAGATTTTTACTAATGTAATATATTGCATGTTCTACTGAATCCATCTTTTGACCAAGCATTGCTCCAATGACATGATCTGAGGCATCAATATGTATGTGGAAAGGTAACTCCCAATTTAGTCCTTGGAGGACTGGTGCCATCAAAAGGAATTCTTTAAGTTTCAAGAAAGCCTTTTTACAATCAGAGTCCCATACATACTCAACATCTTTTCAGAGCAACTTATATAGAGGGGCTACAATTTGATTGAAGTCTTTAATAAAGCGCCAATAATACCCTGCATGCCATATAAAACTCTTGACTTCCTTTAGTTTGGAAGGTTGTCGGTGCATTGAAAAAATCAAATGGTAGGATAGAATAAAAAAATGTTCCCCACGGGCATGTGAATGTAGTCTTGTCCTGATCCTCAGGTGCTATCTGAATCTAGTTATAGCCACTAAACCATCCAAGAATTAAATTAAATAGACCTCAAATAATCTAATAAGCTATTCTCCAAATTTAATCCTTTTATAAGTAAAGAAATTCAGTTAAATAATTGATTAATATTTAATGATAACCAGGATAATTACATTGTTCTAAGCATGTGGTACTATTCCTTGATTTTTTCAAGATAGATTTGGCTTCAATACTTGTTTTCTAAGAATAAGTAGGAACAAGTAGGGCTGGTAATATCACTCAAAATTTTTGAGCAAGACTGACAAAGACTGTAAACTGCTTATCAGGTCATTCATCTATATCACTTACTGACACTACTAATGACTTCTCGTTAAGTGGATTTATGTTTAATCGAATTGTGAGCTACTGACAAAACAACAAAGAAGGGATGCCTACTATGCATCTTAAGCTCTGGTCAGTTGGTTCATTTGGAGCAAATTACATATGGTTGATTTAGATCACTCTAGAGCGCTCATATTCAGATAAGGATTATTGTCGACTTTCTTTGTATTAAATACTCATATGTGAAATTGCGGTATGCCCCTTTTATAGTGTAATAATAAAGGACTAAGGTCTTGGGTGAGACTAGAGGTTTTCTTCTTTGTTCTTTCCTACTAGTGCTTCTTTGAATAGAGAAACCTAAGCTGTATCATTTTATTTAAAGTTAATCAAAGGCTTTGGTCATTTACCAATTTAAAAAAAAAACAAACTTATATTAAATTATTAATAAATAATTATTAATCTAATAATAAAATAATAAATAATAAATAATAATATTTAAAATTTAATAAATAATAATTAAAACTATATTACTTAAATTAATTAATAACCATTTATAAAATATTAAAACAATTATTTAATTATAAAATTTAATAAATATAAAACACTTAAATTTTTTTATTTTAAAAAAAGAATGTTTATGGCTTGCTGACCTTAATGGCAATGCTATCACAACAATAGGGTACTACGTTAGTAGTACATGTTGCTACCACAACAAGATTGTTGTGTGCAGTCCTTACAACAACCGTTGTGGGGAGAGAAAGGGGAGGAGAGGTGGGGGTAGTGGTTCACATCCTACCAAGTTATTAAAAAAAGAAAAAAATGTTTTTTAATTTTAGAAAAACAAATAAAAAAGCAGGCCTACTTAATCAATACGATTTCTATTTATATTATATAAATTTATAATTATCATAGTAATTACTAATTACTTCGAGATATATATATATATATATATATATATATATATATATATATAAAGATTTCCCCATATAGGTCTGATAGGAGAGAAATGAATAATCAATCAAATCTATATATAACATTCTTGATTTCTTTTCAAAACTCTACTCATTTCAAAATGCAATTCTCTAAAAATTTACAAAACGAGGGTTTCTAATTCTCAATTCATATATAGATGATTCCAAAATGAAGAATAATGAAATTTGCAACAAGGGTTTCAACTCAATTTAAAATTCTGAAAACAGACCCACAACAAACAAAAAGAAGATAGAGAAATCAAAGAATGAAAACTATTGTGCAAAACCCACAAGATCCTACTTGAATTTGATGATAAAATAATGATCGCACGGAGCTCACAAGCAATTTCCCCTTCTTTCGAAAACCTTCTTCTCGAAAATTGGCTCCTCCAAATCTTAGTATTAAGAAATGAACTCTAATTTCCTAATAAAGAGTTTTCCCCAAAATTAGGGCTTCAATTTTGCAATCATGTGAAACCCTTTTCCTTAATTATTTTATTATATTTTAATTTTCATGTGCAACCTTTTTACAAATTAATTAAAATATCTTTATTAAATCAATTTTTTTCATTTTTTAATTAATTCACAAGATGTTTTTAATAAAATATTTATTAACCTACCTAATAATAATATTTAGAATTTATTATAAAAATGAAACTCCTAAATTTATTGTTAATTAATTAAATAAATATGCTTATGCCAAAATTAGAACTTTAATTATATCTTTAAATTTAATTCTTTAATTTAATTAATTTCTCAATTAATTAAATATAATTAAATATTGGTTTTTCTTTATAAAATTTCTATTAGATTATCTTTTAATTTGATTTGATTATAATTGAAAATCACAACAAACTCACAAGCCTAAATATGACAACTCAACTGAAGACAAAGAACATAATCAAACTCCACGATCAAAATCATGAATTCATGTCACTAAATGAATTCCAAAAGGTAAACAACTCAGATACTTATCGTACTTTCTAGAACAATTGGCTTAGGGGTATGATTTGGTATAATTATCTCCTCTCTTTTACCATTAAGATATTGCAATACAATATGCTTTTCTGTCAATTTTAGGAAGTTGATACTTGGTGCTTGCAATCTGCATAAAATTTGAGCATGTACATACACATATAGTCTAAACTAAACAAACAATCATAGGAAGTGGTGCATTGTGTAGATCCTGACTAGCAGGTGACTATGACTCCCTCCCTCAACCAAATCAGAAATGTCACACATAAAGTAAAAGATACAAGTACATCATACACATGCAAATATGGGGAAAGTATCTATAAAAATGCATATAAATCATTCCTCTAACTAACATCATGAAATAACTAAAATCACTATATGAACATACATGTATCATCATCAAAATAATCATGAACACATGAAATAACTAAGTAACTCAACACATATATCAATTGAATATGAAATACATTTAATCAAATATAGTAACCAAGTACCACTAAACATAAAACATAATCATAAATTTGGCTTAATATAATTCGACAATCAAACATGAAAAGTCAACTAGCGGTAGGCATTACAAGTGTTGCCAGTTGTTGATGAGCTTTGTTAAGGATTCAAGGATATGGTATTATATTGGTAGATGCATCTCGTACCATCTTCTTCATCATAATATTATCTAGGAACTACTATAAGGTATAGTCAAAATCAAATTCAACCTTGTCTTTGATTGTAAATTCAAAGGGGATGCCTTCCTTCCTATGGTTGGATGTGCATTTTTTGATGACTTTAACCAATGGATGATCTTTCACTTGTAGAGTCATAATCACATGCATAGATATGTTAAATGAATGAGTGTCCACAAAGACTAGATAAAAATTCTATTACTACCCTAAAAAATATCATCATTCCTAATCTTATAGATGTGCCAAAGCATAAGAGGAGCAAAAATAGAGTATAAAATATTACATTATTTTTATCAATCCTAGGAATAAAACCAGATATCACTTGAAAAATAGAAATCAAATTTCCCACATAGACGTTAAGGACTTCCGAACTGCCTTCGCAAAGGGGCAATAAAAGAAAACATGGAGAATAGATTCAAGGAGTTGACAAACTAATTGGGTAGAGGGTTCACCATCAAATTAAAGAAGGGAAGCCTGTGCAAGAGCATCTAGCACATTAAACATTGAGTTTTGGGCTTGATGGGTAAGTGTCAGAGGTTACCAAGGATTCTAATCCAATTTTGATGGTCAAGGTAACAAGACCATTTGGAATTACAATGTTCAAGAATGATAGAGGAATCCAAGAGAAGGTTATATACATTTTTTGCCTTGGTGGAGCAAAAGGGAGACCCATATGGCCATCTTAGTAGGGAAAGCTTATCATCAACCTCAAGAGATTGAGAGTACCACATACCTCTTTTAGGATTGAAAAGATCCTTTTGTGTGAGAGAGGTACATTATACATTGAAATCACTTCCTACCAACTAATAAGATTACCTTTAGATATAATATCATTGAACTTATGAATAACATTTATGGACCATCTCTTTCTAGGACAATCTTAAAGAAGGACAAGGGGCTTATCATTTCTTTTAAGATCCACCAAATAGATTTTTCTTCATAGATTTTTTGATGATGATAAACTAAATCATTCCCAAATATTAGATGTCTTACTTTCTCCCACCACTTCCAAATAGCTTGAAATATTAGGGAAGCTTCAACTTTGAGCTTCAATTTACCTGAGAGATCACTGATGTGTAAACCATTCCAAGATTTAGCATCAATAGAAGCACCCCTTGATATGTTATTCTTGATTAGAATTATACATGGTTCTTTTCCTTGGGTGGCCTTAGCAACCCATTTGTTGGCAAGGGCAATGCCTTGCCATCTAAGGTCTTTTTTCTTAAGACACCCCAACTCTTTTCTTCTAACACGCTCATCCCTTCTAACACCATACCTCTTCTTTCATTTTCCATTAGACCACAAAAAATTTCTTATAGCTTTTTGAACATAGTTAATATGGGCTTGGTTGAATAGCCAAGCAAAAGAATAATATATAGTATGATGAGACTTTTTGGCATACCTACAATCTCCCCACTAAACATAATTACCCATTGTTCCATTAGTATTGTTTCTTATCAATCTTTGTCTTGACCAATTCCTACATTGATTAGGATGAACCAAGAATGAGATACCAAGGTATCTTACCTAGTGCTTAGGGCTTCCCAAGAAATACCCAAATTTTCATACCAAATTTGGGGACTACCCTCCTAAACTAACATGATAGACTTGGTTAATGAGACTTTACTACCAGAAGTGGAACAAAAGGTATGCATCTTGGCAACAAGATTTTCAATATTTTTTTTCTTCTGATAACCATATAAGAAAGGTTTTATCATTTGCAAATTCGATATTAGTTAGATCCTCTTGGTTGGGAAGCACAATCAATTTGATATAAAGAATTATCTCTCAATATATATAATAGGTAATTTGTTACTGTAATAGACAATAACGAGGCTAATGGGCACCCTTGTTTGATAAATCTAGAGAGGCCAAAGGAGTTGGATCTAGTACCATTTATCTTTGTTGGGGTTATAGCAATGATTATGAGAAACATAACCATTTTGTTAAAAAATCAGGAAAGCCAAGCCCTACTAACATAATCATGATGTATTTCCATTCAATTTTGTCATATTCTTTTTTATAATCTACTAGAAACATACATACGTGTTGTCCCCAACTTCTAGCCCATTCCATGGCCTCCCAAAAAGTAATTAAATTATCTAAAATGTATCTCCCTTTAATAAAGATAGTTTGTGTGGAGTTGATTGCCTTCGGAATGATGTTTTCCACTCTTGGAGAAAGAGCTTTTGATAGAATCTTATGACACATTACGAAGGATAACATGCCTCCAATTCTTGATTAAGGATTTATCACCATATTTTAAAATTAGTTGGATAAGTTTCAAGTTAAATTCTAGGGATCCATTATCTATGACTTCCTCATAAAGTATCAATAGATCTTGCCAAATCCACTCAATATTAGTCTTGTAGAAATCAATTAGAAACCCATCAAGCCTTGGTACCTTCTCATCACTCATCTTCATGATTGTATTAATAATTTCCTCTTTCAATATCAGTTGTTCAAACATATATTTGTCTTCTTCATTAATTTTGTTAGGGATATAGTGTAGGAGCACCAAGATCAAAGTCAAGAACTATGGATTGCATGAGAAATTAATGTTATGAAAATTTGAATGTAAGTCTAAGTGGTCTAAGTATCATCAATATTTAGAAAGGTTTGAATAAACCATGATAACTTTATAGTTTAGTTAATATGTTTAGAACAAGAATGTTTTCAGTTGTGGGAAGTTACTAATTAGTGGAGTTAGTTATTCAATTTTTGCAAAGCTATAAATAATGTAAGGAAATCCGATAAGGGACATGGGGAGACATGAGTAATGGTAGAATAGAAGAGGATAGTGGATGGTGTCTCGATAGAGGAGAGCCAAGATGTAATAGCAAGTTGAATTAATGAAATATGATATGTTTGGGAATTGATGTTCCCACTAGCTGTTAGGAACAATCACATTGTCTCGATAATCATGCAGTGTTTGAATATATTTGATTTGGCTTTATTTACACTTCTACTATGCACTTCGCATTAGATTGGTATCAGAGCTTGAAGATCTTGAGTGTGTGGATAGAGCACCGATAGAGGCAATCCACGCTAGGACCTTGGAGATTTGGTATTTGTTTTATGATTTTTTTGGTTGTAGGTGCTTATCCATCTTGCTACATATGAAGGTTGGGATGATGGGTAGTACAAGAGAAGGTCTATCATAACCATTCTCCAATGGAGATAAAGTTGGGTAGAAGGTGCAATGTGAAGAGAGAGGCATATTCTAGGATCTACTATTGGGTAAAATGAATGGTCAAGGGCCAATTATTGGTCTATTTGATTTCCAAGAGACTAGGGAGAGAGGCAAACAGGATGAATCGTAGGTGAGGCATAGGGGATAATTGTTTGTGGTGAGTTTGAAGTAGCAATGGTAAAGGTGGATCTCTGACGGATAAGGCATCATGGAGTTGTAGCCATTAATGCTCCACTGATAGGAGTATTTGAAAAGATGATTTTAGGGAAATTCCTATGTCCTTAAGGGAAATGATGATGGTGATAAAGGCATGAAAAGGAAAAGGCAAATGAAGGTGAAGATGAGGATTTTGATCTAATATTTTTTTTCTTGTAGGTTATTGATTCCATGTTTCCAAGGGACTTGGAAACTTTTCAAGGTTGGGAGTATGGTGTAGAGGCACCTAAATTTCAAGAGAACAAATAGGTTTATAGTCATTAAGTCATATATTTAAATAATGTGATCCATTTATTATATATTTGAGTCTTTTGAGTCAAGATATACAGCCTAGAGAAGCCATTTGTAATAAGTTGTCAAAGTTGTAAAGAGGAGGTCTTAATATGACAAATAATGTCAAAATATTTATTTCATAGGTGAATGGATCTATTGACATCCATCTAAAGTCATTTGAGTCATAATTTTGGTCTAGGTTGGGTTTGTATGAAAGTTGAAATGTAAAAATGCATAAAGTGCATAAAATGTTGTCAAAAATGAAAAAAGGGTTAAAAGAATGTAATGGGTTGGTTTAAAGGGTGGTTTGGAAGTTATAACCAACCAAAAAAAATGTAAAAATAGATGTATGGTTGAACCAAAGAATAAATGAAAGGAAGAGATACATTTTGAAACACAATTGGTAATATCCCGTATTGTTATTTTGATTGGTTTTT
This sequence comes from Cupressus sempervirens, assembly GCA_028749045.1. Taxonomy (NCBI): domain Eukaryota; kingdom Viridiplantae; phylum Streptophyta; class Pinopsida; order Cupressales; family Cupressaceae; genus Cupressus; species Cupressus sempervirens. The sequence continues at coordinate 983,037,399 of CM053785.1, forward strand.
TAGTTTTAGTGTTGGTTCTAGGTCTTGTACGGCCATGTACAGCCTGGAAACCATGTAAATATTGTATATTGGGATAGAGAAGTGAATAAAATTTCTTTTTTCTTTGGTTTAGATATATTTTATTTAGAAATGAAGAAGTTATGCAAGTTTTAGAAAAGTTTGTAAATCGCAGATTTGAGGATGCCCAACTACAGTCAAATTGAAATGTTTGGAATGATCACACTTGAATGAATCAAAAACTTTATTTATATTCATTCGAAAGATACACAAATAAAGGTTTATTTACAATTGGTTTGAGTTATTTTAATTCAAATTTGTGTAAGTTATGTTCATTTTGATGAAGACTGGTTTTTACAGATCTCCACTGATGTTTTAAGACACAATTGGTCCTTGTAGAATGATTTATGCATTGTAATAATTAATGGCTTATATATTATGAAACTATACTCATAGAAGGTTGAGTGGAAATTGGTTTGATGTAATTTGGAATCATCTTGAGAAATTTATATCATTCCCTAGGAAGGGTTACTAGTTTTATTTCTAGTTTATGATGGAGAAAATGAGTCTAAGTATACAAACTATAAACTTCAATAGATTTATTAATTTTGGCTCATCTTTGGATATGTTTTATTATTTCTAATTTGGAACAATTATACTAAATTTTTTTTCAAGAAGATATTTAGAACTGAAGTTATGAATAATGGAATCAGATATAGAAATCAGGATATGTGAATGGAGAAAGGTTAATATTTTTATGTTGGAAAATGTTTTGTTTTACCTTGTAAGATGCCTCTAATTATGGAGTTTATTTAATATATTTGAAAGGGATTAGAATGTATCTCACTAATTTTTTGATTTGTATGATCCTTTGCATTAGATTGGTATCAGAGCACAACAAAAGATCTGGTTTGGGGTGAAGATCTGAGATTTTGAAGACCAGGAGTCCTTTTTTGAGGCTTTGAGTTGAATAATCCTCTAGGAGTGTTCCAAGTGGTGATTCCAAGTTGGATAGATCTTGGATTGAAGGTGTTTTTTGAGGTTGCTATTTGAAGAAGGTTGGTATTAGGTCATCATGGTAGATAGTGATGGTACAAGGTACATTTAGATGTCATCCATATTCAAGGCACAATGCAAATGTAGGGGTAAGGTATGCAGGGTTGTTATTTCTAGTGGTACTCTCACTAATCTTGTTTCAGGTGATATGATTTATAAGTTGAATACTGAGAAGATAGAACATAGTACACCTGGTTGATGTCAAAGAACAATAATATATTTCTTTTAGTATTGGTCCATATGTTGATAAAATATTATGTGATATTGTACCTTTGGATGATTGTCATATGATTTTTGGTAGGACATGACAAGTTGACGTCAAAGCCATACATTGTAGTTGGAAAAATGACTATGTTATTAACAAGGATGAAAAGAAGTTTTTGATGAGTTCATTGCAAGATGATAAGGCTACATGGGGAATGTTAAGGACATGGTTGATGGGAAGAAGAGAGTTCCTAAGGTGTAAGGAACATGAAGGTGAAGAGAAAATGTTGAGGAAGAGTGATGGTACTTCGAAGCATGAAGACATTGAGAATGCTGATACAAAGGTATGTGGTCCATCTAAGGGACAAGAAGAAAGATTGCAGCAGATAGGTTACATGGAGAGGAGTGAATCTCATAATAAAGAGGTTCTAAGATGCAAGACAGTAGTAAAGAATATAGTTTTTGAGGAAGACAAAGAGGAAGAAGTAAAGTTTGAGCCTGAAAAAATGATACTACTTGGTACAATTCTATGTCCATTAAAGTTTGGGGAGAATGATAAGGTAGTCACCAAGAGGAATGTGAAAGGACAAGGAGCATGGCTAAATGATGATGATAAGTTACTGACAGGGGCAGAGGTGTATAAACATGAAGTATATGAATATGAGAATAGCATAAGCATGAAGAGTCATGAGGAAATCAGTCCAAGCATGTGTATAGGGGCAGCCTGTACTAGTATGAAGATATTACTATGTTTTTTGGTACTAAGTTTGTTTGTGTTGTAGGTATATCCAACTATGGTACAAATTTATAGCATGATAAAATTGACAAGGTTGTGTCAAAGCCCAAAAATGGTAGGGCTATGTTATGTCCTTTTCTTTATACTAATTTGGTCACTAACTCCAAAGCACAAGAAGAAGAAATGAAGGTGTAGAAGGAGAGTATAGGGCACACACTTCCAAAAGGCATATGAAAACATGGATAATTAGTGTGGACCACAAGAATCAAGCATGGAGAAGCATGGCAAGGAAGAAAGTATAGTCACAAGATATTCATCAAAACAAGCTAGGATGGAGCATCAAGGAGCTGAGTACAAATGTGTTAAAGATATGAGAAGAAATGGAGCTACATTTGATAAAGTTTGTTTGATAGGGATTTCCAAGAGGACTTGGAACAATTTCAAAGTCGAGGAGTATGGTGCAGGAGCACCAAGATCAAAGTTAAGAAATATGGAGTGCACGACAAATTGATGTTATGAAAATTTGAATGTAAGTCTAAGTGGTCTAAGTATCATTGATATTTAGAAAGTTTTGAATAAACCATGATAACTTTATAGTTTAGTTAATGTGTTTAGAATAGGAATTTTTTTGGTCGTGGGAAGTTAGTAATTAGTGGAGTTAGTTCTTCAGTTTTTGCAAAGCTATAAATAATGTAAGGAAATCCGATAAGGGACAAGGGGATACAGGAGTAATGGTAGAATAGAAGAGGATAGTGGATAGTGTCTCAATAGAGGAGAGCCAAGATGTAACAACAAGTTGAATTAATGAAATTTGATATGTTTGGGAATTGTTGTTCCCGCTGGTCATCAGGCACAGTCATATTGTCTTGGTAATTATGCAGTGTTTGAATATATTTGACTGGGCTTTATTTACCCTTTTGCTGTGTGCTCCACATCAAGATAAGACTTTTGATTCTGTCCCACTTGCTATTCATAGAATCATCCACTTCTTCTAAGGTTAAAAGGTTAGAGTAATAGTTGGCAAAAGCTTTAAGAATATCTCCTTGATCATAGATATCCTTACCATCCTCACAAATATGGTCTATCTTGTCTATGGCTTCTTTCAAATTCAATAGCTAGAAATATTATCTTGTCCCCTTATCACCATGTTCTAATAAATTAATTCTAGTCCTCGTTTTAGCTCCCTAAATCTTAGAATGTGTTATCTTTCTTAATGAATCTATGGCAATGGTCAGAGTGTCTAGAGTATCCTGGTTATGTGGTTTTGCCTAACCTAAGTAATTTTTTTAGCTTCAATTAGAGATTTGTGAATGGTACATTCTTTGAATCTAGAGTCTTTAGCTTTCTTCTTCCCCACAATATAGAAAAGCCTTTTCTAGCTTTTAGTCATAGTCTCCCATCTCTGGATATCACTCGTGTTTGACGATATTATGGTTATACCATCTGATTACCAAGACAATAGTCCTAGTATCTTCATCTTTAAGGAGAGAAGTATTAAGGGAAAAGCTATCAAATTTGTGAGGGATGACTTGGTTTTGATTAAACAAAAAGATTGATGCTACTATGTGATCGTGATCAAAGAGAGTGTAAGGGAAGACTTGTACACAATCACCTTCTTCAAGAGAGTGTAAGGGAACACTTGTACACAATCACCTTCTTCATTCTTTCTAAAGTTTAAAGTATTCCTACATGCATAGAATCTATCTAATCTACAATATATCCTCCTCCCACCATTTTGGAATTTAGAGCACATGTGCTAAATGCCTTTATGTCCATTCTTGTCATTGGTAAAAGGGTCAAAGAGATTATACTTACCACCCATCTTAGTCCAAAAGAACTTTTCTTCTTGTTTCAAATCAAATTTGGAACATCCTAACTTGTCTTGTTGTCTTTATACCATACTGGAATCCCGAATAAACTCCCAAGGAATGTCTTTTAGTTGGCACATCCAATTTCAAATGGTGCTTCTATCATTGTGGTCCTTGGGAGCACAGGAAAATCAAACTCTTTTGTCTTTACCATCTAGGTTCAAGATAACCCACAAAATTATGTTGCAATGAGAGGAGCCCTAATAATAGATGCATTTGTGCCACCTGTGACCAATTAGAATGGTAGTCCTTGCAAGGTAACTTGAAACCAAAAATATAATTTCTTTCACATAACACATAATAGATTTGAAATAAATACGTAATTAAAATCCATGTGAAAGAGACTAGAAAACATACCCACAAAAAATGTGACACAAGATATACCTTGGGAAACCCTCATTGAGGGAAAAAAGCTAGCCTCCAAAAGTGTTTATCTCTATGTATTATTCAACAAATCACTATTGCAATACAACCATGGAAGCCTTCAAAGCCACAGCCACAACCAAACAATCCATGTGAACAAGCATGAATCCACACATCTAATGCCATGCTTCCAACCTTCACAAATGCTCCCTTGGCTAACCTATCAAGCCTTGTCTTGCTTGACTTTCCTTTTTTCCTTTTGCCTTTTTGTCTTGTCTCTACAACTACTTTTGTGGCTTCTTGCATGGTAGAAAGTCCCACAAAACCACCAAGTAGTATTACATAAACTATGTGTTGCCTAACCCATTGATCCCACATTTAATATTGGACATTCAATTCTTTTCCTCAATGTTAAATAATTACATCAAATATTATCACAATGTTACAATACAGCTCATCAAGTATATCCCATGGAAATCTTTACATGTTGCATGCCCATCTAGGTAGTCCTAGGTGCAAATTTACATAATAAAATATAACAATACTATGCAATGTGTGCAACACCCATTATCTCAAAAACCCCTCCCTTGCCTTTTTAATGGTTTGTGAAGAAGACTTTGCATCCTCCAAAATACATTTGAGAGATATATGAAGTTGAAAATCAATTTCTTTAGTTTTTTGTAGGAAGAGAAAATCAACACCATTATGGTTTCTCAAAAACCTCTTCATAACATACTTTCTGCTAGGGAACTCAAGTCCTTTGACATTCCATGATATGAATTTGGCAGTAATTGGGAAACCTATAATTTTCAATATCCATAGGAGCTTGGAAGATTATGGAGCATTTAAGGACTTTCTTTCTTGGGATCTTAGTTGGCTTGATGTTGCCTCCCCCTAATGTTCTTTCTTTCAAAGAGGTTCACTAAGAGAGAGAAGCAAGAACATCATTGGGAGGCAACATTAGAGGAATCATAGATTGGTTCATGAACTTGTCGCTTAAGATTTTCTTAATTTTGTCTAGAAATTTTTTTTGGGTGTTTTGGGTTTTTTGTTTGAGATTAGGCATATTTTTTATGAATCTTGAATTAGCCTCATTAGGACCAAGTAGGGAATTGATTTGGGAAAGGTGCCTCTTTAGAGGAGGGGCCTCTATATGTTTGTTGAATGTAGCTTACAATTCATCAAGAGAAGCACAAATTGCTTTTGAATTGACACAAGGAATAACATAATGAGAAAGTTGAGGGGTACGAGGATAGTCAATGATAGGGTTCTCCTGCTAAGATGTCTTGATGGATTTATGGGGTTGATTAGGGTTGTGACTAAGTAGGCTACAATTCTGTCTTTTCACTAGAGATAATTCTGAAATTTATTTTTCTATTCTTTCTCTCTTATATTTTAGTTAATTATTTGAAGAATTTTGGGTACATCATCTGGTATTAGATCTCAAAAGGTCTGGGAAAAGGAAATCTTTTTGGTTTTTCGTGGTTACGAGTTTATCTTCAAAATTGACCCTATTTTCTCTATGAACGGTAACAATTATGTCAATAGTTGGAGAGATTGCAGCTAATCACTATCAAATTTCAATCGTCCTCTACATTTGAGAGGGGCATCTCCCTCATATGATGGGTGTATTTTTATTTTGGTGTACTTTTCACTTAAAAGTATAAAGGGATAAAACATGAATCTAAATAAGATGAACAACAAAAACACAAAGAATATACATACAAACACCAAATGAGATTCCTAAAAGAAACCAATTTGTAAAAGGGTTTTGAGCATAAAATGGAACAATGACAAAGAGTGGATAATAGGCCCTAACATATGAAAAGATAAACTATTCTAGTGCATTCACATCAAGATACCAAGAGATGACCATTTTTCTTTGCATGGATTGTACATAATCCATACAAATGCATAAAGGAGCTACTAATTTAACATATGATAAATTAGCAAGCATAAATTAGAGAGACATTTGTACACACAAAAAAATGCATTCTTTATTATTTTTGAGAAAGTATCAACCCAAAAACCTTTACATAATATGAAATCATTATTTATTGAAAGTTTCTCTAAATATTTTGGCAAATTTCTTCCTTTGCAAAAGCTCTTCCCCCCTTTTCATTACCAAATCCTTGTCTTTTATAAGCTTTTCTTGATAACCAACTTTTAACCACTTATCATACCTACTTAAGATAACTACTCAGAGTAAGTACTTAGGAAAACTACTCAAGCAATCACTTAGACTAACTAGCTAGGAGTTATTTGAGACATCTTCATGGAATAACTACCTAAGTGCCTACTTGGAATAACTTGGAATAACCTCCCTTTTGAAAATAAGTTAGGATTTACCTAACTTTTACAATGATTAAAACCTAAAGTTGACTTTAATTACAATAAGTGACATAAGTCACTTTTACAAGGAGGGAATTTGAAATTTGTTACATTGGAAGAAAAAATAAGTGACCATTCTAGTTTAAAAGTAACCATTAAATCTTCTTGTGATCATCAAGAACTTGATCTTCAAGGAAATCCATTTTAATCCTATGAGGCCTTACCTCAACCCATCATACTCAGTTGAGACAATTATTTTTGATACATTTTGGCTCAAGATTTTGAGACACTATTCAACTGGCTAGACATTGATCTATATTATGGATGTCATATGATGATTACCTCAACATATTTTACTTATGATGCTTGATGATATTCAATACTTCAACTAGATGATATATTAGAGATGTCATATGATGATTACTTCAACTACTAATATTCAAATTGAGTTTGTAGGTAATTAATAGGGAATCAACCATGGTATTGATCAGAGAACCAAAAACTAAACCTATGTACAAATTGTGAAACCAATGTTGAACCCATTGAAGAGATTTAAAGCTCATTGTTACATAATTTAATTTGTAATCATAATTTGAATGTATGTATTAGGTTAATTCATTATGTAATTAGTCACATGTCAATTGTAAGGTGTAATATAATTTTTTGGTGTCAATTGAAACATGTCATGTATATTTGTGAATGACATGTCAATTAGCGTTTGGCAATGAGACCCTTAGACTAAAACTAAAATTAATTAGGAGCTTAAGTTTATCACATTTGTTGAGAGGTATCATGTGGAGTCCCACAAATGAAGAATTTGAATTATAAAATTTAATTCACTTTTAGAAGCCAAAAAGTGATCATAGGAGCTTAATTTAGTGGGATTTAAGTACCACTAGAAGGCCCAAGCAACTTTAGAGACCCTCCAAAAGATGCATTTTCTGAAAGTTTCAAAAATGGAGAATTCTTATGTCCTTACCCTTATCCACATACTTTCCCAAACTTTCATTAATGGTGGGAGACACTTATGATGCCCAAGAACTTATGGTCAAATCAAGAAGTGATTGCTAGTAGGTGGGTGGGATTTGGAGGCCTTTTTAGAGGGCCTTGAATAAATTAGTGGTTGTTAACCAACTCTCTAGATTTAGAGACACTAGGGTTTGAATATTGGATAAAAAAGGATAGGGCTCTTCTCAAATTTCCATTCCATCACATTTTGAGTAAGGTTGGTGGTTCTTGCGAAGGATGCTCTTCATATTTATAACAGAATAGCACGTTGAAGATCAAGTGTTCATGCATTTCTTGCATTTTAAATGTATTGTTATTTTGTGCTTGTAAGGGTTGGGAAATGACAATTTCAATCTTATTTTTCTTGCATTTTATTTGAGGGATTGTTCATGGGTGTGAAGGCATTACTCACCCTTGGGAGGGAAGAAGTGGCCTTGGGGTGAAAGGGTTAGTTGTGACCTCCATGAAAGTGCAGGTTCTCTTCTCATGGATAAGAGGAAAAATAAGCAAGGTGTATGGGCCTTTTCTTGTTAATGACTTGATGTCATTTGGGGGTGATAAGGAGAATGTCTATGGAAGAAATGTGATTGCTATGAGCCTTGTCAAGCCATGAAAATTGTGTGTATTGGTAGTGAAATCTCCTTCATGGTTACTCCACCTTCACCCTTGTCATGGGTTCTTAGGTGAAACCTATTTTGAATCCTTGGATTTGGAGTTCTTGTGATGTTCTTGCATTTGTGGTTTGATTGTGGTTGTGACCCATTTGGCATTGGTTATCCTATATCAGTGGGTGGTGTCTTTGAAGCCTAGGTTGGGAGGTGAGCTCTCCATGGTATGTTCAAATCTTATTTGCAGGTTTTGTGGGTCCATGTTGGGTAGCTTGGGAGGCTTTGAACTTCCTATTGAAACCTTGTGAGGAAAGGAGTTCATGATTGTTGTGATCAAGTGTTGTTGTTGGAGAGTTCTCCATTTCTTACCTTTTGTTCCTTCAATGTATTGTATGAGTTGAGTGATGAGATTTCCACTCCATATGTAATTCTTCTTGCATGGTATTAATCTTAAAGTTTAAATAAAAGATGCCATTGTTGATATCATTGGTTGAAAATATTGTGTGAATCAATCTCTTTATATGTTGTAGTAGTAGTGAAAGAATGAAAGAATGTTTCATTATGTAGCTTTCATGATCATGTATTGTAAAATTAAGTTCTTCCAATTTCATTGAGTTATATAGTTCATGAAAGGAATCTAAGAAAAAATACAATGCATAAGAGAAATAAAATTGGGACATCAAATCTTGAATTTGATAGTACAGGCTTGGCTTGGAGTTGCACGTCTTGCAAATCTGAGAATAGAGTGTTTCTCCTTGTTTGTGAGAGTTGAAGGTCCCAAGTCTTTTGCTTCAACTTTATAGCTACTTTCAACATGGTTTCATTGAACACTATCTGATTCTATTCATTTGTAGACTTGTAAAGAGCATCCTTAATTATTTTAGGAAGAGTTCAAATGCTGCCAGATAAGTGCAATGTGTGGGATAGTATTGTAGTATTCCACAGACACCCGTTGAAATAAATATATATAGAAAATGAAAGTGACAATATAATGATGAAGCGTAGGTGAATTGTAGCATTACAAATCTTAGTAGAAGAATTATTAGAAAAAATAATATGGAATTACTTCCTTCACATATGTTAGGCAGAGCGCTTTGTTTTAGACATCAGAATTAACATTTGCACTATCTCAATTTTAAGAAACCCTAACTGCAATGGAACAGTAAATTTAAAATGAACATTTTGGATTCTCTGGGTGTAAACAAACTAGCCCTACTTTGAAATTAATGGAACAAAAATAACAGCATAAACAACTTTAAAGAATAATATAAAAAATAGACCACCAAACTGCATCATTAATGGATATACATATGAATTTACTTTGTTTTGGTGAATTTGCATGTCAAGAAGAATAGGAAACTCAGAGTCTTCAAATGTTGTTTAAAAAATTGGTAGTTTTTCAAACATTTTTTTTTTTTTCATCTGTTGCAAGGAATCAAAAATCAGAAAAAGTTGCTTTTCTAAATTATAAGAAATAAGTATTAACTATTGTAACTTTGTGTAATAGAATTTAATATTGCAATTTCATTGATAGTTTGAAATGTCAAAATGTAAAAATTGGCACATGAATTAATAATTGAAATAAAAAATTGCAATGAAAAAGATATGTTTGAAATATTTTTAAGATCCATTCTGGAAAAATAAATCTAATATAGTTTTCAAAAGTGTAAGCAAAAACATTATAAACATGCATATCAATACATTACATCATTGATTAAGGTGTCATCAAGTCCACCATATGTTGATTGCCATTGGGATGGGAATTGTTGGCATTATGATACATTTTTGTCATTAGTTACAACACTTATTGGATTCTGAATGCTTACCGAGCTCACACCGGAAACCAAGCTTTACCTAGTTCTCAGTGTTTACCAAGTAATCAAGGTGAACAAAGAAGTCAGTGTTTATCGAGTAATCAAGGAGAACAAAGAAGTCAGTGTTTACTGAGTGATCAAGGTGAACAAAGCAATCAGTGTTTACCGAGTGATCAAGGTGAACAAAGCAATCAGTGTTTACCGAGTGTTCAAGATAAAGAAAGGAATCAGTTTTGACTGAGTAAAGATGTACTAAGATGTAACCGAGAACTTCATGATAACCGAGCTCCTGAGGTTATCAAGGAAATTAATTTTTACCGAGCTCAGACGGATATCAAGGAAACTAACTATCACCGAGTCACAAGGCTCTATCAAGTATTTCCTTTGATCATCGAGCAACAGTTCAGATAGAAGTATTCACCAAGTGACATCTCTTCTACCAAGTCTCCAGTGGTTACCGAGTTCAGAACTATTCGAACTGTTTAGTATGAACCGTGCCTTCACTTCTACCGAGTGCATGACGATGCCGAGTAACGCAGTGGATGCCGAGTATCAGAAGGACACCGAGTCAGTTCAGTGAACCCGAGTTTTTACCTTGGGCCGACTTTGTATAGAGATTTGCACTTGTTGTTTTAGCCGACCTTGCATGTATTGTTTAGCCGACCTTGCATGTATTATTTATATGGATAGTATATATATGCAATGTATTGTATCATTCAAACAACAGTTATGGCAATGGTAATGAGTGGAAATGTGAAAGTGTGAATGTGTGAAAGTGCGAAAGAAATACATGCGTGCGAAAGTATGTGGGCTAAATTGTGAAGATATTCAGCAGGTCTAGTTTTGAAGCAGAAAAGTTCTATCTATCACATCAAGGTGAATCAGAGCATAGAGGATCTTATCAGCAATAAGTTGTAATCAGATCCATTGTTTCATTCTAACAGGTGAATCAATTTTTGCAAATCCTTTAACGAGGTAGACTTAATAGTCTTTTGTAAATCTCCTAACAGAGTGCATACTTTATTGTATGTTTGGAAATCCTCTAACAAGGTGGATCTAGCAATCCTTTGTGCTCCTAACAGGGCAGATCACCAGAAGTGATCATTGTAAGCCTTAATCGGCCAACTTCATACTGCAGTAACGAAGCTTGTGGGTTTCATCCCCACCCCAGTTTTACTTTCTATTTGGAAGGTTTCTGGGTCACCAAATCTGTGTGTTCAAGTGTTGCAAATGATTTTGTTTCATGCTTACAATAGGTTACTTGGATGAATGATGAATATATCAGTATACAGTTTTATTGTTTGAAATTTTAGAAGTTACTGATTCACCCCTCCCCTCTCAGTAACTTGTCATATCTTGAATATTTCCAACAATTGGTATCAGAGCTATAAGGTTCTCAAGATAAAAGCTTCATAGCTTGAGCAAAGATCAAGGACAATGGAGATATTCAAACTTGACAAAACTATTGAGAATGAAAAGCTAGATCTGAAAATGGCCATGGCTCAACTCAATGAAGCAAAAGAGCATCTTTTACAATCCTTGAAAAGAAGAAAAGAAATTGCAAAGCAAATGAATGACCATCAGTATGTTGAAGAAAAGATTGAAGATCTCTCACCATCAAATAGTTCAGATGAAGCTGACAAAGCAATCAAAGAACTCTTAGAAAATAATGGATCTCTGCAGGAAGAAGTAAGAAAGCTCAAAAGGGAACAAGGAATCCAATCCATCAGGCTATGTGAAATCTTGGAGCAAAGGAACAAGGCAGTTGAAGACTTAGAGGTAAGGAATAATCAATCCTCTCAGCTTGAAAATCTTGTAACTCAGTTATCTAATGCAAATGAAGAAATTATGAATCTAAGATCTGAGAATGAGATTTTGAGAAATGACTTAATTACTGAAAGACAAATCAATGCAAGCTTACAAAGTGATCTAATCTCTGAAAAACAAGTCAATGAGAGAATGGTAAAATCTCAAAAAGACATGGATCAATTGAATCTGCAAAATGAAGAAAACTTTCATAAACAAAATGGTAAAGCAGGCCTTGGATACAAGGAAGAAGGTGAATCCTCCAAATAGGGTACTCAAAAGAATCAAAAACCTACTTGCAGCCACTGTGGTAAGTTAGGTCATACATCTAACAGATGTTGGAGCAATGGAAAAGGAAAATTTAATGGAAAATGCTACAATTGCAATCAGCATGGACACAAAGCCAATGAATGCAAAAGGAAACCAAAATTTGAAGGTAAATGTCACAAATGCCAAAAGCAAGGTCATAAGGCATCACAATGCAAATTCAAATCTTTTAATCCAGCTGAACAACTTGTCAAAGCAATATTTGGTTGGGACTACAAAACTTGGTGCAGATGTCATTATTGTGGAGAATATGGTCATACTGGCATAAACTGTACAAGGCATCACCTAAGAAAAAGGGATACCACTGTAAGATGTTATACATGTACAGAACTTGGTCATATATCTAAAAACTGCATGAACATAAAGAAAGTCGAGGATGAGAAGAAAATCAAAGTAGACAATATTCGGAAACAAATGAAGTAGCAATGGATTCCAAAGTCTACCGAGCCAGATAATTCAAGTAATGGAATGATCACTCAAGAGGTGAGTGACTCTCCCATTTCCAATTAAGACTCATCAGGATAAGACCAGGACTGTATCCATAAGCAATATCCTAAGCAGTCCTAGAATGAAAATATGATTAAATCAGTATTTCAGATACATCAGGATCATGGTTGGTACATGACCTTACCGAGCTTAGTCGGGTGCAATAAGGCTTCTTTCACCAAGTTGCACTTACCGAGCATGGTTGGTTCTTCTCTTACTGAGTTAAGGGCGGATTAACCTATTTTCCTTTGGTCACCGAGTTGCGAAGTTTAAGCCGAGCTAGTGGATGATAGCCTGTCAATCGCAGCTACCTCCGTGCTGAACATTAATGACAAATTTTTCATCAAAAGGGCAGATTTCAACCTCATTTTTTCACCGCGAATTTGAGATTTACAAAAGAGGGCTTTCAAGCGAATTCAAGAGAGTTGAAGAAATTTTCCAGCGAAGTATTCTTACGAAATCTTCTTACTCACCGAGTAGCAATGGCTTCCGCAAGCACCAACAGCAGCAAGGTGAAGAAAGGATCCGAAATGCTTGTGAAGGGAATAGAATGGAAGGCACCGACGTTCAAGCTTGTTCCTGCCATCGCTGAATCACTCGACCCGCATGGAGCTCAATCACAGATTCCTCGAAAGGTACTTCTAATCAATGATATTCATACTCATTTCAAGTGTACTGTGCAAGAAATAGGGACACTAGATATGGATAGCACCCTAGCCGAGTTATGCATGGATGAAACCATAAAACCTGAGTTCAAACATTTGGAAACCAAAGGCTTAACCCATATCCCGCATCTGCCAAGAAGTTTCCAAGTGAAATGGGTGAGGTATATCTTGAGCCGAGTACATAATGGTCAGTTGTGGTTGGAACAACCAGTTTTGATAACCAAGAAGATGATTCACGAAATCACGGGTCTCCCAATGCTCAGTAAAGCCAAAACCACCAAAACCCTAGGACGGGATGAGTTACAAAAGAAAACCCAAGCCGAATGGGATGGTAGAGGTTTAAAACTCAACAATGTTTCAGATATAGAACTGAAATTTGGTATTTATGTTATTGCATACAAACTGTATAGTTCCAGCAAGCTGAATAGTGTACCTTGCGAGGCTGTAGATTTGGCATATAAAATTGTAAAGAAAAATATGGAGTTTGACCTAGTTGATGTATTATTAAAACAATTCAATAAAAACATGGAAAGCATAAGGACTGCAAAGATAATTCCTTGTAAATTTGGTTCTTTGCTAGTTTGTTTATTCTTCTATGTATAGAAATTCTTTCCATCCAAAGGTATAGTTGTATGGAGGAAAGATACTCCAATTTTGTATCAAATAAATGAATTCATAGTAGATATGTGTATGAATTTTGACAAAGTAATGGACAATTATTTTGAAGATTTCAAGGAAAGGATGAACAACAGATTCAGGATACCTCCAAAACTTGTTGAAGAGTATAAGGATGATGTCTGTTTCATGGTTGACTGTGACAAGGTATACATACAGGCAGTTAGACCCCGAGTTGCATGGGTGAAACCTCTTCCATATGAGGTAAATATTGATGAAACCAGGGATATCATTGAAGCACTGGTAAATGAGCCAGTAGACCCAAGGCAACGAATTTTTGGTACTTATGATGAAGCAAAGGCCAGAATTGAACTAGAAATCAAAATTCCATAGGCCATCAGCAAAGGTAAAAGGAAAATGGCCAAACTAAAAAATGAAATGAGTTCTCTTATGGTCACCGAGGGAAAAGGTGAAGATAAAGAAAGTGAAGAAGAAAAAGAAGGAGAAAAAGAATCAGAAAAAGAGCAACCGGCAAAGAAGAAAGGCAAGGTAATCATTACCAAGCCCAAGAAGCAGCCTACTGCAGTATTCACTCGAAGAATGAGAAAAGGTATTCAGGAACCTGTATTGGTCAAACCTGCACCTACATTCGAGAAAAGGCTCAAAACATTGGAAGAAGGAGCTGGCATTGCAAATTTCAAGGCATTGAGATTTGAGACAAGGACTGATGCAGAGAAAATGAAAATTGAGGAACTGGTACTTAACAAAATGGAAAAATGGAAATACTCCCCGGACCAGATTGCTCCTATCTCTAAAGAACTACTGGAGAGAGTACAGCCAAGATGGGAGTTAGCCACCAAGACGGTAAAAGATATATATGAGCAATCCCTGAAGAATCTTCGGCCTAGTCTCACTAGAGTAGAGGTAAAATCTGAATTGAAAACCTATGAAGGTAAAATAATGATCAGATTCCAAACTTGTTTAGTTTTGATCAAAGATATAGAGCATGTTGTAAATGATGCTACAAACATGTGGAAAAACATCTATCATCTACATAACCCCAGTGTAGACCCAGTAGAAATAAAGGATGATGCAGCAGCAGCAGCAGCAGTGATGAATCAGATAGCACTCCATCCATCACAGTTACACTAGGAGAGTTGCATGCAATGATGGAAGAAAAGGAGGAAGAAGACAAAGAGGAAGAAGCTAAAGAGGAAGATAAGGAGGATGATATGGTAAAAATTGCAGCAGCAGTTATTGCATCCCTTCCTCACTCCCCAGACAAACCTATGACATCATCAAGGTTGGAGTCAGCTTCAGCAGGTTCATCTACACCAGTTTTACCATCTACACCTGCCATATCTCAGCTCCAGGTATCATCAGTGGAAGTGACTACCACTTCATCTACCGAGCTGCATCCCTCTTCGTCTACCGAGCTGCACCCCTTTTCATCTACCGAGTTAGCCTCCTCGACTCCATCATCATCAGTTGGCATTGCTGTAAGTTCTCAAATTTTGACAACTCAAATTTGTTCTACAATTTTGTCGCCATCTACTTCAGGCACAGTGAGCTCAGATACTATATTGTCGAGTGTATCACCATTTTTGGCCAGCACTCAAATTTTTGACCCTGTACATACTTCTATTGGCACTCAAACCTCAAACATCCTAGTTTTTACTGCTAGTCCTTCTATCTCTACTGTTGTGTCTATTCCAAAGGTCAAACCAGTGATCCCAAAAGTCAAACAAAAGAAACCATTAAGACTTATGATCACTAGAAAGGAAATTCCTGAAGATATTGACTTGGACATAGAGATAGTAATTCCAAAGATTGACTTTGATAATGCTACCATTGAAGAAATGAGGTATGCTAGTCAACTTATTGAGAAAAAGGCTACTCAGATGCAGTTAAGATCAGAAAGGGATAAGGAATATAGGATAATTGAGGAAGCCCAGAACATAATTACTGAGGCTATAGGTGTTGATGTTGATACTTCTCAACACATTTTGATTCAACTAGAAGAGGCAGTTACTAAATTCAATGAAGATGCCTCCGGACAAGAAAAGCTAATTGAGCGTGCAGAAAAGAAATTTGATAATAAGGTATTAGGGCACATTGCCCATAACATTGCAATAAATCAGGTTGCATTAACCTCAGTTTTGGCAGATATGGAAAATTCTTTTAATAATGTAACATCTCTTTTTGCTAAACTTTGTGATGTTACTGAATACACTAAAGGAATAAGAGAAAAACTAAATAAAATTGATGAAGATCTGAAGGTAAGCGCACAGAACTTGAAGCTTGACCCCAGTTCAAGCTCATCTCATCAGCTCAGAATCAAATTTTGGTCAGAGAAGCAGGCAGAGCTGTTGAGGGAAGAGGCAAGGATCCGATCTACATTGATAGATATCCAAAACATGATCCTTCCCATCATGGATTCAATGCAGAAGCATATTGCACATTCAAAGACATTAATCCATGATAATAACTTCTCCATTGCAGATCATGTGATTGAACTTTCGGCTGAAATTCAAATAGCTCTTTCTACCTACAAAATTTTGCAAGAGAATTGGGATAAGACTCTCCAACTTATTCTCCAGGTACATTCAAAGTTCATCTCTCATTTTGGTGTTTCCATATAAGTATATATATTCTTTATTCTTTGGCATTATTGTCAAAAAGGGGGATATTATTGTTGGATATGTATACTATGGGTGAATAAGTGTTTTCAAAATTTTTACAAAGGAAGAGATATACAGCTCATGTAAATAATGTATGTACATTCTATGGGGGAGTTGTATATAAAAAACCTATTCTATGGGGGAGTTGTATATAACGAAGCTATGTATATTCAGAATCAGTCATCAGCATGTCAGATAAATTTTGTCTCATAAGTGTTTTTGTCACTAATGCCAAAGGGGGAGATTGTTGGCATTATGATACATTTTTGTCATTAGTTACAACACTTATTGGATTCTGAATGCTTACCGAGCTCACATCGGAAACCAAGCTTTACCTAGTTCTCAGTGTTTACCGAGTAATCAAGGTGAACAAAGAAGTCAGTTTTTACCGAGTAATCAAGGAGAACAAAGAAGTCAGTGTTTACCGAGTGATCAAGGTGAACAAAGCAATCAATGTTTACCGAGTGATCAAGGTGAACAAAGCAATCAGTGTTTACCGAGTGTTCAAGATAAAGAAAGGAATCAGTTTTGACTTAGTAAAGATGTACTAAGATGTAACCGAGAACTTCATGATAACCAAGCTCCTGAGGTTATCAAGGAAATTAATTTTTACCAAGCTCAAACGGATATCAAGGAAACTAACTATCACCGAGTCACAAGGCTCTATCAAGTATTTCCTTTGATCATCAAGCAACAGTTCAGATAGAAGTATTCACCGAGTGACATCTCTTCTACTGAGTCTCCAGTGGTTACCGAGTTCAAAACTATTCGAAGTGTTTAGTATGAACCGTGCCTTCACTTCTACCGAGTGCATGACGATGCCGAGTAACACAGTGGACGCCGAGTATCAGAAGGACACCGAGTCAGTTCAGTGAACCCAAGTTTTTACCTTGGGCTGACTTTGTATAGAGATTTGCACTTGTTGTTTTAGCCGACCTTGCATGTATTGTTTAGCCGACCTTGCATGTATTATTTATATGGATAGTATATATATGCAATGTATTGTATCATTCAAACAACAGTTATGGAAATGGTAATGAGTGGAAATGTGAAAGTGTGAATGTGTGAAAGTGCGAAAGAAATACATGCGTGCGAAAGTATGTGGGCTGAATTGTGAAGATATTCAGCAGGTCTAATTTTGAAGCAAAAAAGTTTTATCTATCACATCAAGGTGAATCAGAGCATAGCGGATCTTAGCAGCAATCAGTTGTAATCAGATCCACTATTTCATTCTAACAGGTGAATCAGTTTTTACAAATCCTTTAACAAGGTAGACTTAACAGTCTTTTGTAAATCTCCTAACAGAGTGCATACTTTATTGTATGTTTGGAAATCCTCTAACAAGGTGGATCTAGCAATCCTTTGTGCTCCTAACAGGGCAGATCACCAGAAGTGATCATTGTAAGCCTTAATCGGCCAACTTCATACTGCAGTAACGAAGCTTGTGGGTTTCATCCCCACCCCAGTTTTACTTTCTATTTGGAAGGTTTCTGGGTCACCAAATCTGTGTGTTCAAGTGTTGCAAATGATTTTGTTTCATGCTTACAATAGGTTACTTGGATGAATGATGAATATATCAGTATACAGTTTTATTGTTTGAAATTTTAGAAGTTACTGATTCACCCCTCCCCTCTCAGTAACTTGTCATATCTTGAATATTTCCAATAGGGAATATCATTGTAGAGCAATAATCACTGCCCACCATATCATGCTCAACATGCTCATCACTATTGTTGTCTTCAACAGGGAGATTATAAAAACTCAAATGTGATATATTGGATTCACTTGCATGATTTCCAAGTTGCATACTTCCACTACCTTGTTGAAAGGATGGATAAATTGTTGTACCCATGCATTCTCCCCCACTGTCCGTTCATTTCAAGAAGCCAAACACTTATTCAATGTCAAAATATTTGTAAAAATTTATCACTGCCATGAATAACACAAGTTTTAAAGATATACTTGATGCTAAAGATGCCATCAGTATTGGCAAGATCTACAAAGTTTTGGTCTCTCTGTGATATCTGGCTTAATATTTGACTCTCACTTGAATTATTTTGTGGCTGCATATATCAATATAATTAAAATTAAAATTTATAGTTAACAAAATAGTTTATGATCATTTAATGTATCTATTTCTAATGCACATTAGTATGAAACATTTTTAAAGTTTAGCCAGTCTATTCCATTCATTAGATATGACAAAAGAAAATTTTTGGGCATTGCTCAAATGAAACATATCTATATATTTTGATTGGCCATGTACATTTTGAGAAAAAAATGGAGAGAAAAGTTTTGGCATTCAATAAGTTATTTCTATATGAAAATTTATCTTCACGGATATATGGAAAATATTATTTAAAAAAAAAAAAATTTTGATTTCTCACAAATGGAACATACTTGCATATTTGATTGACCATGGATGTTAGCTTGGCCATACGATAAAATGCAAGATTGTTCAAGAAAATTCTGTAATATATTTCAAAATTGTTTTGAAGAAAATTATAATTTTCTTAGAATTTGAAAATAATATAATTATCAAAACTAATTGTTATATTGGGTTTTTAATATTAAAATTTGTAAGATATGTTTACAAAAAGACATTTAATGAAATAGAAGTGGAGTTCTTTACCCTTTTAAGTTGAACTTTAATTAAGGATTCTTTCAGAACTCTCTCATAATACTCTGCATCCTGTACTGAAGTTATCATATTAGGATCTTCTTTCAAACACCTACAAATTTAAAACAAAAAAAATGAAATATTATATGAAACTTCAATATATTTATATAATTTTTTCATATTTCTTTTCTTTACAAAATCAAAAATAGTTCTTTAAGATCCCACAAATACTGCCTGGGCATTTGATTTATACAGAAAGTAACAGTATGATTTTTGATTTTTATTTTTGTAATTTTAGTGAAGGGGAGGGTTACAGAGTGAAGGAGTTTATAGAAAGGGAGGGATAATTTGATTGGAAATTGAATAAAAGTATAGGTAGCATTGATATGAATAGTGAAATCAATGAAAAATGTTAATAGATATTTTTCATATTAGTAATTGCACATGTTTAGATGTTTTTAAGATCAAAGTACTAAATTACAATGTACTATAATTTAATGGAAAAAATATTACTTCAGATTAAGTAAGAGACTCTACCTTAGTGTTGATTCTCATTCAGTAGCTGCAATTTCCATGTATTAATTTCTCTTTGAATCTCTTATAAATTTATCATAATAATTATACATCAAAATTGGATCATAACTTAAAAAAATAGAAATCATTGTTCTTTATCATGGTGAAATCAAGCATACCTCAACATTTGGAATGTTTCCTAATCTGTTGATGATAATGCATAGTCATGGATAGAATGTAGAAACACTCATTAGTAAGATATTACTTAGTAAAAAGGGTTTTACTACATGTACAAAAATAATAGATAAATTTTAAAAAGACCTTGATAAATGATTGGCATGATCATTGTCACTCTTAAATTTCTTCAATATTTCATTTAAAAGCTGCTAGGACATATAATAAAATAACATTTATTTATGTCTAATTCTAAGATTAGGTTTCTACATTAATAAATTATTCACAAAAATTAAATTACACCAGAAAGAAAAAAAATTAAACTAAAAATTGTAGATTGAGACTTCTTGATTTTGAAGCCTGTATATTTGTCGTATTTCAAAGAATTTATACCAAATAGAGAACAAATATGACAAGAATATTAGTTATAAAACCAAACTAAACATGAACATAATTTTATTCAAAACTTAATCTTATTAGAGGTATGTAGGTGAAAAAGCTAAAAGAAAGTGGGTATAATATTATTGTTAATTTCAATACATTTGTATACAAATTGTCTATTCAAACTTTCATATAAGTGCAATAATGGAGCAATCTTGTTCATAGACAACTTATAACTAAGATTAATGAAATTTTATATTTATTCTTTGTAAAAGATCTATCTTATTAAATGAGTAATTTGATACAAGAATATTGGAATTGAAGTGAGCATATTATATGTAAAAAAATAAATTGAAATGTAAAAGTAAATATTATGAATTTCATTTTTATCTTTTTAAGATATTGCAAAAAGTCCATACCTTCCTCTCTCATGTTCTAGTAGATCAACATAACGAATTATAACATCTTCTGTCAATCTAAAAAGAAAATGAAAATTTAATATTGTAGTATAAAATAAAATAGAATGAACTTTAATTGAGAATTCCCCTAATACTAGGCATTTATTTCATATGAAATACTATACATAATCCAAAGTATATTCACCATAGAGTTGAGAAGAAGAGCATCTCCTTCAAATTCGAGAATGGAGCTGGATCTTTTGTCAATCATCATTAGCATGGATGATCACTATTACCAAGAGCTTAAATGTAGAGTCTATAATGTTTTCTTCTTAAGTCAGTCATGATTGATATTTATTTAATCAGTCATAATGTATATAGGTTTCAAAAACATATTCACTAGCAGTTGCATATTTTTGTACATGCAACGAGAAGCTGATAGTTGTATATGTTTTTGTATGAAAGAGTACAACATTAATAAAAAAAAAATTATCAAGTAACACATCCTTTTTCCTCTTGAAATTAAAAATTACTCACATTGTGATTACATACAACTTTTCATTCTCTTGAAGGTCCAAACTTTTTCCCAAAATTACATTAAGTACAAGAGTAAATATAAGAATAAACCACATCAAGTGTTTGTAAAGTAATGCTACTCCATTCAAGCATGTAAGATGGCCAATATTTAATGTCAGGATTGTTTCACAGTTTGTATTATTACTGTGAAGATAAG
Organism: Cupressus sempervirens; assembly: GCA_028749045.1. Classification (NCBI taxonomy): domain Eukaryota; kingdom Viridiplantae; phylum Streptophyta; class Pinopsida; order Cupressales; family Cupressaceae; genus Cupressus; species Cupressus sempervirens. The sequence continues at coordinate 983,058,783 of CM053785.1, forward strand.
CAACCCATAGCACATTAACTTGAATAGACAAATCTGAAAACGTGGAGATTCAAATGACTGAAATCACATAACTATTTAAACTACTACTTCATTGTTTTGTAATATTTTACATCATGGTATAAAATTTGTAAGTGTGTGCTCTAAATTATCCATCTGTAGATGACTATTTACCTTAATTCAACCTTTTCAATTAATCTTTATAAGCTTGACATCCATGTAAATAGAACATATTGGTGGAAGCCTTTTGTTGGATGTGGAAAGCAATTTCTAAAGTAGGGGAGACTGTAATAACTCTATGAATTACTAAAGTTTGAAGACCACTAAATCATAGAACAACACACCAAAATAAAGAAGACGAGAAGATAGTATATGGATGATTCTCAATTAGGAAGATAATAGTCCACAATCAAGAAGACAATGATCATTATGTCGTTAATCAATGATCAAACAAACAAACTATTAGAACATCTAATCTTGAAGGCAATATTTTGGATGCTAAAGAATTAACAATTAGTTAAAAACATTAAGGAGCAATAGTCAGAATGATTTTGGTGGAATCACTAAGATTACTTAAGGCCACAACTATATTTGTAAGGTAGCCTTGAAGTTAAAGACAAGAAAAGTGCAATTTGAGTATAATAGAAAATGGATATTAAAAATAAGAGAAAGATAATAGTGATTAAGAAGGCTGTAAGATGTAGTGATTCATTATTGTTATTAGCAATGTAATATGCAAAATGTTAACTTGTGATTGATTAGTTATCTACTAAGAGTTGAAGTTACCATAGGGAATTCAACTTGTATGATGAAGAGATGGGACCATTCATCTTTGAGGCATATTAAAGAAATATCATTGACACTCCAAAGATAGGAAGAGAAGATGTTAAACCAAGTGCTCAAATTGAGCCATAGACATAGAAGTCAAGGATGCACAATTTAAAAGAAACTATAATTAGGAACAACACCAAATATCACAACAAAAAAGCTTACACATTAGAGAAGCATTCAGATTTAATCTACAAAGTCCTATTAGACTAATCAATAGTAATATAATTCCCATACACATAAAGACATATTAGAAACAATACTCCACATATAAATCAAATCAATGTTTTTCATCTAGCACTCATATCAAATAGGCTATCAGAAATAGCTAATTACACCTACTTTCAGATCAATAAAGTTTAATACTTGATCAACATATGATATCGATTCCTTTATTCTTACATATTGACTGACATCTATATCAATACAATCATCATTATATCTGCAAGTATGAAACAAAGCATTTAAGAGATTCTATATTCAAACCAACCTTTTATCATCTCGAGTGATTGGGTTATAATGTCAATCATTGAAGGTCAAGGACACTTTCCAATGTTTTACAATTGGATATCATCCTACCTTAGCATCATGGTAGCAAGATATTTGTTGTTATACATTGTTCTATATAATCAGTACTCTCCTAATTATATTAAGCATTGTAGCAGTGAATTAAGCATCAAATAAGAGAAAGTGGAAATATCATTCTTGCATAGTGCATCAAGATAGGACCCACATTGATATATTCTCCTTTTAAGAATATATTATACACTCATTTGTGATGAACTAAAGAATTGAAATAAGTTACAAATAAGTCTCTTGTAATTGAATTTAATAAAAATCTCTTATTCTCTATATATATCCATCATTTTCCAACATTATAAAAATAAATCCATATTCTCAGCATTATAGATTGGAGAAGGTTCAAGCCTTTAACATAAAAATGTGAATATGTATATTAAATTAGCATTCTTTTTAATTTGAATAAACAAATATACATTTTTGACAAGACATCTATGATATGTATATGCTTTTATTAATGGGAGTAGGCATAAGAGATAGTTAGTCATCAATCTACAATAGAAAATTGAAAACACAAACATAAAAATGTTGATATTGAAAATTAACTCACTCTTCTTCCACCATCTCCGCCATGATTGGGTATGTAGCTCGCTATTTACGGATATGTGCAAAGGAGACATTGACTTTGCAAGTAATGCCTTTCTTTGTATTTACATGGCATTTCTGTGATTATGCATTTCCTTTAAATACAAGGGCATGTGAAATTGGGTCCCATTCCTGCATCTGTAAGTCCATGCCCTATTGATTCTTATGAGAAGTTAATCTGGAATCCCAAATTCCACAGCTGAGATATGCGACCTGCCAAATTTGATTGCATTCAGTCAAGAAAAATAAAATCAGAGTTAATAGAAAATAGCAAAACAATCAAAACAAAGAAAAAGAAACCTCAGAACTCTGTCGAACAAGTAAATCAGAAGCATAATCTTTTGTGTTCAGATTTGTGGATTTGAAAGAGGTGAAAGCTTAAAACTATTTGAATGAGTCTTTCCGTGAATGAGCCAGAGCCCTCTCATTCGGGCTTTGTTTATGCTAGGTATTGGAAGATGCATGCGTATAATAGGCATGAAGACAAGAACCCTAAGTACGGATTGTATGCGCAGAAAGAGGGCGAAGATGATTATGCACCTGTGGGCTTTTAAATGCAATTGGAGCAGCATGAATGCGATTGGAAGGAAGACTTACCTATAATGGATGTAGAAACCTTCAATCTATAGTCATTACCACCATTGTCAAATGAAGACATTGAAAATCTAAAATAGGTATGATAGTATAAGAACCTTGGAAACTACCACCAAAGGGGAAAAAACAATGCGAACGCAACGGAGGAGGGAAATTTTAAGGAAAGAAATCAAGGGGCAAGAATGGAAAGATTTTGGGCATTAAAAGTTGTGACGGGAAATTTTTTCTAGTGAGGTTGACAATTTTCCAGTAGGAATTTGTAAAAACCGAGAGCAAAGCTTCCACATATAAGTCTATTGACTTATATGTTATTTAAGTTGTTTAGATATCAATTATAGATTCAATGAAATTTAAGTTTACATGTCCAATAATCCTCTCAGATAAGATCTACTAGAGCTATTTTGGGACTATTTGAATTATTTACCATTTTTCATTTATTTATTTTGATTTCTTTTTATTCTTGTAGCACATAAATTATAGAAATAAATTTTATTTTTGCCTTATCTATTTCAATTGACTTTTCTACTTTTTTTAGATTGTAATGTCTTTATTTTTTTCTCAATTTTAGTTTTGTATGTAAATGAAATCATTTTCATTATATATAATTTTTAATATCAAGAAAACAACCTGATTTCATGAATGAAGGGGTTTTCCAAGACAAATGAGATTTTGTTTCTTACAAACATGTAAAAGCTAATGTTGTATTTTATTTTATGAAATGGTAGACTGGCTCATTAGAGTTGACTAGGTTTAGTATCACATGCTATTTTATGGCTATTTGATGCTACTATGCTCATTTTATAGGCATAACCATTCATATCTAGAAAGTGTCAATAGGACCAGATCGTTGATCAAGATTGGAAGAAAACATGACAAGACATGAGATTTTCTAGGATGCCATTCTTGACTTTGATATCACGACATTGAATCTGCACATAGAAATGATAACATGTCTAAAAATAGTTTCTTTCAATAATAATATCAGTCATTTTTTCTTTGTCATTCTATTTAGAGGTCTCAGATCAATTCCTTTTCCAAATTGCAGTCAATCCTTCTCTAACTTGGAAGTTTTTGTGAGCAATGTTTAATATCATTTCTCATCTTTGATATGTGATATGAAAAAGGAAAGGAAAATTTTGAATGAAAAATAAAAATCATAAACATCTATTTTTATACCTTCATTTTATCCCTCCAATTGTACTTCCCCCAGGTAAAAAAAATTCAATAGATAAGAAATGTTTCTTATATAAATTTTGAAGAACTTTTCTATTCTAAATGTTGGTGTATAATATGTAATACACAATTTTTTTATTAATTATTATTAAAGTCAATAGTTATACATATTTAAGTAAATTTTTATTATCATTATAATCATGATTTCATTACCTTTAATTTAGTCATGCTTATCTTCTTAAATAATTAGTTAAATATTATTGTAATATAATGAACCACTATTTTTCAATAGAATACTTATTGATTATGAATAAGAATCATTAGAATCTTCATTATTATTAGATTAGTCTTGATAGGTTTATTTTCTTACAATTTTAGTCATTGACTTTTTTTAGGAGTAGTTGAAACTTTAACATGATATCTAAGTCATAGTTTTCCACTTTTTGTTAAATATTTTTTCCATGGGTTAGTTTTCTTTAACCATCAATTATAGTTGAGAGAGTTCTCTAAGAACATTAGGTTTTAGTAAGGGGTAATTGTACATTTTACAAGGCTAACTGGATGGATATGAGGGAGTTTTTATGTTCCTAATTTATTATAGAATTATGATCTTAGGCTATTTGTTTAAGTGGGTTTTTGATTTATTTTGCGGGGCACAGCTCCAATGGGAGAAAAGTGTAGGGCAAATTTTTAGTAATTAGTAATTTGGGGCCATGCAACAAAGAAAGTCGTAAAACGAAATTATTGAAAGAGAAAAAAGAAGCATACCTTTGAATTTGTTCTTGGAGATAATGCACAGGCTAGGAAACAAAATCTGAGAAGAAAAAGATAGAAGAAGCAGATCAACCATCCTTTATAAAATCAATTGGGAAATGGTGCATGCAAACGAATACATTTTGAATTTTGCATGAATAACTTTGAATAGAAACAACAGTGCTGCATCTAAATGACTAAAATTGGCTTCCGATTTTTATGCTTTGTACCACTAACTCCGCCACAAGTGTAAATTGCACCGCAAAATTTTAAGATTCTGAAGAATCAAAATTAAATTTTTAGTAATTGTAGACATGATGACAATCTCTATTTTTGGACAGAATCGCAGCATGACTTCATCAATTTCAAATTTAATGCTAAGAAGTATCTATTTTCTTAATGATGTTTATCTTTTATGTAACTCTCAGTTGAGGGGATATTCATAAGAGAGTAAATTCATGCACGGGATTCAAATAATGTTAAAAAATTATGAAAAAATTTGTAACTGATTTTTATTTTAAAAAGGTAATATTAAATTAGGAAAGTTTTCAATTAATTTAAAGAAATCAAGAATATTAATAAAAATAAGGTAAGTAGTTATTTTTAGTGATAGAAAAGAACAAAATCATGAATAAATGGATAAGCAAATAAAATGAGGAAATAATATATAAGTAAAAATTAGAATAAGTTAAAAGGAAGATAAATTATCCAAAATTAAAAGAAGATAAAATATAAACTATTAATCTTAGTTTAAATGGGCCAATGAAGCTTAATCTAATTGATTGAGCATTAGAAAAAGCTATATAATACTACGAGCTCCATGGGGTTAAAACATGGCTCATCATAGTTGATCTTAAAGTGAGCTTAATTATTAATCAATGAAATTATATTTACAAAATAATTGAAACAAGAGAGAGAGAGAGAGAGAGAGAGAGAGAGAGAGAGAGAGAGAGAGAGAGAGAGAGAGAGAGAGAGCAACAAAATCAAATCTATATATTTTACCCATAGAAGGAGTCAATTTTATCAAATTTACAAAATATTGCAAAATATAGAGTAGGATTGTATGGGTTAGAAAAGCATGCTTTCCAAGGTAGTGCTAGTGGAAGAGGCGGTGCACCCATAACTATACATGGACCAGGAGTGATAGTGTTGTAACACCCCATTAGGGAACCTAAAAGAAATTAGCCTAAAGATTCACCAAGTTTGTCAAACATTTTTTTTTGGAAAATATAATAACAACAAGAGAAAGGTATAGCGGAAGCAATAACTCACATACATACCACCATCAAAACAGATTACATCTTCTAAGGGTCCCATGACATTGAATCACATTTAAGTGTAATTAATACTAAATTCAATACATAACAAATTCACATCAAAGAATAACTTGCAAGAACAAAACCACTTAAATAATATACAAGTACATAAGATGGCACTTGGGAATAATCATAATGCATAATCATTTGCCATACAAGTCACATGGTATGAAAAACTCAAAAGAATATATACATCATGAATAAAATACATCATCTCATAAGATTTTTGTTTGATAAACAAATACAATACAACATAATATAACCACCCAACATAAATATAAGATCAGATAGAAAGAAACAACTGCATAAGCACCTCCAACAATGACATCCAACTATCAGGTCTCAATGGTATAAGAAAAGTGCACTACCACCCGACATCATGGAACCTAAATGGCCCATTCCCACCGTGCTGAGGAGATAAACTCAAGTCCTATACAAATATCATTCCACAAATCATAACTAACATCTAGGTCAAGGAAACACTTGAAAGAAAACTATCTCAAAGGGTACCAAGACACAAGTATCCTCTAATACTAGAGGCAACAAAGACACGTAGGAAATCTACTAACTAAGTGGATAAGTGTTATAGCATGAGCCAACTCTAAATTTATCTTGGTAGCCTCTATGGACTTCGCCCCCCTAGTGTTCCTATGTGACATCAATATTCTTTCGTATAGAGAAGGCATACTATCGAAGGAAGGTCCCAACCAAACATCCTCTCTACTCCCATCCTAGCATGTACTAGCACTCGAGGCATGGGGGAGGAAAAACCCTAACTCTTATTAGTTCTTTTTAAACTCATTTAATTAAATGTTATCACTTATTAAAACAACGTACAATAGGTTACCTACGTAGCCACTTAGGGCTCCGACCTCCATTACAAGCCAATTCCTAACATAAACAGATTACATATCCTAGGCTCATAAAAGTATAACTCATAATATCACAATTATCACCTCAGTCCTTCACAAAAAATTGGAAAACACCTATAGATAAAACATAGTATACACCTCAGTCCTTTACAAGCAACTAGAAATCTATACAAGCAACTAGTAAGCACCAAAAGGTAAAATCTATTAATCACCTCAATCCAATACAAACAAATAGAAATCATCAAAAGATAACTGATCAAAGACTCAAAGGTTATATCAGGAAATCATACCATTCATCTTAGTTCTTACAAGCAATTGGAAAGCACTAATAAGCACTGATCAAGACTTATCATAGAAAACACATGACTTCATCACAATGGTTGGGTAGAAAAGATCACATATATAACATCATCATCATATCACATGTCATCACCAAATCAGTATGGTCAACCCCAAACTCAACACAAAAGAAACATACATCCAAGTAGGGTAGTTTCATAGATTTTGTTTGGTTTTGAAAACACAAGATTTTGTTTACATAATAGGGTTCAAGTTTTCGTTACCAAAGTATCAAAACTACTAAGGTTCTCAAATTATTAAAAGATGTAATCAATTTATCCTAATAATAGAAATTATTTTCATATAAATAATATCCGTCAAGTAAATCCTATTTTTATTAAAATAATCATATCTCTAATTACAATTATCAAATTACTATACATATACATTTTAATAATAAATTAATTAAAACTTCAATTGAATATTCTTACAATTAAATCAATAATCATTAAATTATTAATGATAATAATTATTTATTTATTAATAACATAACTTATTTTAAATTATATACTAAAATTAATGAAAAATACTATTTCTATCCAATCTCTTAAAAAATGCAAAAAATGTTGAGCATAGTAAACAATATCATAAGGAAAAGCTTTGATAACTCAATAAAATTGAATAAAAAATCTAGAATTCAATGGTTTATCAAGAAGCCCAGAAACCCTAAGGCAACTCCTATGGCTAGGGTAGATGAAACAAGTAACCCACTGTGAGGCCTCACCCTGACCCATCATAGCATAGACTTTTTATTACATTTTGATAGATTGAGACTTTTGATATTTTGACAACTATTCGAGACTTAGATGGATAGTGGATTATTTTATCTATTTATTTTGATATTGTAGTAGTATTTTACATTATGATATGCACTAGGAACTTGTTATTGTGTATAAGATAATCGAACACATATGGATGCAATTTTATGACATGGTACTATTAGATTTTGATGCAATGCAAAGTTTTAATACGATTATGATGATTTATGATTTGTAGATAAATGTTAATTTGATTATGATGCCTTATGAGATGAATGCTTGTGATATGTAGATTTTGATATTTTAATATTTTTGAATGGAATAATTGAAATGACTACGAAAGGAAAAATTATTTGAATTATGTAAAATTCAAATTATGCATTTATGATATACATGTTACTACTGATGCTCGAGTTTAATGTGTAGGAAGTGGAACCATGGAAATTCAGCCAAGGCGAATCTTTGGAAGATTCAAAAGCCTTTTTGTGAAAGTGTTTTGTTTCGTAACGTAGATTTGTTTGTATGGGGAATGGTTAATCATAATTTAGATGCATTAAGGACATGTCATGGTGAAGTGTAATGTATTTTCATGTGTCAGTTGACACTTGTATTTGTCTGTGTTGATGAAATGTCACCTAGAGTGTTGGTCACAAGGTCACTTAATCTTAGTCCTTTTCTTTTCTTCCAATTAAAGTTTAAGTACACCCACTTGGGAGAGAGTGTTAGGATGGGTCATCATCATGTTGATTTTCGAATTCAAACTTGTCAGGAATTTTAGTGGGCTTAAATGGGATCCTAAAGTGTCATTTTATTGAAAATAAGCCACCCTAATGGTAGTATAGCATGTTAGGGGCCTAAATTCAACCATTTTAGTGATTAGCTAACTTAGGGGACCTCTTAAACAATGCACTCTTGAACCAATTCGAAAATTGGGGTTTCCCCATGAGTGTACCCTAACCATCCCACTTTGTCAACTTTCTTATTTTGGAGAGGCAACAATGTAAGAAAGAGGAGGCTTGATGTCTTTGCTAAAATAGTTGGGGAGAAGGCCTTATTGGAGATTCTTGGCCAAATTAGTGGGTTGTTCATCCACTCTCTAAGTTTAGAGATAGTTATGTTTTGGATGGAGATTAAGGGAGCTCTACTACAACTATCATTACCCTACCTTGGACCAAGGTTGGTGTTTTTAGATTATGCTTCTCTTTCTTTTAGTATGGCAAAATAAATCTGCAAGTGTGAAGGTTTTGTCAATGGAGCATGCATTGTGTTGTGAATCTTTCATTGTGGACTTTGGCATTTTGTTGTGGAAATATGAATGTGCTATGTGTTCTTGAAGATTTCATTTTGGTTTTGTTTCTTTCTTGATTTTCTTGTTTGAATGTGAGTTTTGAATGTGTTCATGGGAGTGAAGGCTTCACTCACCCTTGGGAGGGAAGAGAAGCCTTGGGTGAAGGGATTAGTTGGGCTCAACATTACAGTTGAGAGAGTTACCTCATGATGAGGGATTTGTTTTATTTCATGGAGTATGGGCTCTATTGAAGCCATATACCTTTGTTATTTTCGGAGAAATAAGAGATTATTTTGCAAATAAAGAGGAGATGTTTATGATGGCCTTGAGAGGAAAAATGCAATGGCAATATGATATTTATGTTTGATTATGGCATCTCCTCTTTGAAGAGTCCACCTTCACCCAATGTGAGATAATTCCAATGGTGAATCATTGTGCAAGCCATGGGAGGGAGTTGATTTGTGTTTTGTGTTGTGTTCATGAAATAGTAAGTGATGTATGTGTGTAACCCATTTGGGTCTTGTTTCAACTACTTGGTGGGTGGCTTCATTGAAGCTTAGGGTGGGAGGTGAGCCTCCATGGTTGCAAGTTTGTGTACATGTGCATGTTTTGTGAAGATGGATTCATTGAAGATGTTAGGGTTTCATCCTTGGCAATGTTGAAGTCCCAGTGTGTGGAGAGACCAACCTCTCCATGTTACCATAAGAATTGTTGTAAAGTTTAAGCTCCATTTTGTTTTCTTTCAATGTGATGTAAAGTGAAATTTATTCCTTATCCATATATGTTGTTGAAGAATATTTAAGGAAGGATTGTGAAGTTCTACATAGTTCCTTTGCAAGAAAAGTTTTATTGTGAGCCTTATGTTTTGTAATCTGATGTACCATGGAGAAGTTATGAACTGAAATTTTCTTTCCTCAAAGGTCTATAACTGATTTTGATATATACTTTGCATAGTGGTGGTGGAAAAATATTTCTTCTTATATAGTTGAATTAATGTGGATGATTGCAATGAAATAGGTTATGCTTATAATACAATGAAAATAATATTGTTAGCTCATGTTATATGCTAGTATATTGGTCCTTTTTTTTTTTGAAATCAAGCTCAATCAAACTCTTAAACTAAAAAAATTCTCACATCATCAACACAAAAACCTATGGTAGAATGAATTCTTTTTTTCTTGAGAAGAGAAAATGCATAACCCAAAATCTATCAGAAAGTCTTGCTGCAGGTATACAATTTCTCTCTAGAAAATGTATGGGGAAACAAATTAAGTCTCTCCCTAAAATGCAGAGCAGTAAAATATTCAAAAGAATATATCCCTTGGGAACCCCTTGCTTAGGATAATCATAAATAATAAATTAGAGGTGAGGCTCAAGATTTGTAATAATGTACTAATGCATAAACTTTGAATTTAAGGACTCATAATAGTCCCATGATCCTTGAGACACAATTTGGCAAATGTTAAAGGAAAATATATGTACATATTAGAAAATTTCAAATCAAGTATAGTAAAATTTCTTAGGTATCTTACCCCCCTTAGACTTGATAGTATAAAGAAAATAAATAAAAAATCATTCCCCTCTAAAATAAAATAAAAACTTAAGGATTATAAGGACTAGGAAAGGTTTGTATGCATATCTTATAATAGAGGACTAGTCAATGTCACAAATGATCATAGGGGAGTCAGAGGGCCCCACCTATCTAATCATGCTTAGGAAAGAGACCTCCCTAATCCACATCAAAAGACCTTGGATTAAGTCACCTATCTATTGAAGATCTCCTTTGAAGTGCATGGAAAAGAGAAAAAGGGACATGCTCTACCTATGTCAGAATCATTCCCTCCCTAGGTGCCTAATATGTTTTGAGAATTTTGTTAAATACCTTGTGCATGGTATGGATAATACCCTAGCTTTCCACTTACTTTTTTGTTCTTCCCTAGGCACCTTTGAAAGCAAGGGAAGACGCCATTCTAGGAGAGATAGGAACTTTGGGAAATGGGTAGTTCCTAGTTTGGTCGGTAGTAAGTTGACTTGGGAAAGGGGATAGTCTTAGGTGTGGTTTGGGGGGGAAATGAAGAATTATGGTAATAGGTAGTTGCAAGTTGGGATTGATTAATCTCTTTTTCTATGATGTTTGGGGTTAGTAAAGTAGTAATTATTATTATTTTTTTAATTAGCAATAGGATGGTGGTAGTGGCAACCTTTAAGGGTAGTGTATAAGGGAAATTTATATTATATTATATTTTGATTATTATGGTTGGGTATGTATTTTATTTTATTTGATTATTATGGTTGGGTTTATATTTTATTTTGGTTAGGACGAAGGACAGTGAAAAGAAGACAAATATATATATATATATATATATATATATATATATATATATATATATATATATATATATATATATATATATATATATTGTTAAGAATAATTTAGATAAAGATGGTAACACATGCATCTAAGAATTTTAACTAGATCATTTTCTTTTATAAATCATGTTTAATATATTAAAACATATTTAAGCTATGGAATCATATTTACAGTTATTAAACCACGTATTAAGGAATGGTGTGTGGTAAGAGGAATGTGATTAGATGCAGGGTTAAAGCTTGTTGGTAGTAATAAATTGATTAGATAAATCATCACTTAATTATAGTAGAACAGGATAGTAAGATGAAAGGAGCAAACTAGAAAGAGGTGAATGATGTTTTTTTGGAGCCTCCATATTTTCTCAACTTATTTAACTTTTAAATTAAAATGGTAAGAACCTTAGGCACGATACAACTAAGAAGAAATTGAACATTAGAATATAAATGAATTATAATTATGAACACATATATGACATGACGAACTGAAGGAACAAAAGTATCTAGAGAAAACACAAAACCTCTTCACATTCATATACGAAAGATATTAAATTCTTTTCTAAGGGTAGGATATGAAGTTTTAAGGGACACATCATTATCTACCTCTTAGGTTTTCAATTAATGTTAGGTACTAATTCTTTTTTATTTGGAAACATAAAATATAGTGCTAGGATGAAAATAAATTTCCCCCATGTCAATCAATAATAAATACCTATCAAAGTAATCATTTAATGGTTGCAAAGAATATAGGATTACTAATCCCAACACCAAAAATTTGATAGATCTCTCAGAGCTTGTGTAGGCTTTCACAGTTTATCATTACATCCATCCAAAATAAATTTTTTGTTGTTGATTTTTTGCCTTGTAAATTTGGGGCATGACACCCACTATCACACATCAATAACCTCAAGAGGAAGAAGCAAAATTCATGGGGAATCAAAAATAAAAAGTATACCACCAAATCCAACCTGCCTACCAAATTTTTGATAGAAATCTTGTATTCCTTTGAGGTTCTAAATAGTTATGAAGAGAAAAAGCAGCCTATACCAAAACAATTGAAACAAATTCATTTAGGACCTGATCAAGTCCATCCCCTAGCCTCATCAATTAGAAAAGAAGCCAAATCTAATATCGTGAATGGCAATGATAGCAAGCATTCCATAAAGGCTCCCCATCGAACATCTCAGACTCATACACAGCAGAAGAAATTTGGCAACGCAAGAGGCATCCATCATTCAGTCAATTCTTTTTGGCCCTCCCTCCCATCAGGCACTCGCAGTTATCACCCTATCATCTTCTCCGCAGCTAGCCTAGATAGCCAAATTAGGTTTTTCAACCTCACTAAGTATTTAGGCTTTAACACGAATGTTCTATTTTTGTAGCAAATAGGGTCCTTTTCGAATAGTGTTGCAGATCAGACCATCAAGGCCCAACCAAGGAGCCCTAAGTACTTTTCCTTTTGATCCCCTTATGTCTCACCCAGCTCTTATTTTCTACCCCATCTTAGATTTTGCATTGCCTCTCCATTGGATCGTATTAACCATCTGTCTAGGTCCTCCCCTATTTCTACCCCTCCATTGTTGACAAAACTATCATTATCAACAACTACATAAGGAAGCTTGCTAGCAAGAATGAAAAGAAGTGGGCATATTCACATATTGGAATGGGCCAAAGTGTGAATTACTCAACCTCTGCAAGTGGCTTTAGGACTTCTATGAATATCAAATAATTATTTCTCACTATTCAGATAGATTAGTATTTTTGCACTATAGTGATGAATTTATTAAAAAGGATTTCCTTTTTGTTTCTAAATGTTTCTTTAAAGGCTATGCTGTGAAATTTTTTGAATGGACCTCAGATTGTAAGGAGGAAATGTTAGACTTTGAGACAATCCCTACCACTGGAGCTCCTACATTTTGAAATCATCAAAAAATTAGGGGCTTCATTGGGTGAATTAATAGGTGTGGATTCTTAATTTCAATTTTGTAACAATATCAAACTACTAAGTAGAGGCAAGATCAATAATCAAGATTCTAACCAAATCAAAATAATAACTAACAGAGCAATATATATCCTTAAATTTCACAAATATGAAGGCAAATTTTTTTAAATCATAAGACTAGATAATGATAGTAAAATTACATTTAAAAAACTACAACTAAAAATAGATCTTAAAAGCACTTTACCAATGATGAATATAAGAAAATAAAAAGAGCTTCAAAGGAAGTCCACATAGAAGAAAGCCTCAATTCATTCTCTCTAGGACATTCCATTAATTTCTGATCGGAACCAAGAATATGAGAAAGCAGGCATGGAAGAACCCAAAAGATCAACTCCTCAGTTAGTTCCTAAACATAATGCCCCCATGGATCTTAAGGAAGTGAAAATGAAAATTCCAGAGGCAATGCAAGAAAATAAAACAATGAGAGGTCAGGGTAGAGAAAAAGGAAAAAGTAAAGGACCATGTTTCAACCAATGTAAAGAAGATGTATCAGACAGTGGGGTATGCAAAAGTGCAAGCCCTCCTTCAAAAATGTAGACTCCCTATGAGAACCAAAAACCTAAAGATTCCAATAGAGCCGATATAAATAGTCAAAGAGATATGGATATCAAGGAGTCACAAAGGTTCATAGTCAACACTAGGAAATCCAAGGAGAATCCAAGGAAACCCAAGATGAATAAGGATAGTAGTGCTTGAATAAAAAAGGAAGAGTCTTAAGAAAAAATGAAGATACAACTATCCAAGATGTAGTTGGATGATGGTGATAGAAACATAGAAGAAATAGAAAATGCCCTTCTATTTGTTGGGGCAAAATCAACGAAGGGGTTATGCAAGAATATAGAAGAGGTTAAGGGATCCCCTCAGATTCAGACAAGAAAGAATGGGATAGAGATAGAAAACATTAGTAAAAATCAAATAGTAGTTTCTCCAAATTTTGGAAATCACCACCAACTAAATCTAAAGATAAAGCCCCTTTTGGTAGCATTCAAAAGGAGAAGAGTAGCGAACTGAGTATAACAAATAGACCACTAATTCAAGACATTCTAGAATTTCTACATAGAGACTCAGTCTGGGAACTAGAACAAGACAATCTAAATTTAAATAAGGTTGAAAGGGACAATCTAGAATCCTTGATTGAGGATTTAATTGAAGTTTTTAGCTATGAGAAGATTGACAAGAGCAGTGATGCTCAAAAGGAGATCCTAATACAAAAAGTCTTAAAATTAGGAGGAGATAATTACACCTATGAAGACCTAATAAGAGATCTATTAAATATAGAAGGTTATAACAAAGGTGAGGAAACTTCACAACTTATCAAGGATGTTCCAATAAATTTGCAAGGTAAGGAATTTGAAGGGAATGACTTTAGAAAGCTAACTCTGGCAGAGGATAGAACCATAAACAACCACTTGAGTATTATGGAGCAACTATTACAGGAACTTGTAAATGAAGATAAGGTAGGTACATAAAGGAATCAATCTAAAATTTCATTAAGTGCACAGAATAATATAGAATAGCTAGGTATTTAGATGAATCGGGAGGGAAACAAATCCCCTAAGTGTGGTAAGGTGAAATCCAAAAGAGGTAGAAAATCCTACAAGGAACTCAAAGAGGTAGATGGATAGGCTAGAGAACAACAAAAGACCAAAAAATTATTCAACATAGGGAAGGGGAAGATCCTTCCCAAGGAAACATGAAGATCACTACCTAGAATGCTAGGGGCTTAAACGACCCTAGTAAAAAGAGACTATTAAAACAAAACTTAAATTTTTTTGAATCTGAAATCATTCTATTATAGGAAAACAAGTTAAACAAGTTAGAAGGATCAATGTTTGAAAAAAAGTTAGGTAGCTGGAATATTAAACTACACAAATCTAGAGGGGCTTCAAGAGGCTTAGGCTTCATCTGTAACCCCATGAAAGTATCTCTAGATATCTTAAAATCAAATAATAATTGGTTAAGTAGTAGAGTTAAAAGCATCAAAACTAATTTTCAATTTATCCTAATAAATATATATGGTCCTACCTATAACATAGATAAGAAAATCTTGTGGGATGAAATCACTATATTCATCGTAATTATGATAAAGATCTAATCATCCTAGGAGGAGACTTTAATACCATTTTAAATATCAATGAAAAATTCAAACTTATTAAGCAATCTTCCGAAGCCACTAAAGACTTTAAATATCAGTGTAACTCAAACAATTTGATTGACATCTTGTCTAGTAATGGGAATTACACATGGAACAATAGAAGGAAGGACTCTTCATATATTGCTAAGAAATTGGACAAGTTTTTCCTCAAAGGAGAATTAAGTGAAATTAATGCTAACATTTCTTCCTCTATTTTTCCAATAGCTGGCTCAAATCATTTCTTGGTTAGAATTTAATTTTTTGAACCTTTGAAACTGGTTAAAAATTCATTCAAATGTGAAAAAATGTGATTTTTAGACCTAAACTTTCTTGAACAAATTAGAGATTGGTGGAAGCAAGGTATCTTCAAACGATAAAAAATGTACATATTTGTCTCAAAAATGAAAATGCTTAAAGAACTCATTCTCAAATGGAACAAAGATCATTTCAACAACATCTTTAGAAAAAAATTAGAGATTGAAGAAAGGTTAAAGGAGATTAACTTAAAGGTCATAAAAAAGGGTATGACTAGCAAAAGCTATCTATTGGAAAAACAAATTCTTGCTAAACAAGAAAACATTCTGGGCAAAGAAGAAGCTTTTTGGAGACAAAACTTAAGGGAAAAATGGGTAGATGAAGGGGACTAGAACACCAAGATCTTTCATAATTCCACCCTCCACAATAGAGCTAGAATTAAAATTGTTAAAATTAGAGACCACATGGGCACCACCATCGAGGATTTGGCTAAAATTTCTAAGATTTTAGACAATCATTTTCAGGGCATTCTTAACAATAATAACTTCTCCAATAAGATAGCCCAAACAAAATTGCTTAGAGTCATTCCCAAAGTAGTATCTCTAAAAGAAAACAAATGACTCAACAGACCCATCACCTTAGAAGAATTTAGATTGGTAGTATTTGATATGAATATGGATAAATCTCTAGGTCCATATGGCTTTCAAAAAAATTTCTATTAGAAATGTTGGGATATTATCGGTGTAGACCTCTGGAAAGCTATCAAAGTGTATAGAAATGGTGGTCTATTGTTGTCTGAGATCAATCATACCTTTCTCTCCTTGATCCCAAAAAAGGAGGACCCAAAAAACCTAGGGGATTTTAGACTAATAGCATTGTGCAACACCATCTACAAAATCTTAGCTAAAATTTTAGCAAATAGGCTTAAGACAATCCTCCCTAAAATCATACCCGAAGAGAAAATAGGTTTTTTTCAAGGAAGATCTGTCCTAGATGGTATCCTTATCATCCGAGAAACAATCCACTTAGCAAATAGGAATAAAAGGGAAAGCATGTTCATGAAATTAGATATCCAAAAGGCTTATGACATGGTGGATCGGAGATTCTTATGCAAAACCTTAGAAGCCTTTGGCTTCTCTCACTGTCTAACCAATATAACACCTTTTTAGCTACAGGATTAAACATCCTTCATTACCAAAGTACTATGCTAATCTCTGTTAAATATCAATCCAGGATCGTGAACTTGAGATGATGTCTACAAAGTATATGCTCTAATTTCCACTAAAAGCCACTACTACTTTGAATGCAAGTGCTATTAAGGAAATCTATTTTACCAACAGAAAAGACAATTATCAAATGCTTAGAAGGAGATTTTAACTACTTAGCCATTCACCTATGCACCTATTGTTGTAGGAATAGTAACCAGTTCTATTTCCAGTGGCTATAGGAACAACAGTTCTACACTTAGCTTAAAAAATTGAACAACTCCTAATGACTAAAGTAAACTCTACCTTCTATGTGGGCCCCCACAGAAGAATGAAGGAAAGATAAGCTTAGATAGAAAAGTAAGAACTCAACAAAACCATATATTCATTCAAATATGTAGTGGTACATAAAAAAATAGATAACCAACAATTCTATTATCCTTCTATTATTTTCCTCTTCTCACCTTTTCAAATATAGACAAGGTCTTATTTAAAAAGAAGGAATGACAAACTCCTAAATTTATGACTTCCTCTTGAAGGATAGTTTGTTACGACATGCAAACATAAAAGCATTAACTATTCCTTGAGTTTCCACAAATATAGAGCACAAAGGATGCTAGATTTATTCCTCTAACTTAAACCATCCTCTAGGAATCCATGTATCTATAACAGCTCCATGCATGCTTAATTGACAGCTTCAATGCTTACTTTCTCGCTCAACCGCTTTGTCAAGTCCTTCTTGTCATCCATGAAAATAGGTTCCTTTTGATTTTTTCTGTCAAGTTCATTAACACCAAGGCTTCCTCAATGCGATTCTTTCATGGTCATCTAATGGATTCTCGCTCGGCTTGAATTCTTACAGTCATCAATGATACACAATAAACTTCTGAGGATGTCTATTCATATTTATTAATTTATAAGAAAAGCATTAACCATTCAAGTAACGGTTCCACAATCATTTCGATTGTAGGAAGACCTACCCATGTTAAACATACATGAGGAAATATTTAACATAATGAACCCCCTTTTAAAACATAATATCAACTATCATTTTATGCCCTAAGTTCATACTTTATACATCAAAAGGTTCAAATTACTAGGCTTAAAAGATGATAAGTTTTAACAAGATATAGACAAATGTTCATAGAAAGGAGCTAAAAACCATCTATTGTTCTATGCCATCATTTTCCCCCCAACCACCCCAATGCTGGTCCCTTTAGCATTCACAAGTTCCTAATTTGCATCCGTAACCTAAGATCATTGGGAATCTTCTCCCCTGACTTGTGAGCCCTGTAGTTGAAGTATCCATGGTCCTATTTCAATCTTTCCCATTTCTATTCCTCATGATTCAGATTATAATTAGAAAATGATTCATATTTTCCAAGCATGGGATGTAGTAGTATAGGTGGTTGAAAGCAAAGAGGGACCCAATAGCTATTCTGATTCTTGGCCAATGTCACATACCTAGGCATCCTGTAGGTGGCCAATTCCAAGTTCTGAGGTAAGTGTAACACCCTTGTCTTCAGATCTTCGGACAATCGAATCCACCTTTGAATAGAGGCTCGTATGGCTTCAGGAGCAATTGCAGAACAATGCCACTCCTAGTCTAGGAATTCCTGTTCTGGTATGGGATGAATTTTAGTAGCACCACTAGGTTTATTGTTAACGAAGCTCCAGTCAAAGAATAATCTATGAGCATTATGCACCTCAAGACAAATGTATAATGATTCTAACATTTCCTTTTCTCTGTATG
Source organism: Cupressus sempervirens (assembly GCA_028749045.1). Classification (NCBI taxonomy): domain Eukaryota; kingdom Viridiplantae; phylum Streptophyta; class Pinopsida; order Cupressales; family Cupressaceae; genus Cupressus; species Cupressus sempervirens. The sequence continues at coordinate 983,077,581 of CM053785.1, forward strand.
GGGCAGCTTGACTTTCTCAACTGATTTGATTTTGCCTCCAATACATAATGGCTCTAAACTGCACATATCCTACATACAATAGTGAATTCCAATCTTTGTTATCTGGCACTACAAGATTATGGATGTATAATTCACAAAGAATATTTTGGATGGCCATTGGAACTAATTTAAATGCTGCATAAAACTCTTGGGGTGTGTTCAAGGAAGGATTCAGCCCCCAAATAACCCAAGACAATTAAAAATTGACAATTTTCTCTTTTAAAGACAATGTATAAACAAGAGATGGTGACTTTCAACTCAAAAGTTCTAGAATGAGTTTTGTTACTTTAGCAACATGTTGATGTAGGACCTTAATTTCACTGTCTTTATCTTCAATTTTCCATGCTTGTTCTTTAATGGTTTTGAGCAATTGTTTCCTTTCTAGATCCCAACTTACTTTTTCCCACTGAAATTGTTGATAAACATTAAGGCTAGATGATAGTGGAGTAAGATTATTGGGTGGCATTTGATGCCAGATAATAGAATGATTATCATCAAAGTGGCTAGTACAAGGATTAACACTCAATCTAGCGATAGTGCTGTCATCCTTAGGCAGTTGATGAGCAACAAGATTGTCAACTTCTTCTTGTGGCTCAATGACTATAGGAGAAGACACAATAGCCATTTTAACTTGGAATGTTTCAACAATTTTTTGAACTATTTCCTGAGCAGTTGATGGGTATTCCTCTGAAGGTAAACTATCATTTTCTTCCACTTGTTGCTCAAACCCAGACACTGTTCTTTCTGAGGAATCCGTATCACTATCAGTATTGATAGTACTAATTGGTCTTTGGAGAATTTCCTCAAGATCACTATTATGTTCAAGAGTAGGTATTTTATGCTTTGGTTATTGTGCAAGTGTAAGTACTAGGGTTTGAACATTAATAGGTGATGCAGGAGATTCAACAGGTGGCACAAAAGGTTCAGTCTTCAAATTTACCCTAGAAATTTTGGTGACACTTCATGGAGTAGAAATTGGTTTCTTACCCTTATCAACAACTTTCCCTTTTCCAAAATTAAGTGCAGTTTCATGTGATGGCGAAGATGCCTCCTCTAAACTTTCCTCTACAATAGTTGTACAGGCTTTCCTCTTTTTGGAGGTAGAGGCATCCATGGGAGAAACTTTCCTTTTCACAACTTTTGGTGGGGATGCAGAAGCCAAAGCTTCTAGAGTTATTTTATACACTACTTTCCTAATTCCTACAGCAGTCTTCTCCCGTGTCCCCATTCCTTGCCCTCTAGGCCCACTACTTTGAGGTCCCACCTATTTTAATTTAATGAAATCCTCCCATTTTCCTAAGTGCCACCTATTCAATTCCCTTTCAACTATGGCCCTAATTAAACAATGGTGGGACACTGACTAGACTTTCCCTTGTTAGATATCAGAAGCTTGTCTTTTAATAATATCATAGAGAAAGCTTGGAAGATTCACAAGGTGATCACCTTGTCGTAACCCACTTAAAATTTTAAAATGCACAGCATGCAGATAAGAGTGTCTTCCTTCACAAGTAAAATATCTTATAATAAATTCAACAAGCCAAATAAATTGCAAAGGAAGAGACAACCGCAAAGTACCTTGCTTTTTATTTTCCTCCAGTTGAGGATCTCCTTGCATTGAGAATTGCTCTTTTGCTGCTCACATGTCCATGTCTTCTATCCATCGCTCCCCATTTGTGGGTAACCTAGTGCCTTCTACACCACTTCTTCTGTGAATTCTATATGAATTCATTTCATAGTAGCATACCCATCACTTAATGTGTTGTGAAATTGAAGCGCAATTTCTTGGTCAAATTGCTTCAAATTGAGATAATACGCCAACTAGTCTCGTTGTTGAAATAAATTGCATGTTGTGGGATCCATCAACAAAACTCTATGATCTACTAGTTAATGTCATTGAGGCTCTCCACCCATTTTTTTAAAAATTGAAAGGGATTGAAAATGACTGAAAAGTGGGGCGGAGATTGCTATAGGGTTTCAACAATGGTTACAATGGTGTTTGAAAATGAAACAATAGTTTTTAAAACACACTTTTCTTCAGTACTACATGATGGCATTAACAGAATGGGGGTGTTAATAAGAAGTTATGCACTGATGAAATCATAAAATAATGACTGCACTTGCTTAATTACTTCACACATATAGAGGAAGTACAAAGTGATGCCATCTCATCCCTGAAATGATCTTACCCCTTACATTCTTTGTGCCAACATAAGATTTGCTCAGATTTTCATTTATGATTTTAGGTCACTTGATTTTCGTTTATGATTTTTATTTATCACTTTGATTTCATCCCCCCCCCCCCCAAAACCTATCATGGACTGGGTCCCACTAGCCCTTAAAGATTGCAAGTTCCAAAAATCAAAATAATTATGCCTTTCTAAATAAATAATAAAATGAATGAATAGAGAGAAGTTAAGTGTCACCAACCTAGAGTGATATAGGAAGCATGCTTGGAAGAATATTGTACCATAGAACGATGATGGAATGGAGTGATAATGGGAAGACAAGAAGATGAGATGGAATGAAATGGAAAAGAAATGAATTCCACATAAATGCGACATTTTTATCATGAAGACCTTGAAATAAATTCAAAGGGCTGCAGGCGTCCGAGTGGAAGACTCAGACGTAGAGGCTATAGGAAGAAATATTTTTTCTTATTGGAACTATTGAAGAAATTCCTCCCTGGTGGCTGGTTTATGATATAGCTTCAAACAATGTCCATTAACCAAGAGTTTGAATTTGATTGGATCAATTGTAGATAGTTGAACTACTCCATTATTAAAAATTGCAACAATTTCATATGGTCTAAGCCATCTGGCCTAAATTTTCTCTTGATGGTGCTGATAGCATGAATCATACAGGAGCACCCAATCACCAATTGAGAGTTCTCTTTCTTTAATAAATTTATCATGCCATTGTTTGCTCTATCTTTGTATCAATTTTGTGTTATGAAGAGCTGACTTGCGCCATTCATCTAACTCATTAAGATGCAATATGAGGTCTTGTTGTGCTATAGGAAGAGTGATACCAAGTTCTAAGGCTGTCCATAGAGTCTTGTGTTCAAATTCAGTGAGCATGATAGCTATTTTTCCATAGAGGAGCTAAAAAGGGGTAAACCGAGTAGTGGATTTCCATGCTGTTTGATATGCCCATAAAGCTTTAGTAAGTTGAGCTGCTCAATCCTTCTTATGTAAGGACACTGTTTTAGTGAGTATATTTTGCAACTCCCTGTTTCTCACTTCAACTTGTCCATTGGCTTGTGGATGGTATGGGGAAGATTTACCATGTTAGATTTGGTACTCCTCCATAAGTGTAGCTACTAGATTGGATGAAAAATGAGGCCCTTGTTCTGATTGCAATTCTCTTGGAACACCATATCTAGTAAAGATACACTCGTACAGGAACCTTGCAACATTATTATCACAAGGGTGATTCATAGGCTTTGCTTCTGCCCATTTAGTAACATAATTAGTCCATACTAAGATGTAAATCTTTCCTTCTGATGGTGGCTCAATAGGACCAACAAATTCAATTCCCCATTTATCAAATGGTGCTACTACTATTTGTGGTTGTAGGGGCATTTCATCTGTCTTTGTTGGTTAACCCATTCTTTGGCATTTGTCACATATTTTTGTATATTGAACTACATCTTTGTGAAGTGTGGCCCAATAATAACCTATATTCAAAATCTTTAATGTGGTCCATTTGTTAGCAAAGTGACCACCACAAGTCTCATCATGGCAAGCACGAAGAACATCATAAGTTTCATTTTCTCTGAGATGCTGACATGTGACCTAATCTGGCCTAGTATAAAACATGAACATTGTGATCCATGAGAAGCTAATCCTCTTTTCTGCCAACAATCATTTTTCCTTTGTAGAGAAGTATGGGCATGTTCTTCTAGTGGTTAGATAGTTGGTAATGTCAGCATACCAAGGATTTTGTGCTGATAGAAGAAAGAGATGCTCATTAGGAAAACTATCTTCTATGATTGTAGGATCCTCAGGTATCTAAAGGTGAGATAAGAAATCAGCTACAACATTTGCCTTACCTAGTTTGTCAATAATGGTTATGTCAAATTCTTGCATCAATAACAACCATCAAGCCAATCATCCAAAGATTGCTAGTTTATTCATCATATATTTGATAGTAGAGTGGTCTGTGTGTACAAATATTTGATATCCTGTAATATAATGTCTGAACTTATTTAGAGCATAAATTACAACATTTAGATCTTTCTCTATTATAGTATATTTATATTCGGCTCCCTAAAGATTTTTACTAATGTAATATATTGCATGTTCTATTGAATCCAGCTTTTGACCAAGCATTGCTCCAATGGCATGATCTGAGGCATCAATATGTATGTGGAAAGGTAACTCCCAATTTAGTCCTTAGAGGACTGGTGCCATTGAAAGGAATTCTTTAAGTTGCAAGAAAGCCTTTGTATAATCAGAGTCCCATAAAAACTCAACATCTTTTCGAAACAACTTGTATAGAGGGGCTACAATTTGATTGAAGTCTTTAATAAAGCGTCGATAATACCCTGAATGCCATAGAAAACTCCTGACTTCCTTTAGTTTGGTTGGTATAGACAATGTATGGATAACTTCTATCTTTGTTGGATCCACTCCAATCCCTTTGGGAGAAATAAAGTGCCCCAGCAACACTCCTTCTTACATCATTATGAAACACTTTTCACTATTTAAGACAAGTTATAGTCTTTACATCTTTGTAGGACCTGATCCAAATTTGGCTTCTTCAAAGGTCTGCCCATATGTAATGAAGTCATCCATGTATACCTCTAAATAGTTTGCAGAAATATCAGACAAAATACTAATAACAACTCTTTGGAAGGTTGCAGGTGCATTGAACAAACCAAATGGTAGGACAGAATAAGAAAATGTTCCCCACAGGCATGTGAATGTAGTCTTTTCCTAATCCTCAGGTGCTATCTAAATCTAGTTATAGCCACTAAACCCATCCTAGAATGAAAAATATTTCTTTCTTGCAAGATTGTCAAGAACTTGGTCGACAAATGGCAATGGGAAATGATCCCGTTTGGTGGCCAAGTTGAGTTTTCTATAGATTCTATGAGTACAGAGTATGGGTTCCAAACCTTTCATATCTATATATTCCCATGCAAAAGCATCTTGATGTTCCTCTAATAGCTACAAGACATCTTGATGTTGTTCTTGAGATAAGGATTTACTTAAATTAAGTTCTTTCCTTGGGGTAATTTCCATCCTGACTACTTTTTCAACCATTGAGATGTAAGCAATTGGTGATGAATCTATTTCATGTGGAAGGAGTAAATGTAGTGATTGTGTAGACTCAGAATAATGAGAGTGAAATGAAAAAGGCAAGATGCTTTCTAAAACACACTCGTGATTAGAAGATGTCTCAGGTTATGTTCCATACTCATTTAGGATGATAGAGGAAATGACTCTCTTGAGATCATCATTAATTTTTTAATAGAATCCAATTCCATCTTAGGATCTCCCATGTTTGGCCACACAACTTGGTCATCTTGAAGTAGAGACTGAGTAGGAGAATACAGGGTTAAGTTTTTAGTATTCATACCAACTAAAATGGTCATCTTTCCTAATTGACAAGCAATATAAGCATTGGTTGTTGCTAACCATGGTCATCCTAGGATGATAATATACACCCCAACACTTGTTTTTGGAGAAAGAACTACAAAATCAATAGGCTAATCCCATGAATGTAATGTAACAATGACATCCTCCAACATACCATCGAAAACAATAGTAGAACTATTTGCTAATTTGTTAGAGTTTTTCTGAGACCAATAATGTTTAGCTTGCACATCACTTCCTTGGTCATTACATTAATGGATGCTCCTAAATCTATCAGGACATTCTGCGCTTGTATTCCTTGAATAGCAAGGGTTACTATTGGACTTCCAAGATCTGCATACTTGTGTATCCTTGGGTTATCAAGCATAAGATTAGAAAGCTGGCCAAGGACATGGATGATCTTTGGGTCTTTCTTTTTCCTTCCTAGAGTTTTAACATAGGCTTCCTTGATAGCTTTTTAATATATGGGAACTTCTTTTATTGCATCAAGCAAGGGGATTTTCACCATCATTTGCTTGAGTTGATCAAGAAAATCTGATGCAACTTGATTCTCATTTGGCAATACTTGTTCTGCCAACCTACTATAGGAGAGACAGTGTTGGTAGGTTCTTGGATTGACTCAACATTTGTATCATCTACTTCTATTATAATGGTCTACTAAGGTGACACAAGCGTTGTTCCATATCATAGATGAATATCATTCAAGGTGATGGAATAACTTTGTTTCTAGGCTAAGGGTTTTACATTATTCGGGTTAGGCGTAGGTTGTGTAGGAATTTTTGGTTGTTTAGGAGGGGCTGTATTGGTTGCAGGAGGCATTAAAGCTTGTTGTTGGGGAGGCTATGGCAAGGTTGGCTGATGTTATTGCTGCTAGTTCTGAGAACCCAAAGGAGGTTGGTTTCAACCTTGCTAAGGTTGTTTCCACCCTTGGTTAGGCTACTGTCACCCTTGGTTAGGCTACTACCAAACTTGCTTAGGCTACTGCCAACCTTGGTTAGGCTATTGCTACCCTTAGTTAGGATACTGCCAATTATTATGACTACCCCGTTACCATTTCCATTGACTATTATCACTATAATTCTGTAGTGGGTCTTGAGGAGTACCTAATTTTGGAGCCCACATCCTTTGTTGAGAAATGTAGATGATTTCTCCATCTTCATCAATTACCTTGAACTTAGTAGGCACATGTTGTGAGCCATGTTGGCAACAAGTTTACATCGGTAGTTGCACTTCTTCTCTCTATAGTGAGGACAATATTCTGCTAGCATAAGATCAAGATCCTCCTTCTTTATTCTTGCTTGCATGGTGTCCAGTTGTGTAGCGACATCATTAATGATGTCTTGCTTGAAATCTGATAGGAAGTTTGACAATTTTGTTTTGGATACTCTTGCACCAGGATTTTTTTTGAGTAAGTCTCTTACACCTCATCCCTTTTTTTATTGTTGCTCTGGAATAATTTAAGCAAATATTCTGGATTTCAGCCCATGTCTTCTAAATAATGTCACCTCCAGCCATCAAGTCTAAGGCTTCCATACTCCTATCATGAACTCCCTTAAAAAAGAGATGCTTCTGAGATTCCTCATTTAACTGATGTTGTGTATTAAGCTGCAAGTTGAACATGAACCAGGAAACATAGTCTTCAAAAGCCTCAACCTCCCTTTGTGACATTTTGAAAATGTCATCTCCTTTTAAATCATGACCTCAACAATATTCCTTATATTTATCAAGGAATATATTCCTCATTTGTTGCTAGTTTGTCACAACATTGGCACCTAGACTCATAAACCATCTAAAAGCAGCCTCCTTGAGAGTTGATGGGAACAACTTTAGTTTGTGGGCGTCTGTGGTAGAATCATAGCTTCAACAAAGAATGTCAAACTCGAAGAGAAAGGTCTCTGGATCTTTGGTAATAAGACCATAAAATTTTGGTAGGGCAGTAGAGGGTATATTCTTTAGATTTTGGTTACCTTACTATGGAGGGATTGGAAATGGAAAGGTAGGTTGAGCAGTTGTCATTTGTGGATGTCCTAGTGGGGGTTGATAAATGATCAAAGCTAGTGGATTATCTTGATATTCAAGCTCAGCAAAAAGATTATTTAAATGGATGGATTCTTTAGATGTGATTGGTGAGTGTTCTTGATTCGATATTTTTGAAAACGTGTTCTCAAACAGTTCTTCTTCTTCTTCTTCTTCAGGAAAAGGATCTTCCTAATTGAAGTTGAGAAGAAATCTTCCAAGATGGTCTCTTCTCCTATGCATGCAAAATACTAAAAATCAAACTAACTAGGTGACTCTATAGTGAATACTAGATTGACACCATCCTCAAAAATGGAGCGAAAAATGTCTAGCCAATATAACACCTTTTTACCTATAGGATTGGACATCCTTTACTACCAAAGTACTATATTGATCTCCATTAAATATCAATCTGGGAGCATGAACTTAGGATGATGTCTGAAAAGTATATGCTCTAATTTCCACTAAAATCCACTACTACTTTGAATGCATGTGCTATTAAGGAATTCTATTTTACCAATAGAAAAGACAATTATCAAATGCTTGGAAGGAGATTTTAACTACTTAGCCATTCACCTATGCACCTATTGCTACAGGAACAGTAACTGGTTCTATTTCTAGTGGCTATAGGAACAACAATTCTATACTTAGCTTAGAAAACTAAACAACTCCCAATGACTAAAGTAAACTCCACCTTCTGCATGGGCCCACATGGACGAATGAAGGAAAGATAAGCTCAGATAAAAGTGTAAGAACTCAGCAAAACCATATATTCATTCAAATATGCAGTGGTACATAAAAAATAGATAACCAATAATTCTACTATCCTTCTATTAGTTTCCTCTCCTCACCTTTCAAATACATACAAGGTCTTATTTAAAAGGAAGGAATAACAAAGTCCTAAGTTTACAATTTCCTCTTGAAGGATAGTCTGTTACAACATGCAAACATAAAAAAATTAACTATTCTGTGAATTCCCACAAATATAGAGCACACATGATGCTAGATTTGTTCCTTTGACTTAAACCATCCTCCAAGAATCTAGGTATCCGTAATAGTTCCACGCATGCTTAACCGACCGCTTCAATGCTTACTTTTTTGCTCAACTGCTTTGTCAGGTCCGACTTGTCATCCATGAAAATAGGTCCCTTCTAATTTTTTCCGTCAAGTCCATTAAGACCAATGCTTCCTTAACGTGATTCTTTTGTGGTCATCCAATTTATTCCTTCTTGGCTTAAATTCTTGTGATCATCAATGATACATACAAAAATTTTGACAACATCTATTCATATTTATTAATTTATAAGAAAAACATTAACTATTCAACTAACGGTTCCACAATCTTTTCAACTATAGGAAGACCTACCCATGTTAAACATACATGAAGAAAGATTTAACATAATGAACCCCCTTTTTAAACATAATATCAACTATCATTTTCATGCCATAAGCTCATACTTTATAAATTGAAAGGTTCAAAATATTAGGCTTAAAAGATGATAAGTTTTAACAAGATATAGACAAATGTTCATAAAAAGAGGCTCAAAATCATCTATTCTTCTATGCCATCACTCACCAATGGATCAACCTTATATATCAATGCATCTCAACCACTAAGATCTCAATGTTTGTGAAGGGGACCCCAGAGGGCTTCTTCAAAACTTCTAGAGGTATTAGACAGGGAGATCGCCTCTCTCCATTTCTATATATCATTATGGGGAAGCCTTTGGGAGAGCACTCTTTGCTACGTACAGTAGAGGGGATATCAAGGGCATTATTAGATCCATCATTCAACTTTACATTGCAGCTTTGGGCCAAAAAATAAATGCAGCAAAATCTGAAATCTTCTTCATTAACACTAAGCCAAAAATAGAAAAGTAGATCTATCATATCATGGGGTATAAGAAGGGTGAATTCTCATGTAAATACTTGGGTATTGAATTAGAAAAACCAAGTAAATCCACCAAGGTGTGGCAAAATATTTTGGGTAGACTAGAGACAAGGATAGGGGGCTGGAAAGATAAATTGCTTTTGAAAGTAGGCAAAATAACTAAGATAAAATCTATTCTATTTGTCATCCCTATCTACCCCCTTTCTCGCCTCCCTCTACCCAAGAATACTAATAAGAAGTTCAAAACTTTACTTAGAATTTTCCTATGGAACGACAAGGATTCCAAAAAGCTTGCACTCATTAGATGGAAAATATTTGTTATCCAACGGATGCGAGAGGGATAGGCATCAAAAACTTAATTTGGAAAAATGAAGCATTTGGGGCCAAACTAATATGGCACCTCTTTGTTGAAAGAAACAACAAGTGGGCTAAAATTATGTATAATAAGTACCTTAATGAAGGAGACCCCTTCTCTATTTTTAGGATGAAGACCCTTCCTAAAAGATCTAAAAGTTGGAATTTTATGATAAGCTGTCGAGCCGTCATCAACAAATATCTCACTTGGGATATTGGCAAGGGGGATGATACCTTATTCTAGGAGGACTCATGGGACATACATCCCCCTATAGACAACTTGGATTTTCCAGAAGTAATCAAAGAGAAATTAGTCAATTTATGGGGTTGCAAGGTTAGTAATTACAAAATAAAGATTTTTTAGAATGGTATGATTAGTTGGGTGTGGAAAGCTCTGGACAATATAGATTTAATACCTTTGAAAAAAGAAATATATGAAAAGTTAATCAAAAGTAGAAAAATCAAACAACTGGAGAGGAATGAAAAGCTTGTTTGGGTAGCTTCAAATGATGGAAAATATAGGGTTAAGGATGGTTATAAAACCATTACTAATTCCAAAAGCAGGGACAAGGTGAATATCCCACTCAAACTATGTTGGGAGCCATCCTGCCTACCAAAGGCTAGGCTCTTTCTATGGTTGGCATATCAAAAGAAGATCCTCACAGCTAATAGATTCTGCAAGTTAGGTTTTGAAGGACCCTCTAAATGTGTGTTATGTAGAGAAAATAGAAAAGATACAAACCACATTTTATTCAGCTGCCCTTACACCCAACACTATGGGACTGGCTCAAGCACATGTTGGGTTGGCACACCCTGATGCCAAATTCATTAGTTAATCTTCTCACTAGTTGGACTACCAACATTTGGAATATTTTCCCTTCTATCCTCATCTAGGAGGTATGGAAAGAAAGAAATAGAAGATTATTTAGGGATCAGGAAACACAACCGTATGAGATTGTGAAAAAGATTGAGGCAAGCATAGTAGAGACACTTAATTGTCATCTCAAGAAGTACCAATTAGAAGAAGGATCTTTCTCTAACTATGATGGATTTATCAAGAAAAATTGGACTAACCTCATCAACCCTCCACTCACTTATAGAAAGAAGAATAAATAGGCAAGGGAATATTGTAGATGGAAGCCCCCTCTCATGGGATGGTATAAGTTAAATTTTGCTGACACATCCAAAGGCAATCTAGGCATAGCAGGTATAGGTTGTATTATCACCAATGATTTAGGATTTTGGATAGCTAGAAGGGCTAAATCCATTGTCCCAACCATTAATAACCTTGTTGAGTTGGAAGCATTGTAAGATGGGCTCCAACTCTATCTAAAACTAGGACTCTCCAAAATTATCATTGAAGGTGATTCCTAGATCATCCTAAACTCTATTAGGAATAGAGCTATTCCCCATTTGGGTTCTAAATTCAAATTTAGAGGAAGTCCTTAATGTTCTTGATAAGTTCGTAGATACCCAAATATTTAACATATATCGAGAAGGTAATAAGAGGGCTGATCAATTGGCTAACAAGGGGGCTAATGGAAAAACTTTCCTAATTATCAGAGATCAATAATCATTTTATTCCCCTTGAGCTTCCTCTCCTTCCTTTTCCTATTTCATGCCAATTCTAGTTACTCTCAATCTTCTCAAGTGACATCTACATTAGGATAGGAACATCTTATGTGATCGTAGCTTTATCTAAAGATGACTAAGACATTACTCTAATGAAGAAGATATCGTAGTTGAAATTTTGACCCATCGAGGAATCTACTAGCTGGGTCTATTTTTGACTATGTTCCTATTTCCATCATCTTTTAATACTTTAAAGGTAGACTTGTAATTTGGATACCTTGTCCTTTTAGTTCTTTTTTCATATTAGATGTTTAATGGCTAGCTTTCATTTCTATTGCACTATTGTCAGTTCATCTTCCCCAGTAGTAATTACTTGAGAATGGGAGTTTTTTGGGCTTCTTGAGTGTAACTAATCAGGCCTGTTACAAAGCAGTAGGTAGTAGTCATCATGTTTTGATCAAATCCCCTCATCTAGGTGCTTCAGTATCAGATTACCCTTTGCATAAATTAGGATTTCATGATGCAGCTTGGATATTAAACCTATTAGGGTTTATCCTAGTATTGTTTAGTTTTGTTACTTCTTAATCTATTGGTTTTGTTCAACTTAACTTTTTTTCAAGCAACTAATATCATGAGTTTCAGTGCCTCCAAGATAGCCCAAGCTCTCAAGATCTAATACTTTGTATTATTATAAATTGATTTGTAACTTATGTAGTATGGTGTTGTTCATTGTGAAACTACTAGTTCATGAAGCTAATCGAGTTAATTAAATTAAATAGACCTCAAATAATCTAATAAGCTAGTCTCCAAATTTAATCCTTTCATAAGTTAAGAAATTTAGTTAAATAATTGATTAATATTTAATGATGACCAGGATAATTACATTGTTCTAAGCATGTGGTATTATTCCTTGATTTTTTCAAGATAGATTTGGCTTCAATACTTGTTTTCTAAGAATAAGTAGGAACAAGTAGGGCTGGTAATATAACTATATTTTTTTGAGAAAGACTAACAAAGACTGTAAATTACTTATCAGGTTATTCATCTGTATCACTTATTAACACTGCTAATGAATTCTTGTTAAGTGGATTTCTATTTAATAGATTTGTGAGCTACTGAAAAATCAACAAAGAAGGGATGGCTACTAAGCATCTTAAGCTCTGGTCAGTTGGTTCATTTGGAGCTAATTACATATGGTTGATTTAGATCACTCTAGAGCACTCATATTTAGATAAGGATTACTGTCAACTTTCTTTGTAATAAATACTCATCTCTAAAATCGAGGTATGCCCCTTTTATAGTGTAATAATAAAGGACTAAGGTCTCGGGTGAGACTAGAGGTTTTCTTCTCCGTTCTTTCCTACTAGTGCTCATTTGAATAGAGAAACCTAAGCTGTATCATTTTATTTGAAGTTAATGAAAGGCTTCGTTCATTTACCGATAAAAAAAATTTATTTTAACTTATTAATAAATAATTATTAATCTAATAATAAAATAATAAATAATAAATAATAATATTTAAAATTTAATAAATAATAATTAAAACTATATTAATTAAATTAATTAATAACCATTTAAAAAATATTAAAACATTTATTAAATTATAAAATTGAATAAATATAAAACACATAATTTTTTTATTTTAAAAAAAGAATGTTTATGGCTTGCCGACCTTAATGGCAACACCGTCACAACAATAGGGTACTGTGTTAGCAATACATGCTACTACCACAACAAGATTGTTGCGTGCAGTCCTTACAACCGTTACAAGGAGAGAAAGGGGAGGGGAGGTGGGGGTAATGGCCCGCGTCCTACCAAGTTATTAAAATTTTATTTTTTTGTTTTTTTATTTAAAAAAACTAATAAAAAACCAGACCCACTTAATCAATACGATTTCTATTTATATTATATAAATTTATAATTGTCACAGTAATTACTAATTACTGTGATATATATATATATATATATATATATATATATAAAGATTTCCCCATATAGATCTGATAGGAGAGAAACGAATAATCAATCAAATATATATATAACATTCTTGATTTCTTTTCAAGAGCCTACTCATTTCAAAATGCAATTCTCTAAAAAATTACAAAATGAGGGTTTCTAATTCTCAATTCATATATAGATGATTCCAAAATAAAGAATAATGAAATTTGCAACAAGGGTTTCAACTCAATTTAAAATTCTAAAAACAGATCTACAACAAACATGAAGAAGATAGAGAAATCAAAGAATGAAAACTATTGTGCAAAACCCACAAGATCCTACTCGGATTTGATACTAAAATAATGAATGCACAGAGCTCACAAGCGATTTCCCCTTCTTCCAAAAACCTTCTTCTCAAAAATTGGCTCCTCCAAATCTTAGTATTAAGAAATGAACTCTAATTTCCTAATAAAGAGTTTTCCCCCAAATTAGGGCTTCAATTTTGCAATCACGTGAAACCCTTTTCCTTAATTATTTTATTATATTTTAATTTTCATGTGCAACCTTTTTACAAATTAATTAAAAATATCTTTATTAAATCAAATTTTTTTTTTAAAATTTATCACGAGATGATTTTAATAAAATATTTATTAACCTAACTAATAATAATATTTAGAGTTTATTATAAAAATGAAACTCCTAAATTTATTGTTAATAAATTAAATAAATATGCTTATGCCAAAATTAGAACTTTAATTATATCTTTAACTTTAATTCTTTAATTTAATTAATTTCTCAATTAATTAAATATAATTAAATATTAGTTTTTCTTTATAAAATTTCTATTAAATTATCTTTTAATTTGATTTGATTATAACTAAAAATCACAACAAAGTCACAAGACTAAATATGACAACTCAACTCAAGACAAAGAACATAATCAAACTCCAGGGTCAAAATCATGAATTCATGTCACTAAATGAATTCCAAAAGGTAAACAACTCGGATACTTATCCTATTTTCTAGAAAAATTGGCTTAGGGTTATGATTTGGACTAATTATCACCCCTCTTTTACCATTAAGATATTGCAATACAGTATGCTCTCCTATCAATTTAGGGAAGTTGATACTCGGTGCTTGCAATTTGCATAAATTTTGAGCATGTACATACACATATAGTCTAAACTAAATAGACAATGGTAGGAAGTGGTGCATTGTGTATATCCTGACTAGCAGGTGACTATGACTCCCTCCCTCAACCACATCAAAAATGTCACACATAAAGTAAAAGATACAAGTACATCATACACATGCAAATATGGGGCAAGTATCTATAGAAATGCATATAAATCATTCCTCTAACTAACATCATGAAATAACTGAAATCACTATATGAACATACATGTATCATCATCAAAATAATCATGAACACATGAAATAACTAACTCAACACATATATCAATTGAATATGAAATACATTTAATCAAATATAGTAACCAAGTACCACTAATCATTAAACATAATCATAAATCTAGCTTAAAATAATCCAACAATCCAACATGAAAAGTCAACTAGGGGTAGGCATTACAAGTGTCGCCAATTGTTGATGAGCTTTGTTGAGCATTCAAGGATATGGTATTATATTGGTAGATACATCTCGTACCATCTTCTTCATCTTAATTTGATCTAGGAACTACTTTAAGGTATAGTCAAAATCAAACTCAACCTTGTCTTTGATTGTAAATTCAAAGGGGATTCTTTCTTTCCTAAGGTTGGAGGTGCACTTTTTGATGACTTTAGCCAATGGATGATCTTTCACCTATAGAGTCATAATCACATGCATAGATATGTTAAATGAATAAGTCTCCACAAAGACTAAATAAAAATTCTATGACTACCCTAAAAAATATCATCATTCCTAATCTTATAGATGTGCCAAAGCATAAGAGGAGCAAAAATAGAGTATAAAATATTACATTATTTTTATCAATCCTAGGAATAAAACCAGGTATTAGTTGAAAAATAGAAATCAAATTACCCAAATAGATGTTAAGGAATTCCAAACTTCCTTCGCAAAGGGGCAATAAAAGAAAACATGGAGAATAGATTCAAGGAGTTGAAAAACTAATTGGGTAGAGGGTTCACCATCAAATTAAAGAAGGGAAGCCTGCACAAGAGCATTTGCCACATTAAACATTGAGTTTTGGGCTTGATGGGTAAGTGTCAGAGGTTACCAAGGATTCTAATCCAATTTTGATGGTCAAGGTAACAAGACCATTTGGAATTACAGTGTTCAAGAATGATAGAATAATCCAAGAGAAGGTTATATACATTTTTGGCCTTGGTGGAGCACAAGGGAGACCCATATGGCCATCTTAGTAGGGAGAGCTTATCATCAACCTCAAGAGATTGAGAGTACGACATACCTCTTTTAGGATGGAAAAGATCCTTTTGTGTGAGAGAGGTACATTATACATTGAAATCACTTCCTACCAACTGATAAGATTACCTTTAGATATAATATCATTGAACTTATTAATAACATTTATGGGCCATCTCTTTGTAGGACAATCTTGAAGAAGGACAAGGGGCTTATCATTTCTTTTAAGATCCACCAAATAGATTTTTCCCCATAGATTTTGTGAAGATGATAAACCAAATCATTCCCAAATATTAGATGTCTTACTTTCTCCCACCACTTCCAAATAGCTTGAAATATTAGGGAAGCTTCAACATTGAGCTTCAATTTACCTAAGAGATCACTAATGTGTAAACCATTCCAAGCTTTAGCATCAATAGAAGCACCCCTTGATATGTTATTCTTGATTAGAATTATAAATGGTTCTTTCCCTTGGGTGGCCTTAGCAACCTATTTGATGGCAAGTGCAATGCCTTGCCATCTAAGATATTTTTGCTTAAGACACCCCAACTCTTTTCTTCTAACATGCTCATCCCTTCTAACACCATACCTCTTCTTTCATTTTCCATTAGAACACAAAAAATTTCTTATAGCTTTTTGAACATAGTTAATATGGGCTTGCTTGAATAGCAAAGCAAAAGATTAATATATAGTATGATAAGACTTTTTGGCATACCTACAATCTCCCCACTAAACATAAGTACCCATTGTTCCATTAGTATTGTTTCTTATCAATCTTTGTCTTGACCAATTCTTACATTAATTAGGATGAACCAAGAATGAGATACCAAGGTATCTTACCTAGTGCTTAGGGCTTCCCAAGAAATACCCAATTTTTTGTACTGAATTACCCACATAAACTAACATGATAGACTTGGTTAATGAGACTTTACTACCAGAAGTGGAACAAAAGGTATGTATCTTGGTAACAAGATTTTCAATATTTTTTTCTTCTAGTAACCATATAAGAAATGTGTTATCATTTGAAAATCTAATATTAGTTAGATCCTCTTGGTTGGGATGCACAATCCCTTCGAGATAAAGAATTATCTCTCAATATATATAATAGGTAATTTGTTACTTTAATAGACAATAACGAGGCTAATGGGCACCCTTGTTTGATAAATCTAGAGATGCCAAAGGAGTTGGATCTAGTACCATTTATCTTCGTCAGGGTTATAGCATTGATTATGAGAAAGATAACCATTTTGTTAAAAAATCAGGAAAGCCAAGCCCTACTAACATAATCATGATGTATTTCCATTCAATTTTGTCATATTCTTTTTTATAATCTACTAGAAACATACATACGTGTTGTCACCAACTTCTAGCCCATTCCATGGCCTCCCAAAAAGTAATTAAATTATCTAAAATGTATCTCCCTTTAATAAAGATAGTTTGTGTGGAGTTGATTGCCTTGGGAATGATGTTTTCCAGTCTTGGATAAAGAGCATTTGATAGAATCTTATGACACATTAAGAAGGATAACATGCCTCCAATTCTTGATTAAGGCTTTATCACCATCTTTTGAAATTATTTTGATAAGTTTCAAGTTAATTGCAAAGCCTAGGGATCCATTATCTATGACTTCCTCATAAAGTATCAATAGATTTTGCCAAATCCACTCAATATTAGTCTTGTAGAAATCAATTAGAAACCCATCAGGCCTGGGTACCTTCTCATCACTCATCTTCATGATTGCATTAATAATTTCCTCTTTCAATATTAGTTGTTCAAGCATATATTTTTCTTATTCATTAATTTTCTTAGGGATATGGTGCAGGACCACCAAGATCAAAGTCAAGAACTATGGAGTGCACAAGAAATTGATGTTATGAAAATTTGAATGTAAGTCTAAGTGGTCTAAGTATCATCGATATTTAGAAAGGTTTGAATAAACCATGATAACTTTATAGTTTAGTTAATGTGTTTAGAATATGAATGGTTTTGATTGTGGGAAGTTAGTAATTAGTGGAGTTAGTTATTCAGTTTTTGCAAAGCTATAAATAATGTAAGGCAATCCAATAAAGTACAAGGGGAGATAGGAGTAATGGTAGAATAGAAGAGGATAGTGGATGGTGTCTCGATAGAGGAGAGCCAAGATGTAACAACAAGTTGAATTAATGAAATATGATATGTTTGGGAATTTTTGTTCCTGCTGGCTGTCAAGCATTGTCATATTGTCTTGGTAATTATGCAGTGTTTGAATATATTTGACTGGGCTTTATTTACCCTTCTACTATGCACTCCATATTAGATTGGTATCAAAGCTTGAAGATCTTGAGTGTGTGGATAGAGCATCGATAGAGGCAATCCATGCTAGGACCTTGGAGATTTGGTATTTGTTTTATGATTTTTTTTGTTGTAGGTGCTTATCCATCTTGCTGCATATGAAGGTTGGGATGATGGGTAGACAAGAGAAGGTCTATCATAACCATTCTCCAATGGAGATAAAGCTGGGTAGAAGGTGCAATGTGAAGAGAGAGGCATCTTCTAGGATCTACTATTGGGTAAGATGAATGGTCAAGGGCCAAGGATTGGTCTAGTTGATTGCCAAGAGATTAGGGAGAGAGGCAAAGAGGAGGACTCCTAGGTGAGGCATAGGGGAGAGTTGTTTGTGGTGAGTTTGAAGCAACAATGGTAAAGGTGGATCTCTGACTGATAAGGCATTGTGGAGTTGTAGACATTAATACTCCACTGATAGGAGTATTTGAAAAGATGATTTTAGGGGCAGTCCTATGTCCTTAAGGGAAATGATGATGGTGATAAAGGCATGAAGAGGCAAAGGAAAATGAAGGTAAAGATGAGGATTTTGATCTAATATTTTTTTTCTTGCAGGTTATTGATTCCATGTTTCGAAGGGACTTGGAAACTTTTCAAGGTTGGGAGTATGGTGCAGAGACACCTAAATTTAAAGAGAAAAAATAATTTTATAGTCATTAAGTCATATTTTGAAATAATGTGATCCATTTATAATATATTTGAGTCGTTTGAGTCAAGATATAAAGGCTAGAGAAGCCATTTGTAATAAGTTGTTGAAGTTGTAAAGAGGAGGTCTTAATATGAAAAATAATGTCAAACTATTTATTTCATAGGTGAATGGATCTATTGACATCCATCTAAAGTCATTTGAGTCATTATGTTGGTCTAGGTTGGGTTTGTATGAAAGTTGAAATGTAAAAATGCATAAAGTGCATAAAATGTTGTCAAAAATGCAAAAGGGTTAAAATTATGTAATGGGTTGGTTTAAAGGGTGGTTTGGAAGTTATAACCAACCGAAAAATCTATAAAAATAAATTTATGGTCAAACCAAAGAATAAATGAAAGGAAGAGATACATTTTGAAACACAATTGGTAATATCTTGTGTTGTTATTTTGATTGGTTTTTAGTTTTAGTGTTGGTTCCAGGTCTTGTACGGCCATTTACAGCCTGAAAACCATGTAAATATTGTATATTGGGATAGATAAGTGAATAAAATTTCATTTTTCTTTGGTTCAGATTTATTTCATTTAGAAATGAAGAAGTTATGCAAGTTTTAGAAAAGCTTGTAAATTGCAGATTTGAGGATGCCCAACTAGAGTCAAATTGAAATGTTTGGAATGATCAAATTTTGATGAATCAGAAACTTTATTTATACTAATTGGAAAGATATGTGAATCAAGGTTTATTTACAATTTTTTTGACTTATTTTCATTCAAATTTGTGTAAGTTATGTTCATTTTAATGAATACTGGTTTTTACAGATCTCCACTGAAGTTACAAGACTCAATTGGTCCTTGTAGAATGATTTATGCATTGTAAGAATTAATGGCTTATATATTATGAAACTAAACACATATAATGTTGAGTGGAAATTGGTGTGATGTTATTTGGAATCATCCTAAGAAAGTTATTTGATTCCCTAGGAAGGGTTACTAGTTTTATTTCTAGTTTATGATAGAGAAAATGGGTCTAAGTATACAGACTATAAATTTCAACAGATTTATTTATTTTGGTTCATCTTTGGATATGTTTTATTATTTCTAATTTGGAACAACTATACTAAAGGTTTTTTCAAGATGTTTAGAAATGAATTTATGAATAATGGAATCAGATATAGAAATCAGGATATGTGAATGGAGAAAGGTTGATATTTTTATGTTGGAAAATGTTTTGTTTTATCTTGTATCATGCCTCTAATTATGGAGTTTATTTAATATATTTGAAAGGGATTAGCATGTATCCCACTAATTGGATGATTTTTATGATTCTCTACATCAGATTGGTATTAGAGCACAGTAAAAGATCTGGTTTGGGGTGAAGATCTGAGATTTTGAAGACTAGGAGTCCTTTGTTGATGCTTGGAGTTGAATCATCCTCCAGGAGTGTTCTGAGTGGTGATTCCAAGTCGGATAGATCTTGGATTGAAGGTGTTTTTTGAGGTTTTTGTTTGAAGAAGGTTGGTAGCAGGTCATCATGGTAGATAATGATGGTACAAGGTGCATTCAGATGTCATCCATATTCAAGACACAATGCAAATGTAGGGGTAAGGTATGCAGGGTTATAGTTTCTAGTGGTACTCTCACTAATCTTGTTTTAGGTGATATGATTTCTAAGTTGAATATTGAGAAGATAGCACATATTACACCTTATAGAATGTATGGAATGCATAATGATCAGTGGGTTAATGTCAAAGAACAAGCATATGTTTCTTTCAGTATTGGTCCATATGTTGATAAAGTATTATGTGATATTGTACCTTTGGATGATTGTCATATGATTTTGGGTAAGACATGGCAAGTTGATGTCAAAGCCATATATTTTGGTTGGAAAAATGAATATGTTACTAATAAGGATAGAAAGAAGTCTGTGATGAGTTCACTGCAAGATGATAAGGCTACATGGGGAATGTCAAGGACATGGTTGATGGGAAGAAGAGACTTCCTAAGGTGTAAGGAACATGAAGGTGAAGAGAAAATGCTGAGGAAGAGTGATAGTACTTTGGAGCATGAAGACATTGTGAATGTTGATACAAAGGTATGTGGTCCATCTAAGGGACAAGAAGAAAGATTGCAGCAGATAGGTTACATGGAGAGGAGTGAATCTCATAATAAAGAGGTTCTATGATGCAAGATTGTAGTAAAGAATATAGTTTCTAAGGAAGAAAAAGAGGAAGAAGTAAAGTTTGAGCTTGAAAAAATGATACTACTTGATACAATTCTATGTCCATTAAAGTTTGGGGAGAATGGTAAGCTAGTCACCAAAAGGAAGGTGAAAGGACAAGGAGCACGGCTAAATGATGATGATAAGTTACTAATAGGGGCAGAGGTGTATAAACATGAAGTATCTGAATATGAGAACATCATAAGGATGAAGAGTCATGGAGAAATCAGTCCAAGCATGTGTATAGGGGTAGGCTATACTAGTATGAAGATATTACTATGTTTTTTGGTACTAAGTTTGTTTGTGTTGCAGGTATATCCAACTATGGTACAAATTTATGGCATGATGGAGTTGACAAGGTTGTGTCAAAGACCAATAATGGCAAGGATATGTTATGTCCTTTTCTTTATACTGATATGGTTACTAACTTCAAAGCACAAGAAGAAGAAACAAAGGTGCAGAAGGAGAGTACATGGCACAACTTCCAAAAGGTGTATGAAAACATGGATAATCAGTGGGCACAGAAAGAATCAAGCATGGAGAAGCATGACAAGGAAGAAAGTACACTCACAAGATATTCACAAAAACAAGCAAGGATGGAGCATCAAGGAGCTGAGTACAAATATGTCAAAGATATGAGAAGACATGGAACTACATTTGATAAAGTTTTTTTTACAGAGCTTTCGAAGAGGACTTGGAACAATTTCAAAGTTGGGGAGTATGGTGTAGGAGCACCAAGATCAAAGTCAAGAACTATGGAGTGCATGCTAAATTGATGTTATGAAAATTTGAATGTAAGTCTAAGTGGTCTAAGTATCATTGATATTTAGAAAGGTTTGAATAAACGATGATAACTTCATAGTTTAGTTAATGTGTTTAGAACAAGAATGTTTTTAGTTGTGGAAAGTTAGTAATTAGTGGAGTTAGTTATTCAGTTTTTGCAAAGCTATAAATAATGTAAGGAAATCCGATAAGGGACAAGGGGAGACAGGAATAATGGTAGAATAGAAGAGGATAGTGGATGGTGTCTTCATAGAGGAGAGCCAAGATGTAACGGCAAGTTAAATTAATGAAACATGATATGTTTGGGAATTGTTGTTCCCACTGGCCCTTAGGCATGGTCATATTGTCTTGGCAATTATGCAGTCTTTGAATATATTTGACTGGGCTTTATTTATACTTTTGCTATGCGCTCTGCATCATGATAAGACTTTTGATTCTATCCCACTTTCTATTCATTGAATCATCCACCTCTTCTAAGGTGAAAAGGTTAGAGTAATAGTTGGAAAAAGCTCTAAGAATATCTCCTTGATCATAGATATCCTTACCATCCTCAAAAATATGGTCTATCTTGTCTATGCTTCTTTCAAATTCAATAGCTAGAAATATTATCTTGTCCCCTTATCACCATGTTCTAATAAATTAATTCTACTCCTCGTTTTAGCTCCCTAAATCTTAGAATGTGTTATCTTTCTTAATGAATCTATGGCAATGGTCAGAATGTCTAGAGTATCCTGGTTATGTGGTTTTGCCTAACCTAAGTACTTCTTTTAGCTTCAATTAGAGATTTGTGAATGGTACATTCTTTGAATCTACAGCCTTTAGCTTTCTTCTTCCCCACAATATAGAAGAGCCTTTTCTAGCTTTCAGTCATAGTCTCCCATCTCTGGATATCACCCGTGTTTGACAATATTATGGTTATACCATTTGATTACCAAGACAATAGTCCTAGTATCTTCATCTTTAAGGAGAGAAGTATTAAGGGAAAAGCCATTAGATTTGTGAGGGATGACTTGGTTTTGATTAAATAAAAAGATTGATGCTACTATGTGATGGTGATCAAAGAGAGTGTAAGGGAAGACTTGCACACAATCACCTTCTTCAAGAGAGTGTAAGGGAAGACTTGTACACAATCACCTTCTTCATTGTTTCTAAAGCTGAAAGTATTCCTACATGCATAGAATCTATCTAATCTACGATATATCCTCCTCCCACCCTTTTGGAATTTAGAGCACATGTGCTAAATCCCTTTATGTCCATTCTTGTTATATGTCAAAGGGTCAAAGAGATTATACTTACCACCCATCTTAGTCCAAAAGAACTTTTCTTCATGTTTCAAATCAAATTTGAAACATCCTAACTTGTCTTGTTGTCTTTATACCATATTGGAATCCCCAATAAACTTCCAAGGAATGTCTTTTAGTTGGCACATCCAATTCCAAAGGGTGCTTCTATCATTTTGGTCCTTGGGAGCACAGGAAAATCAAACTCTTTTGTCTTTACCATCTAGGTTCAAGATAACCCACAACATTATGTTGCAATGAGAGGAACCCTAATAATAGATGCATTTGTTCCACCTATGACCAATTAGAATGGTAGTCCTTGCAAGGTAACTTGCAACAAAAAATATAATTGCTTTCACATAACACATAATAGGTTTGAAATAAATACATAATTAAAATCCATGTAAAAGAGACTAGAAAATATACCTACAAAAAAATTGACACAACATATACCTTGGGAAACCCTCATTGAGGGTAAAAACCTAGCCTCCAAAAGAGTTTATCTCCATGTATTATTCAAAAAATCACCATTGAAATACAACCATGGAAGCCTTCAAAGCCATAGCCACAACTAAACAATCCATGTGAACAAGCATGAATCCATACATCTGATGCCATGCTTCCAATCTTCACAAATGCTCCCTTGGCTAACCTGTCAAGCCTTGTCTTGCTTGACTTTCCTTTTTTCCTTTTGCCTTTTTGTCTTGTCTCTACAACTACTTTTGTGGCTTCTTATATAGTAGAAAGTCCCACAAAACCAACAATTAGTATTACATAAACTATGTGTTGCCTAACCCATTGATCTCACATTTAATATTGGACATTTAATTATTTTCCTCAATGTTAAATAATTAAATCAAATATTATCACAATGTTACAATACAACTCATCAAGTATATCCCATGGAAATCTTTACATGTTGCATGCCCATCTAGGTAGTTCTAGGTGCAACTTTACATAATAAAATATAACAATACTATGCAATGTTTGCAACACCCATTATCTCAACAACCCCTCCCTTGCCTTTTTAATGGTTTGTGAAGAAGACTTTGCATCCTCCAAAATACATTTGAGAGATATATGAAGTTGAAAATCAATTGCTTTGATTTTTGGTAGGAAGAGAAAATCAACACCATTATGGTTTCTCGAAGACCTCTTCATAACATACTTTGAGCTAGGGGACTCAAGTCCTTTGACATTCCATGATATGAATTTGGAAGTCATTGGGAAACCTATAATTTTCAATATCCATAGGAGCTTGGAAAATTATGGAGAATTTAAGGAGTTTCTTTCTTGGGATCTTAGTTGGCTTGATGTTGCCTCCCCTTGATGTTCTTTCTTTCAAAGAGGTTCACTAAGAGAGAGAAGCAAGAACATCAGTGGGAGGCAACATTAGAGGAATCATAGATTGGTTCATGAACTTGTGGCTTAAGAATTTCTTAATTTTCTCCAGAATGTTTTTTTGGGTGTTTAAGGTTTTGTGTTTGAGATTAGGCATATGTTGGATGAATCTTGAATTAGCCTCATTAGGACCAAGTAGGGAATCAATTTGGGAGAGGTCCCTCTTTGGAGGAGGGGCCTCTATATGTTTGTTGAACATAGCTTATAATTCATCAAGAGAAGCACAAATCACTTTTGAATTGACACAAGGAATAACATAATGAGAAAGTTGAGGGGTACGAGGATAGTCAATGATAGGGTTCTCTTGCTAAGATGTCTTGATGGATTTATGGGGTTGATTAGGGTTGTGACTAAGTAGGCTACAATTCTGTCTTTTCACTAGAGGTAATTCTAAAATTTATTTTTCTATTCTTTCTCTCTCATATTTTAGTTAATTATTTGAAGAATTTTGGCTACATCATCTAGTATTAGATCTCAATAGGTCTGGGCAAAGGAGATCTTTTTGGTTTTTTGTGGTTATGATTTTATCTTCAAAATTGACCCTATTTTCTCTGTGAACAGTAACAATTATTCCAAGAGTTGGAGAGATTGCAGCTAATAACTATCAAATTGCAATCTTCCTCTGCATTTGAGAGGGGCATCTCCCTCATATGATGGGTGTATTTTTATTTTGGTGTACTTTTCACTTGAAATTATAAAGGGATAGAACATGAATCTAAATAAGATGAACAACAAAAACTCAAAGAATATACATACAAACACCAAATGAGATTCCTAAAAGACAACAATTTGTAAAGGGGTTTTGAGCATAAAATGAAACAATGACAAAGAGCGGATAGTAAACCCTAACATATGAAAAGATAAACTATTCTAGTGCATTCACATCAAGATACCAAGAGATGAACATTTTTCTTTGCATGGATTCTACATAATCCATACAAATGCATAGAGGAGCTACTAATTTAACATATGATAAATTAGAAAGCATAAATTAGAGAGACATTTTTACACATGAACAAATGCATTCTTTATTATTTTCGAGAAAGTATCAACCCAAACACCTTTACATAATATGAAATCATTATTTATTGAAAGTTTCTCTAAATATTTCTGCAAAGTTCTTCCTTTGCAAAAGCTCTTCCCCCCTTTTCATTACCGAATCCTTGTCTTTTATAAGTCTTTCTTGATAACCAACTTGTAACCACTTATCATACCTACTTAGGATAACTACTCAGAGTAAGTACTTAGGAAAACTACTCAAGCTATCACTTAGACTAACTAGCTAGGAGTTATTTGAGACATCTTCATGGAATAACTACCTAAGTGCCTAATTAGAATAACTTGGAATAACCTCCATTTCGAAAATAAGTTAGGATTTACCTAAATTTTACAATGATTAAGACCTAAAGTTGACTTTAATTAAAATAAGTGACATAAGTCACTTTTACAAGGAGGGAATTTAAAATTTGTTACATTGGAAGAAAAAATAAGTGACCATTCCAGTTTAAAAGTAACCGTTAAATATTCTTGTGATCATCAAAAACCTTATCTTAAAGGAAATCCATTTTAATCCTATGAGGCCTTACCTCAACCCATCATAGCTCAGTTGACACAATTATTTTTGATACATTTTGGCTCAAGATTTTGAGACATTGTTCAACTGGCTAGACATTGATCTATATTATAGATGTCATATGATGATTACTTCAACATATTTTACTTATGATGCTTGGTGATGTGTATTTTGCCCCTGGTATGAAGCACAATTTGATGAGCATTGATCTACTCATTCAAAATGGATACAAAGTGCTGATGGAGAATGACACATGTGTCATTCATGAAAAAGATGGGAGCAAGAACCTACTTGCAGCAGTTCAAATGAAAAAGAATAGGATGTTTCCCTTGAGGATTGAGACATGTTTCTCATCTCAAGTTTGTGTCGAACCTCACACACAATCATCTCTAAGGAGTGTGATTGAAGACCCCTCATGGCTATGGCACCTCAAGTATGGTCATCTTGGCTATGCTAGTTTAAATTTATCGTCAAATAAAAGAATGGTAGAAGGTTTTCCATGTATAGTAAATTCATGTGACAAGTGTGAGGCTTTTATTTTGGGTAAGCAACATAGGCTTCCCTTTAATTCTAGAAATTCTAGGAGGGCTAGATATCCATTAGAGTTAGTACATATTGACCTTGTCAATCCTATGCAAGTTACTTACATTGGGGGGAGTACATATTTTATGAAATTCATTGATTATTTCAGTCGTAGGACATGGGTGTATTTCTTAAAGAATAAATATGAAGCATTTGATAAATTTGTAGAATTTAAAGCCCAAGCTGAAAGAGAATGTGGACACTATATCAAGGTCCCCAGATCAGATAGAGGAGGGGAGTATACCTCCAATTCTTTTGTAAACTTTTGCAAGAAACATGGCATAAAGAAAGAGCCCACAACCAACTATACACCACAGCAGAATGAAGTGACTGAAAGAAAGAACATAACCATTGTTGAAATGGCAAGGAGCATGATGAAAGAGAAAGGTCTCCCAACTAAATTTTGGGGAGAGGCTATGGCAATAGTAGTTTACCTAATTAATAGGTGTCCTACAAAGGTAGTCTGTGATAGAATTCCAATGGAAGCATGGTCATGAAGAAGATGGACAGTTGAACACTTAAGGGTGTTTGGATGTGTTGCATATGCACATGTGCCTAAAGAGAAAAGGAAAAATTTTGATGAAAAAGGTGTGAAATGCATTTTCATAGGGTACAACCCAGAATCAAAGGCATACAGATTGTATGACCCATTGAACAACAAGATGACACTTTCAAGAGATGTGGAATTTCTTGAAAATTAGTCTTGGCATGGACAAATTGATGAGTCATCAAGCACTTCAAGTAAAGAGGGTGGAGGAGGGGATGATGACATGCCAAATTAGCCTCCACAAGTTTCACCCATAGGAGATGTATTAGCACAGACTCAAGATTCTCTATGACATGTGAGGGAGAGATTGAGGACTTCTCAGAGGTAGGTGGGTAAGTTATAGGTGCAAGTTATAGTTAGAGATGCATAACTAGCTAGAAGAGGGGAATTGTGAGATAGTAGATCTATGGTCTGAGATCATAGAGCTAAAGAGACAAATAGAGTTAGAGCGATATGAGACCTGTCATCATACCTCTCAGGCTGCTCATGTCAATGATATATATATGACACTAGATGTGAATTGTCAATGATATATAACTTCACATATAGCTATATTATGTCTTGAAAATATAGTAATGCTCAACTACATGTACCATAGTTGTATGTGTTAGCAGTATAGGTGATAAATGATATTCAATAATTGTAATATATAATGATATATAATAATTGTAATATAATATAGTAATCATACTTGAGACCTATAGTTAGAGCGAGATGAGACCTATCATCATAGCTCTCGGGCTGCTCATTATTATGTAGTATATGAAAATGCAGTACCTCTAGCTCAACATGTCTCAAGTTTCTTTGATTATGATTGAGCTTCTGATGGTGTAGTGCCTCCTGCATGTGCAGATGTTACTCCTCCTCCTCCTCCTGGTGATGAGGGGGAAGGATGTAGTTAGGTCCATGCTATCTTTTGTTCCTTTTTGTATCTTTATATTGATCATGAGATTCATTGTATATTTGATGTATCATTTTGCGACTTGAGATATTGATAGTGCTCTGATTAGCATTTAGTTTTGATCTTTTGATTGTATCACCCCTATGACATGTCAATGATATATATATGACACTAGATGTGAATTGTCCACTCTTAGAAAGCATTAGAATTATTGATTGTAGTTTTCCTAGTAAGATAATGGTGAACTTCTGTTTACCTAAATGTCTCTATTTGGAAACTAACACTCAACTTCTGGAACATTTTGCAAAAGTGAAATCGATCAGGAAAATCACCTATTTTGCTGATGAAGATTTTGCTAATGTCAAAGTTCTACAATGCTTTCCTTATTTGGAGGAGTTGTGCATGCATTCTCCATTATTGTTGTGTCCCCTACAAGTGTAAGAATTTATGTTATTTTAATCTGCATGAAAGCATTTGTTTGCAAGCATTTAAAGTTATGATTTTTTTTTTTGGAAAACTCTAACCCAAATTTCATTCTTATAAATAATGCTGATAATTTTTGCTATTTCTTTCCACTCTATGAAATTTACTATTTCTTAAACTCTTATACATTATTTATAGGATCAAAATTATGCAGCATTATTAAAGCGAATGCTTTAAACATGATCACAAACTAATTTTCTTAATTTCTATAGTAAAAGTGTTAAAGTTGACTTTTTTATTTTTTTTTTGTCCTTAACTCTTCTTTTACTTTGTGACTTTTAAGAATAGTTGAAGCTTATCTAAACAGTTTTCTATCCAAGTGTTAGCTTTGAAATCATTTGTTGTGGATGTAGACTATACAAAACATCCTCCAAACTATGATGTAATATTTCTAATCTTCTCAAACATTTTGAATGGTGCTCCACTACTAGAAGCAATCAAAATAAACATAGATTAAGACAAGTCTTAAGTCGTGAGTCTTCTACTAGAACAATGCTAGGTAGTTCTTGTTAGTTGCTAGTTATCTTAGCAAATTAGTGGGGATTTTGTTTTAGTTAAAACCACCATTTATAAAGTCAGTTCCATGTAGTGTGGAGGCTAAAGAAGCACTTGATGCACAAAGGTGATGTCTTTTAAATTGAAAACAAAAAAATACTTACTTTTTAGCTACAGGTAAAAAGGAATGCTACTAAAATAATCTAAAATCTAACATTTTCCCTCAAGTTTATACCTGTTGCATACTTTGGGATTAAAAAACTTTGAGTGTGGAACATAGGGATAAAAATTTAATCTATAAAATCTACTAACTGTTTCAACTTTTAGCTTATCGTTTACTTTGTGTGACAATGGATAATATAGACTATCAAAATTGATGTCTAATTTTATGGAGAGGCATGTCAGAATATGGATAAATACTTGGCATGAACTCCATGGATAAATAGCATGATTACACATGTCAATTAAAGGTATGGTGCTATAATTTCTTCCCTTTTTTCATATTTTTTGTGGAACATGCTACTTTATGCGAAAACCTTCATACCATATAATAATCCACTATTTAGTACTGATGTTTATATCTATATCATCTAACATATTTCAAACTTTTCATAGGTTGCAAGACACATCAAAGGCAACAAAGGTGACGCTAGAAAAGGTTGGGCAGCACAAACTTGGCTCTGGGGGATATTCGAAGATCAAAGCATGCATTGTAAGTAGCAATAAATGAATTGCAAAGAAAAATGATTTATAAAATGAAAATAATTTATTTAATTAATAAAAAAATGGAGGGCACTAATTTTAATCTGGAGGCCACAGAAGAACACAAAAAGATTGCCTTCAAGCAAGGCTATGCAAGGGTGGCTAAATGCCTATGGCAAACTTCCATTGCCCCAACCAAATAGTCTCCTGCATCATGTGCATAGGCAAATATGCCAAAATATATATTAGAAATTGAATACTTGAGCAACAATTTATTTGATAATAATGTGCATGACATTGCAATGCAGCCTGTTAATTGTGACACAGATCATACGCAACATCATGAAACCCCTGATGTGCATTGTACTATCGATGGAGGTTCTCATTTGTTATTTAAAACTAATTATATAATTATTAATACAATTTAACATATTTAATTGAACTTGGTGTAACCTTTTTGTGTTGAGGATATAGAATCATGTCATGCTGAATGAGTGCCGGAGGATGTTCAGACCAATCAGCAGGTAGATCATGTCACACATTCAGGTAAAGAAAATCTATGTTTTGTTCTTTTAAATTAATTTATTGATTTATAGTTCTTTTACTTAAATAAAAACTCATAATTCACTAATATAAAATGGTGCAAATTTAACTCATGGAGTACTTGTTATTGTAGCAAATCCCCCTTTGGTGCAACAGCCTCATGATGTGTTGAGATAATGGGTGTTGCACACATTGCATAATATTGTTATTTTATTATTTTATTTTGTTATGTAATGTTGTACCTAGATGGACATGCAACATGTAAAGATTTCCATGGAATATTCTTGATGAGTTGTATTGTAACATTGTGATAATATTTCATGTAATTATTTAATATTGGGGAAAAGAATTAAATGCCCAATATTAAATGTGGGGTCAGTGGGTTAGGTAGCACATGGTTTATGTAATACCACTTAGTGGTTTTGTGGAACTTGCTACTATATAAGCAGCCACAAGGGTAGTTGTTGTAGAGAGTAGAGAGAAAGAGTGACAAGGAGAAGACAAAAGGCAAGAGTCGAGCGGGATAAGGCTTGACAGGTTAGCTAAGGGAGCATTTGTGAAGGTTGAAAGCATGGCATGGGATGTGTGGATTCATGCTTGTTCACATAGTTTGCTCGGTTGTGGCTATGGCCATGAAGGCTTCCATGGTTGTATGACAATGGTATTTTTTGCTGAATAATACATGGTGATGGATGCTTTTGGAGGCTGGGTTTTTTCCCTCAATGAGGGTTTCCAAGGGTATATCTTGTGTCACAATTTTGTGGGTATGTTGTCTATTCTCTTGCATGTGGATTTTAATTCCGTGTTTACTTCAGATTTATCTATTATGGGTTATGTGGAAATGGTTATATTCTTTGTTGCCAAGTTTCCTTACAAGTGGTATCAGAGCTATGGTTTTATTATTTGTAACCCTAGATTGAATCCATGGGAATGCATGAGAGGATAATAGAAAGGGAAAATTATATGAATGATTTATTGCAAATCTGAGGGTTTGGGGTTTGTTGTTATGATGGGATGTTAAAAGATTTGGGCATGTGAAATTGTTGGACAAAAAGATTTTTTTGGATGTCTCATTTTAAATGAGGGGTTTGGGGGGTAGCATGTAGAAATGACCTCCTGGGTAAAAATAGACCTCACCGTTGGATCTAGGTTGACATTTCCATAAATTTTGATATATAAATGCCCTAGTTTGGCCATGTTCAGAGGAAATGAAAGAGTTTTTTGGTTTCAGCCCATGATGGCCATCAAATTTAATCCCGTCAGAATTTTCATCACTGAAAAAAAAATTAAAAATGAAAAATCGTACTGAAAATGGTAAAAAGACTATCTTAGTAAAATGGCCATAACTTTCTCTCAGAATATTGAATTTCAGAGTTCTTATAGGCGTTGGAAACTAATTCAGAGCACTACAACATGGTGTAGGTTTGGTTCTGTGATTTTAAAATTTTGTCAGGTTTTCAGAGCCCTAAAGTCAGATGTTATTTATTTTGAGCAAGTATTAGGGCATAACTTGGGTATATAGAGTCAGATTTTAGACTTCGAGTAGTCAACGGAAAGCTCTCGGAGAGCTCTACAAATTGGTTCAAATTTGGTGCAGGTTTGGAATGGTTTATTTGGTGATATATGTATCTGAACAACTTATAGGTATATTTTGACTATGGTAACATTGTGAGTTTATGGCATTGGAGATTTAAGATTTGATGGCATTGTATACTCAGTTCATATTCAGATTGGTCTCATGATGATATGGTTATCAATGTTTGGTTTGGATATGCATGATGACTTGTTCGGTCTACAAGTTGTGTAGTGTTGTAAGCGGTCTATACTTACAGGTTGCATTTATAGCTTGGTTATGGGTTGTCTTTGCTCATTGATCTTTCATTATTGATGCATATTTAGATTGGTGGCTTGGATTTGGATTGTATATGCCCTAAGTCACATGATTTACTATTTTCTTCATGTAGAAGGGATGAGATGTTGTTACTAGGTACAGTCATCGCAGAGGATTGTGGTTGACTATGCTGACAGGTTGGACATATTGAGAGCCAGATGCTCGGTTCATGGATGTGTTCATGGTGTCATGGATTTTGGCATGACATGATTGGTTATACAGGTACATCCTTGATGTTCATTAGCTTGGATTTCTGATTTAGTTATGGTGGTATATCTTCTTGATTGAGGATCATGGTTATTTGGTTTCTTTTGAGGAGCTCATGATGTGCACTTTGAGTTCTTTGATGGTTTGATGCCTTGGTTGATTCTCATGGTTAGAGGATGGTATTTTCATCATGATGTCATGGATAGCTTGGATACACAGTTTAGTGGGAGCTTGTGACAGTGATGAGGTGACAGTGCAAGATTAGTTCCTAGTTTGGTTTATATCTTCTTGGTTTGGAGAGGATGGATTTTATGATGCCATAGGTGACTTGGTACCACAGTTGAGTGGGAGTTTTGTTGGCATTGATATATTTATTGAGTGTTTGTAGATGTTGGAGGTTTTTCTTAGATCCTGTTGCTGCAGAAGTGTCTTTGACATTTGCATGGTGCACTTGTTATCTTCATGGTGTTTGAAGATAGTTAGATCTTGAGGACTCATGGAGTTCTTGGTTATCTTCATGGTGTAAGGAGATGGTTCTTCCTGGTATGTGGAGATGGTTTTCTTCATGGTGTGTGGAGATGGTTGCATCTTGAGGACTTATGGGGTTCTTGGCAAAGGTGTGGTTTATGTTTTTTATTTGACATGTTATCCTTTGTGTGAGGATGGTTTCATTATTATGTCATGGTATACTCTTGATACGCGTTTAGAGTTGTGGCATGTTATGGTGTGTTCATATGGACCATGTTATCTCTTTAGTTGAGATGGTAAGATCATGTTGTCATGTTTATGTTCCTGAGGCCATGGTTGGAACTTTGACATTGATCTTGGTTTAGTTTCTTGGTATTGAGTACACTGATCATAAGCTGGATACTCATGATATTGCTATGTTGCATTTGGAGTTGGCATGGATTGATTGGTTACAGGTGCTCATGGATACTTAGAGACAGTGGTGATGCTGATTTCTCTTAGATTAGAGAAGTATTTGTTGAGACAGTTGATGGTTTCAGCAGGAAGTTTGAGGGGCAGTCACCTGATATGGACTTGAGAGGAGATTGTTCTCAGATGAGTCTTGGTTGGAGACTTGGGTATCTTGATGAGCATTCTCATTCCCCACTCTTGGTCTACTCGGCGGTTTTCTACTTGAGAGGTATAGCCCATTGTTTCTCTCAGTTGCATTATATTTATGCTTGTCTTTCATGGATATGGATCTTGAGCTATGGTACATGAGTTAGTTCTAGAGGGTTCATTTGAGAGATGGTTTAGCATTGGTTATCTCCATGTGCATATGTTGTTATGCTGGTTGAGT
The DNA here is from genome assembly GCA_028749045.1 of Cupressus sempervirens. Taxonomy (NCBI): domain Eukaryota; kingdom Viridiplantae; phylum Streptophyta; class Pinopsida; order Cupressales; family Cupressaceae; genus Cupressus; species Cupressus sempervirens. Next base: position 983,111,247 of record CM053785.1, read on the forward strand.
TTGGGAGATGGTTTTATATTGGGCATTTTCCTTGGATTAGGAATGGTTATTCCTTGGTTTAGGAATGGGTTTATTGAGTTTGATCTTCTTGTGAGAGGCTTACATACATGATTAGTTATATGGTATGGTTTGGGTGTTTTTGAGGCTTCTTTTTGGGGTTTTATGGAGGAGATCATACTTACACAGTTTACATCTAGAGGTGTGTGTAGAAGGACATGATACAGGTTATGATTTGCATGGTTTCTCTAGTCTTGGTTATCTTCCTGGATGTTCAATTTTTGCTTACATTGGATTTGAGATTGGTTAGAGATTGTGATCACTGGTTTGTGCTCATGTATGTCATGTGAGAGATGACATGGTTATTTCTTTCTCTTTCCTCTATTGGTTGTGGTGAACTTGGGAGAGCATTGGAGACTTGTTATGAGAGTTGTTCTTGTAGGATAGTAGTTTATGTATTGTGGATGTTCTTGATACTACATGGATTCACTTCTTTGAGATGTTGTGAGTGGATTGGTTATAGATTTCACATTATCTTTTATAGTGGGAGCTTCTTGGTATATATGTCGCAAGTATTGATCTTGAGGCTTGTGAATGTAGGTTATAGATTGGATATGTCAGTGATATGAATTTCACTTGTTATACCTTTGAGGTATGGATAGTTGGATGGGTTTGGCACTTTGCTGTGGGTGCTATTTCAGCTATGGATATTTTGACAACTACAGATACATGTGATTACCTTTGGATCAGGTTTTTGTGCTTGGAATTTTAGTTGGTATAGGATTTTATGATCTTCTAATGTGACAAGTTGGGTGGTTTTCTCTTTGGATGGCTTCTATGTATGTCCAGTGGGAGTGGCATAATAGGAGGTGAGATCATTCATGTTCGAGATGCTGGATACTTTGATTTTGTTGCGAGTACCAAGATGGAGCACTTGGTGTATTTTGATCCATGATGGTGGATGTGCTGGGAGGGATTGTTCCCTTGTTCATTTTATGTGGCTACGGATTGACCCTATGCAATGTATACAACAAGTGGGAGATTGTTGAGATAATGGGTGTTGCACACATTGCATAATATTGTTATTTTATTATTTTATTTTGTTATGTAATGTTGTACCTAGATGGATGTGCAACATGTAAAGATTTCCATGGAATATTCTTGATGAGTTGTATTGTAACATTGTGATAATATTTCATGTAATTATTTAATATTGGGGAAAAGAATTAAATGCCCAATATTAAATGTGGGGTCAGTGGGTTAGGTAGCACATGGTTTTAGCACATGGTTTATGTAATACCACTTAGTGGTTTTGTGGGACTTGCTACTATATAAGCAGCCACAAGGGTAGTTGTTGTAGAGAGTAGAGAGAAAGAGTGACAAGGAGAAGACAAAAGGAAAGAGTCGAGCAGGACAAGGCTTGACAGGTTAGCCAAGGGAGCATTTGTGAAGGTTGAAAGCATGGCATGGGATGTGTGGATTCATGCTTATTCACATAGTTTGCTCGGTTGTGGCTATGGCCATGAAGGCTTCCATGGTTGTATGGCAATGGTATTTTTTGCTGAATAATACATGGTGATGGATGCTTTTGGAGGCTGGGTTTTTTCCCTCAATGAGGGTTTCCCAGGGTATATCTTGTGTCACAATTTTGTGAGTATGTTGTCTATTCTCTTCCATGTGGATTTTAATTCCGTGTTTACTTCAGATTTATCTATTATGGGTTATGTGGAAATGGTTATATTCTTTGTTGCCAAGTTTCCTTACATGATGTTCCTAAATGTATGAGGAGGAGACATGTGCTAGAACCACTACAGGAGGGCAATGACGAGGACATTGATATTCCTCTTAGAAATTTCATGAAAAAAAGAAATGGAAAGAGAGCAAAAATGAAATTATTATTTATGAATGACTTACTCTTGAATATTCTTAATGAATATTGTGTTAATGAATATTATTCATTAATGTTGGGTGTTAATAAATTATTTAGGAATGACTTACTCTTGAATGTTATCATGTGATTAGAATGATTCAATGTTATATTTCAAAAATGGATGAATTGAGTGTTATTAAATGTTAATGGGGATGATGAGGACATTGATATTCCTCTTAGAAATTTTATGAAAAAAAGAAACGGTAAGAAAGCAAAAAAGATATGATTATTCACGAATGACTTACTCTTAAATATTGTTAAAGAATATTGTGTTAATGAATATTAGTCATTAATATTGGGTTTTAATGAATATTGTGTTAATGAATTATTCATGAATGACTTACTTTTGAATTATTCATGAATGTTGTGTGTTTATGAATTTTATGTGTTAATGAATGTTATCATGTGATTATAATGATTGAATGTTATATTTCAAAAATGGATGAATTGAATGTTATTAAATGTTAATAGGGAATTTAGAGTGATGTTGGGGTGGGGGGGGGGACGGGCCAAATGAGCTTCCACCTTCACGTGGTTGGCCCTATTAAGTAGAGAATATTTAACTATTCTCAAAACCAAGTGAAGCTCAAACTTTAAAGATAAGCTTATAGTTAATAGTGACAACCAATTAGCAAGTTGAAATGAAGTTCTTCATTATAGGTACCTTTTTAGTTTTTAAAGCACAATATCATGTTTTAATATTGTATAGTTTTTTTTCTTAAGTTAAAGTATTCTTTTACTATAACAACATAATTTATGACCATTTTAGTAACTATTCTAACATCACTTTATGACAAATCCTATTTTGGCAAAGATGGTGATACATGGTGCTATCTATTCCTTGGGAGAATGGATTGCACAGGTCTATATCTCAACATCAACATGGAAAATGGTGTGAAATTGCACTTTCCTTAGTTGTGGTTGCATACCTACTGCAATCTTTCATTTGAAAAATGAATAGAAATACCATACCTAGTAGCTTCTCTATGTTGTATTCATTTATTGGTAATGATTCAATGTCATGCCATTTGATGGTAGCTTCTAGAGTTTCATTTAGTTGTAAGGTGTGTCTTATCTTTTCAAGTTTATATACTCCATTTGGTAGTTTGGTATTAATTGATGATGTCTGGGATCTTCTACCTTCACTATAGTTTTCATCATCATCCAACTTGTTGTTTGGTATTTTCTATGTTATCCTCTATTTCCATGGTCTTCAGCATGATTGTGTATTTTATCTATCTAGTTCAAAGACTCTATGCACCTAAGGTGGAAGCCATTTAGAACTAATAGTTGGAGAGATCATGTTTCCCTCTATAAAACTAGAAAATGTCACGAGTTTAAGGTCAAGGAGGAAGAAGTCGTAACATTTTGACTAGCAAAATATGCTTAAAATTACATATTTAGTTGATTCTTTGGTGAAGCTTCTTATTTTAATTCAATTAATTTTGGTTGTCAACCAAATTCCTAACTCCAATGTTTATTGTATTTTAGTGCTACATTTTCATAGAGATCTAAGTAAAATGGCAGTTGACTATTATTTATATTTGAGAATTTGTGTTGTGCCTTACTATGATCCTCTGATAATAGAGGACAAATCAATTTGAATTTGTTTCTCATGTCCCATGTTCGATGCTTCTTCTTGTGTAACTAACTACTTTTGATGTGGGTTATGAACTCTGATGCTAGTATGCTATTCCACTACCATTTATTATAGAGTAGATATAATAAGTATCTCTGAATATACTGTAAGGGTCTCTAAACATGAGTAAAGTAGTATTACATAACGTAGATCTGAACTCAAAATTCATGATGTTTTCCACTCTGGAGAAAGAGGGGAACTTAATATACTCGTAACACACCCCATCAGAAGAGATCCATTGGATGGTTTTTTTCGGGGTTTGACTCTCCTGGTGTAGCACTAAGCTAGGCTTCTAGGTGCTAGGATATTTGCTCTTGTTGGTGGTTCTAAACCCATTGAATGCTCTAGATAATTGTCTGTCAAATTTTGGTTGAAGGAGCTATGCTTGGGCTGTCAAGTCTTATGCAAAGTTTGTCTTATTTTGTGGTGATAACATGGACTTTTATCAGTACAAAAGTATGGTCTATAAATTCTTAGAGTCTCTAGTGCATCTAAGATTTACACCATTGGGTGACTAATTCTTTGAAGTGCCTAATATTTGGTGACATTGAGCTATACCTATGTGAGTTATGTTTGGGTTTTCCTTCCTCATCTTCATTTCACTTTTGTGATTTGTTTTGCCCAAGGCCATTGGAAATTCCCTTTGCTAGTTCCTAAAATTGGATGGATCTAGTACAATTTTGGGCATCTCTATGTTTGTATTCTAGTTGAAATAGAGATCTCTCCACTTCAATCATGGTTGATGAGAGGCCATGGGTGAAGCATTGAATATGAGGGTTTTCCATTTTGTTGTAGAGATTGCATCTCTATAGGATGCATGCCTAATGATTTCCATTTTGTGTTGGATAGGTGTTGTCACTTGATGGAGGGCCATGAAAAATGACCATTTGACAATTAGAGCTTATGATTTTGTTTTAGATTTTCCTTTTGAGGACTTGTTTTCTAATGAAGAAGAAACTTTTTTTGATTATATTGATGCTTCTCATGCTATTGGTCTAAGCTAGACTTCTATCACTTCCATTCTTGTCACAATTTTGGATGTTAGATCGTATTTCAGGTGTAATGCCCACTAGCCTTGTGGCCTATGTTGTTGAAGTTATTGCTCCCACTTCTATTTTGAACAAAATTCTACTAATAATGTTGACTCTTAAACAATCACTCTTGGGCCTTGTTGACAGGTTGTAGTGGGGTTTCCTTTGTTGCAATCCAAACAATAGCGTTGCTTAGACTTTTGTCCAAGTGCATAGGAAAAGGTTTATTTTGTTGTGTTGTTGATGCCCTATGTTTATGCTTTCATCCCTTGTTTGTGTGAAGGTTAACAATCCCTTGTTTTGGCTGTTATAGAAAAACAACATATCAATATCATCCTTTCAGATTGAACAATACTAGATGAGTAATGATACTATCTTGAAAAATACAAGCCAAGACTACAATATACACTTGTTTGATGAGGCAAATAAAATCCTTCCAACAATAATTAGTCAAAACTATCAAAGTGAATTTTTAGGATTGTATAAACACAATTGGAAAATGGATCAAGAAGATTTCATGTCTTTCTCATGGCAACTTCGGTTATTATGTGTAAAATTGGCCTCATTCTTTTAACAATTATTTTAATGTTATCTGTATAAATTTTTTTTATCACTTAAGTTTCTTGTTCTTGCAAGATGAACTACAAGATGCAGTGTTACTGGTGTTTGCAAATAAGTAGGATATTCCCAATGCAATGAATGCTACAGAGATCATGATAAACTTGGGTTGCATTCTCTTAGGAAATGACACTTGTGAGTATTACATTTTTAATAATTTTCAATATTAAAAATTGTAGATACTAATCATCTATTATGCTACACTATTTCTACTTTGCATATAGTTTATCATCACTCTAGTAAATGAGAAAAAACATGGAATGTTTAGTGTTGCTTGTGAAACAGCTTGTATCATGTCCTAAGGTATATACAAAGCATCTGTGATAGTTTGTTAGAAATAAATCCTTTTATTTTAGTTCTTATGGATTTTGTTTTATTTTTTAGGTTTGAAATATAGATTGAATAGGGTTCAAGAATTTTTATTACAAAAATGTCTTATTTCTTAATTGATACAGATAGATTGAGGAGGTAAAAATTTAGTTTTGATGCATACTCATATGTAGGATGCAAACTTATTTTGATGTGACATTATGTGTGTTCTCTTTCACATTTTACTATCAATTTTCTATCCAATTTAATGACCCAAAACTACTGAGAAAAACTGTGAAGGTCACAATTGCTATTAAAATCTTGTACTGCCTTTTTATGTTTATCGCTTACCTATCTGCAACTCCACAATCGATATTGACAGTATCTTGCCCTCACCGTGCAACTAAATTACTTTAGTTTTATTGATGCAGCTGAACTATGAGTACCTTTTGTGTTCTTGACAAATCGTAAGCTTTCAACTTTTGTGAAGCCATTACAGATGCAAATGAACAACTAGTGAGGTGTCAATTTTAAGGCAATTTTTTGTTTCTATAATGTACAGTTCAATTGCTAGAAATATTTCATCTAGATTGTTAATTGATAGATTGTTAACTTTTGATGTCATTTTCTACTTTGGTTGGGTAGTTCTCCTTGCATTTGTAAATCGTAAATCTTGTTGTAGTCTTTAGCCTAATGACAGTTTGGTATTACATCCAAGGTGATAACATAGTTGACTTAAAACTTTGTATTAAAGAAAATAGCAAAGGATAATATTTGAATTGTGGATATTTGTAAATTATGTTGGTTTTAGACATAGTTATAGTTATATATGCACTCTTATAATGATGTGATTGGGACTGTAAGTTTTTTTGTCACGTTTATCTATCTGAAAAATAGATGAAATTTTTGACTTTCATTCCTGATAAATAATTCTTTCCTAATTTTATTCTTCCCTATAGTAACCAAAATTTAGAAGTGTTGTGCCAATTATTGCAAAGGCTTTGCTCTCATAGGAGCCTTTTAAACTACACAAAATTTGAGTTGTAAAGCATAATTGCTCAGTGGAGACTCAAGATATCATGCACATTTCTTCCTCCTTCCCATTGTTTTGTATGAAATAAATCATGTGACAAATGAAACAATGGTGTGGAGATAGAAATGTGCATGATACCCTGACTCTCATGCACCAACCAATTACGCTTTAGAATCAAGTTTTGTGCAATTTAGAAGGCTCCTATAAGAGCAAAGCTTTTACAATAAATGGGATAGCTCATCAAAATTTCTACATATCTTGGTCTCAATTTCGACACAAATGCAATATTTTGGTGAAAATTTTGATGCAAAACTGGTCCACTTTGGCATCTCTTGTATGGTACCAACAGAGAAATGTAAATTGCTTTTGTCACAATTTCGACACAAATGTAATATTTTGGTCAAAATTTTGACACAAAACTGGTCCACTTTGGTGTCACTTGTATGCCATCGGCGAAGAAATGTAAATTGGATTTGTCACAATTTCGACACAAAATTATGAAGGTTTCCATTGAAATTTTGACGAACACCGCTGGAAAATGAGGAAATATCACTTTAGCTTGGACCAGAGAAATCGACAAAATTCACGTTAGTAAGTCCACCTTTATGTAGTCAAAATTTTGACGTACAATGTATGTGGCAAAAACTGACCAAAAAAGACCAATAGCAAGCTTGGTCGCCTTATCGACCTACTCTTGTCAAAATTTTGACCTTTTTGCGTCAAAATTTAAGCCTAAATTTACTAGTGTCTATTTGGGCACTTTGTGCTATCAATGAACAAGTATGTACAAGTAGTAAGAGTATCGTATCGATATATGAATAAAAAGATTATAAAAGTAATGTCTCTTCTAGATTTTCTATGAATCTAATTGGTTGTAGACTTGGGATACTATAATTACTATAGAGAACTTTTGAACTTGAATACTAATTATACTATTAAGATGAAATGAATAGCAGAATGCATTAGTATTTAAGAAATGCATTGATGCAAAATTAAACATTGTAATCAATAGTCATCTGTTGCACATTTATGTAATAGTATGTATGGAATCATTTATATTAATGATATTTGTATGATTATTGCCATAAAAAGTATATCAGTGAAAGAATCACACTAAGTTGAAGATATATCTTAGAAATAGTTGATGCTTGGTAAATTCTGAGAAATGGTCCTCATTGCAAATAGGTTTTTCATCTCCACATTACAAAAGTATGGATTTTCTTGATGCATTTGTTTCATTAGATCACAATACAAATCACCTCTTTGAAAGTCTAGAATCTAATATTCTCAAAAAACTTCTAGAACTTCTAGATGAATGCCAAAGAAAAATATTGGAAAACTATTTTTATAATAAGCATGTTGTCATGTTTAGATATGATGGATGGAGAGACATTCAGCCAATACCAAACACCAATCAAATTCATGTTCTATCCCCATTCAAGACTAATGGTGAATCAATTTACCTAAAACATCCAGTGCAAGAATACAGGGAAGCTCATATCATAGTTCATTATCAAGGTATCATAAGACATTTCTCTCCTGGAAATCACACTACAAAAGAATTGACAGCCATTTTCAATCTAGCATGCAAGACATTATTCTGTGAACTATCACCATTTAGCACCATTACTCATGTCATTTTTTGTTTGTATTTGAGAATAATTTTATGCCACTTGGCATTCATCTTGTAGTAGATATTGGGAGATTGTGCCCTCTTTACTGATAAACTAACGATTACAACAACCACCACAAGAATATAGTTATGATGTCTAAGCTTATGCTTACTATGAATGAAAGTTCACAAATTGCATGTAAAAGCTATAATATTTTCCACTATGATAGTATAATATGTATTTGGTCATTTCTATGTCATTTTTTCCTTAGTCAAGTATCCCTTTAGGCTTCAAAAAATGTACTACAATATGTATCTAGTAATCTCCATCTCACTTTATAATATATTAGAAGTTGTTTTGAACTTTGATTGTTGCAAACATGCAGATAGTTTTGTTTAACTAAACTAGTAATAGTTTGATCTACTACATTTAATGTATGCACAATGATTATGCTACACAATAGATTATTTTGGAATATGTAGAATAGGAACTAGTGACCTAATTAATTACATATAATTTTATGAAGGTTTGATTCACTTTGAACTTTCATTAAAATAGGAATTAAAGTTATACATTTGATTAGAATCCAAAAATTTTAAAGTTCAAGTTTTCAAAATATTCTTGTTTCCTTCTATATTATTTCCCTAAGATCCATGTTAGAATTTCATAAGATCTCTATTGGCATAAGTTTGTGTGTTCAAAGTAATGATTTCTAAGAAAAAAATCAAAGAAACAATATCCTTGAATAGGTCTCAGAGATGCAAACTTACTAATTGTATTGTCTTCTTGACAAGCTTACAAAATCTACAATCAAAACCTTATAGAATATATTAGAATGAATTTGTAATGTAATGTAAATATGTGTGTATTGTAACATGTATTAAAAAGGTTTAATTCTGATATAGAAACACAAAAGAAGAAATGGAGAAGACATATAGGGGTGTTCGAAAGAAAGTATCTAGTCAATTTTCAGTAGAGATAACATTCCCCAAGCTATGAAGACAAAAATGGCTAGGAATATTTGACATAGTAGAATAAGTAGCCTTTGCATATGACATGGCCAACATGTCAATAAGAGGTAGTAATGCATACACCAACTTTTTCCATGTCAACTATACACCTCATAATCAACCTTGCAATGTGTAGAGAACTCAGATCTCAACTATAATGAGATCAAACAAGAAGAAAACTAAATTCATGAAGTTGTGTGAATATTAAGAACATACTGAAAAATTTGAAGAAAGAAAAGGATATATGTAATTTTGCAATGGATCTAAAATATTTTGAAAAGAAAAGTCATATTGGGGTGTTCAGAAATGTTCAAGTGGTCCTTATGTTGCACAAGTGTGGAATCCTATACAACAAAAGAAAAAATTGCTTAGAACATTTGATACCAAAGAGGAAGTTGCTATTGCATATAATATCGCTATAATTTTCTTCAAAAGATATAAAGCCATTACAAATATTGTGTGTCCAAATACAGAGATACATGAAACAAAAAGCATCTCTAACTTAGAGAAAGATCAACTTGGATTGACCCTTCAAGTTGAAAGATGTCTAGTAGAAATAGAAAGAAATGGTCCATTGTTAGTGGTCTATATGAATGATCATTTTGGTCATACAATACCTATTACTAAGAACCAACACTTTCTAACTATGATGCACATGAAACCTAACATCCTTGAAATTTTTCATATAAATCTAGTACAAGATCTTTCATGCAAAGAACATATCAATTAAATATATGCTACTAGCATAGATAACATGAATTCTTCAAAAAGTGACACAAAATTTCACTGTCTATTATTTGAATCAACTTATCCTAGTGCAACTGGACTAACCAATTTTGAAATGAGTTATCAGACTATACATCCCTCAAATTTGGTAAACTCATGCCCATTGCAACTATTGCAACAAGATGTTTCCCCCATGCACCTATCTCACAAAAAATATAATGCTGCAGTTCTCAACATGGATTCAATTATAGAAAAATATGCTAGTAATGTTCCCAATGAAAATGTCCCTTCATTTCTAAACAATCTTGCTACCAATCCTAATAATATAGACATGTATGGTGTTAACCATGACACATTTGACTTCTCTAGTTTCCATGTGACATCAGAATATACAGGCCCTAAATGTTATGGTCTAAGTGATAATAATGTCATTGAGCTTCGCCATTGAATTTTATGATTCAAATCGTATAGACATAGAGCATTCTCAACATTATTTTTATTGCTTGATGACATAGTCAACATATCATATTTGAAGTGGATTTCTGAAGAGAAGGTGAAAAAAGCATAAAGATAACATGGAGACATGATCAAAGAAAAGAATAGTAGCAATTTTTGTATTTCTACTTGTGTTTTCTATTAGCATTTTTCTTACATTTTTATTTTTTGAATATTTGATCAATGAATATTTAATATTGTGATGGTGATGTAAAGAGGAAAGGTGAGAAAACCATAAAGATAACTTTCAATATTTCCTTATATAATATTAAATTTCAATTCAGACTATTGTCCAGCATGTGTCATGATCAGTTTTAAAGCATTGCAAACTGATGTGAAAAGTCCAAAGTAACAAGTCTATTTGTTCTAGGAAATTTTAAATGTTAGTCATCCACCTTTATATATATATGAATCCTTCCCTATAGTCACTATGGCTTCTTCCATTACTGACATTGGTTACAAGCATTGAATGGAGGAGCATCTAACATGTTTCCACTAAGAAAATGCCAAAATATTGAAGTATTATTGCATATTGTGGTTGGGGAATAAATGAAAAATAAATTTGTTATTTGCATTTCATGCACATTGTGGAAATGATAATATTACAAATTTTACCAAAGTGTTATTGAAAGAGTATAATTGTAAGGCATATAATGTGCATATTTGTAAAATGTAGTAAGGAGTTTCTTAAATCCATGTGTCAATGTCTACTATTTCAATGATGACATGAGAAACTATGTAAATCCTATTTATATGATTTATAATGTTAGCCTTTTCAACTTACCAAACTAAAGTAATGCAAATCTACACAATGCCCATATTGTACAAGTGTAGTTGTACTACAATGAAGAACCATTGGTTCACAAAAAGTGACATACAAATGCATATCTCATATTGTACACTAATTCTTTGAAATAACCAAATTTTTTGATGACTAATGAATATTGTTTCATTGTTCATATTATCCAAAAGTTGGTACAAAAATGGTTTTACATTGAAAGTATACCTGAACCAACTTCTAGTGTCCAAAATTTTTATTTTGGCTTCCTTTCTATGAACCTAAGAACTAGAACTCTAATCTCAATTTGTATGTCTTTTAACTCTCTATCTATTATAATATTTAAAGATCATGGTTACTTATGTATACTACTATGGTTGAATAGACATAAAGCTACAGACATGTTGTAACATATGGTTCACATGTTGGTGTGGCAGGGTGGACCTAATGTAAAGACATAACCATGGTATACAAAGGTTATGGTTGCATATACAAAGAATTCCTTGAACAAGAATCTTTGTGGTGGTTTGTGAGAGAGCCATGTCTTTTCTGAAAATATTCATTCTCTTAGAGATATTAATTATGTTGGTGCTCTTTTTAATTGTCAAAGAAGCACCTCTCTTCATTGTTCTGTTGGTATCCAACGCAATAATATTCTATGTCTCTCTATAAATAATTGAGAAATATATGTAGCATATGAATGTCAAACAGAATAAGGTAGAAAGTGGTATTGAACTTGAGCCTCATATTTTTTATGAATGATGTCATAAATAATGGGTGAACTAATTTAATTTTGAAGATCAAGATAATGTTGAAGTTCATGTAAACTATTAATTGTAGTCATACAATTGCTATGTTTATTAGTTTTAATGACTTTTAATTCCCATTCCCAAAATACATTTTCCATGAACAATAACCGAAGTGTCTTAATCTCATGAGGTTGCATTGTTTGAGCTCTTTGTCCACCCTAGTTGAGATGTGTTGTTTATTGCACTTTCCATGAAAGGAACAATAGGGTGCATCGATTATTATGCTAAATTAGTGGGAGAATACAATGGTCTAGTATTCAATAGTGAGGCATTAATTACTATGAAACCTCTCTGTCAAACCTACATGGATGAAGGGAACAAGAATAGCATTGACTATGCAACATTGGCTAATATCTATGATGGTTTACTATCAGAAATGCCAGCCCTAGATAATATCCCATTTGATAATAGCCCAATGTAAAATGTCTAATGACAACTACAAGTTGCAATTTCTTTCTAACCCAAGTTAGTAAACATTCTAAATCTTCCATAATTTAGCCCAACCAATATGAAACTACCTCTATGCCACCATTTACTCTTACACCATTAGACTTACTGGACAACATAGTTATGCAATACTCACTTTCAAATGATACTAGAGATCCTACATACGAGCTCTATAATACTTCATATATCCATTAAAGTTTTTTATATTAGCATTTTTTTTTTTGAATTTTCATCAATGAATTCTAATGATGCGACATGTTATGTTTTTTTAGTCTACTATCATAATCTATCTTTTTCTCATATGTGATAGTAGAAGAGATAAGAAGTATAATTCTTTGTACTGCCTACATGTCTTCAAGTTTACATTTATCATTGTGAAATAGTATATGAAATTATTCCTCTACAAAATATCAATGGGGAAGTACTCTTTTCTTGTCATGATGACCATAGTCTAAATCTAAATCATTCTATGAAAGTTAAATTATGCCATACTAGATACTTGTGAATAAATGGGACTAAATATTGAAGTTTATAGTATAGTTTCTTATGGCATGTGTAATTTTGAAGAATACAAAAATCAAAGTAAATAATCCAAGATAACTAAAAATATTATATTGAAAAAAATGCATCTTGTCATGCATAGAAGAAATATCCACATGTAGAAAAGAAACATTATGCAAGTATACAAGTGACAAGAAAACTAAGTTGGTACTGGTCCTTCCTAAAACATAAAATGATACAAAATAAAATAGAAATTATAGACATAGAGCATTACAAGCGAATAGGTCAAGATAGAACTTATAGTATTGATATTGTACTAGAGAATGAAGGACTATGCAAAGTACCAACATTCAAGTACAACATAGGAGACTGGTTGTTTGACTCCTTGGAATTCCTACTAAATTATAGATATACATCACTTAAGCTAAGAAATGGGACCATTGATTACTTCTTATAATGCAAACAAGAAGGTGAATCAAAAGGATTACATTTGTATAGTATAGAACCTCATCCACAAATTCTATATGAACTACACCAAATACATGATCCAAAAACATATTTGCATAGAATATGACTTTCTGCAAAGCAAAATATACACAATGGAGAAGTCAGACTATGGGGAGATATATTCTGCATTCATTGGTTATCCAAGTGGTTAAACATACAAATATGCATTTGGTCAAAGACAATAGGAAAAAAGTACCTACACTTCAATGAATAAATACAAGAAGAGGCATACTCAATCCTCTTTTATGATAAAAATCCTATTGTTGGTCACTTTGAATCACTACCGAGATTATGGTCAAAAAAAGTCATTCATTGACCACATATGTGATACAACAAAATGAATAGATTTATAAAAGAGCATGACACACAACACATTGTAGACATTGCAAACAAAAATAATATAGGACATGACAAGGTGCACATTAAAAATATCAAACTAGAAAACCCTAATGGAAATCATGCACTTCAACCATGTTGCCTTAAGAGATTTATTAGAGATTCTACAAGTAATACAATAAAAAAAAAATAGATGCACTTCAACTATGTCATCTTAAGAAATTTGGTAGAGATACATAAAATAATACAACAAATTATGCAAATCAAAGCAAAAACACTCAAAATAAGTCAACATGCACATCTATAATCAAAAGAACAAAAAAAAGGGGTAGGACAATGTCGTCTACTAAAAAAAAAAAAACTGGATTGTCACCAATAGAAATATTTGAAATAACAATCCAAGATACACCAAAATGCACATGCTCAATTTGTCAACTATTGTGTTTCATGAAAGACATTAGACCAATGAAACAAAAGGAAAAGAGCAACTACTATACACTAAATCAAATAAAATATGAAGTTTCAAATAATTTCATCTACTGAACATGCTTGTTTGCATTGAAACAATTCAAGATCCCAACATATAGTACACCAAAAAATATTAGAATTAATGAACCAATATAAGATGTGCAAATCCTATCACAACTGGAAGAATGACTAGTGTCAGTGAGAATTGCATTTTCTCAAATATGGGAACTAGGATACAAAAGATCACAAGTGGGACTGACAGGTTCTATTATCGATGTTCCTCTGAACATGAATATCATACAAAATGCACTACCACAAGAAACTAATAGCACAACAACTATTGATGTTTCTCTCAAAAGGAGCTTGGAATACAAAAATGCATTTCAAATAAGAATGGTGCAGCCAAATATAGTGATGCAAGCACTCTCAAAACTCACAAGTACACCCCTATACATAATGGAAAATGTTAAAATAAAAGATGATTGGAAAGAAGCTCTTGAGATTAATGTTGATAATGAAATGACATATGCAAGTTGTGAAGATGAAACATCCTCTCTGGTTAGTGAAAATGCAACACATTTAGACGATAACAAAGAATGCAATGAGCCTTCAGAAACTTTGGTACATGGATTCACCAAATCTAGATCCATACATAAAATGAAAGACAAGATAATTGATGTTGCACCTATACAAGAGCACAACGCAATTGGAATATTCAAAGACAAATATGCTAAAGAAATGAATTTTCCCACATTATTCTTTGGAAAATCACATGACAAAGTCATCATTCAAAGATTTTCTTAACAAAAGATTGCACGATGGGAACTCCTACGATCAAAAAGGTACTTTGCATACCACACAACAAATATCTTCTTCAAGACTATCAAGATATTGGTACAATAGGTACTTTTCATAATATGAATAAGAATATGAAAGGGATAATTGAAAGGACACAAATCTCAAATGAAAGATGTTAAGCAAAAACCCAACTTGGAAAGAATTCTCAAATTAGACATTGGATACATTGACTTCAAAAGAATAAGAATGTCTCTAGACTATGTACACTAACTTAAGAAGAATTTTTTCATAATGATAAGCCAACTAGGGCCTCCAACTTTTTTTATTACTTTTACTAGTGCAGAACAAAATTGGGATCCACTATTAAGTGCACTTCAATAATTGCACAATGTGCATCAGTAAAAAATTCAACAAAAATAAGAGCATGAAACAAAAGGTGGAAAATTCAATTTGATAAAGAAAGACCTGGTGACTTGTGCATGATACTATAGGCATAGAATAGATGCAATGAAGAAATTAATTTTAACTAATGAATTGTTCTTTGGAAATATTGTAGATTACTTCTCAGTAACTGAATTCCATAATTGAGGAAATGAACATGATCATTTTCTACTCTGGGTCAAAAATGCACCAATATATGGAATGGAGAGCAATCCATCCATCACAGACATTATTGACAAGTACATTACTTGTACAACCAAACATATAGAGCCTAGTCTTCATATAATTCACAAGCACCACCACACAAAATGATAGTTGCACAGGGATGCAATAACATCGGGCGATCTTGGTATGATGAGTATGGACATGATAGACACCAAACTTTTTGGTATTTGCTAAAAAATTTCTCTTATGATTTCTTATTTTTATATAGCATTCCCAAATTATAACCAAAATTGTGATCTCGCAAGCATGGGTCTAGCAAGATCACTTTAGGGATTAGTAGGATCGCAATCCCACAAAAAGGTCAGCATTAAAGGGTGAAATGAAGGCTTGTAAGTATTTTTTGTGAGAAATAAAATTTGGCTTAAAGTTTATGTAGGATAGCAATTTTGGATGCAAGAAAGCATTCCTATTAGCAAGAATGCAGTCCCATTGGTTAAGGGCAGGAAAGGCTAAATTCAACATGGGAATGAGTAAATGTTTGACCTGGGGGTAGAAATGGGAGATATGTTCTTGTCGTAAGCTATAGCTGTAAGAACACATGACCAAGGATGGGTCATGGGAATGCAATCCCACTTGCAGGAATGTGGTTCAAGGTTTTGCATTGACTGATAAAGGGAGGTTTATGAAATATAGGTAGAAGGGGTTAGTGGAAAATAGAATTGACATGGGTTTGGTTTTTTGGATGCAATGGTCACTTGATACATTAGTGTTGCGAGACTGACACACCATGTTACTGCATGCTGGAGAGTAGTTCACACTAGTGAACTAGACTAGGATTGGTGTTATCAGGATGGGGTATCTAGCAAGGCCATTACATACTCATACATATATGGTGATGGTAATAACATTGTGCAAGTACTGGCACAACAAGACATGGACATTTCATCTCCTAATAGGCAAGATGACCGTCACCTTGGAGAATATGTATAGAATCTTTTAGCTAATAGTGTGGGGCACATCGGTGATGGCAGATAGAGGAGTCTCAAGAGAGATGGTGGTGCGGTGACTGGTGGGACCCAAGCTCTAGTTCTAGATCTAAAGGGGTCAGTTTGTATTAGATAAGCACTTGGATTGGGTGGCCATAGACTAAAGAATATATTTCTACATTTGCAGGCTAGTGTCAAGGTACATTTCCCCAAATAATTTCACAACTAGAGTTACATTGACATTGATTCCTACTATTATCTAGATCATAGATGAGGGAGGCCTAGAGGCATGGGGATTATTGATACTTGTAGAGCTATACAGGGATTTACACTAGATATTATATCAAGGCATAGGATGCCACCAAGGGAGGAACGTGGGCTTTTTGACCCTCCTACAGGTATAGGCCTAGGAGCCCATTATGACACTTAGACTAATTAAGCATAGGGATAGGTATCCCAAGGAGCCGGTGGTATATATCTAGGGAGATCCACTGATATACCACCATGCAAAGGAGGTGGGCTACTAGTGAGTCCAGATCAATGAGATTAGGGTTGTGATATGGAGGCCATATATAGGTCTCAAGCCATGGGTGGAGGAGAGGCAATAGCTGCCATACACTGTATGACCCTATTTTGTTTTTGGAGGATGGGATTATATAGCTGAGAATTATCAACTAGATAGGGTGTTACGACAATTCAAATAGCTGCAACATGTGTTAGGCAATCCAATTTGGTACTAGAGAATTACCAAGGAGTTAATGAAATTTTTTGGGTCACCTCTATATAGGAATTATTTTAGGCATAGCAAGATATGTCACCCAAGGATTGGGACTAGTTTAATGTGTCGACAGATCTTGGGTCCACACAGGGCTATAGGGATTAGTTTTAGTTCTCAAGGCCAAAGGGGAGAGAATAGGTGACCAAGGAAGTGGCAATGGTAGGAGAGATCTCTTGAGTAGTGAGGAGGAGGAGATATGACGTGAGGGGTTTGAGACATCATGTAGAGGCTATGGTGTAGGGTTAGATGCTATAGAGGAGGAGATAGAGAGAGGGAGAGGAGGAGAAGGGGTAGGAGGAGGTGAGGCCACAATAGGAGGGATGACACAAGGCCTAGGAGTTAGTTGGGGGAGGGGGAGGGGGAGGAGGTTCATCATTAGGAGGAGGTAATGGTGGACTGGTAGGGATATATGTGTCCCTATAGTAGGCACATGATGCCATGAGCCAGATGTTGTGGGATATATTAGGACTCAAAACAACCTTCCTGGTTTGAGCACCATTCCAAGCTTTTGAGCCCTTTAAAGCACTTTTAATGTATGTGTACCTGGCTAACCTTTTGAGGTAGAGATTTTTAATGTTCTAACACCTTGAATTCAGCATATTCACTCATCCCATGAAAAAATATTTCCATTCTGAGTCATTCAATGAAGTCTCATTTTGAGCAATGTCCAAATTTGCATTTTTGCCCGTGTCAAACAATTATAAAAGGCCTAGTTTGCATTTAAATACCTTACACCTAGTAATGTTTCATGACTCACCACTTTGGGAGTATTTAATATCCATATCAAAGAACCTATGTTTCAAATTTTGAGTCATTTCAACATTTTTTGACTAGAATTAAATCCCTCAAAATCAGTCGTTTATTATTGTCATGTTGACATAAATTGTTCAAAATTCTAGGAGGCCCTGTTTGATTGGTTATAACTTTGACCAAGTTGACCAAAATGAGAAAATTTACATTGCATTAATTTCTAGGGGTCAGATACTTGTTATGTTTTCAAATGTGAGCTTATGATGAATCTATTTCATCAATTTTTGAATGTGATTCCATATGCAATTTTCAAAGTTTTACTAGTGTCATAAAATGCAAATTGATTGGTACCACTATTCATGATGTCATAACTTTGAATCTATGATAGGTGAAATCAAATTGATTGTACCACTATGTTCTACTATAAAAATACTTTAAGTATGCCAATTTGCAAGTCTTGACAAATCTGTCTACACACTTTCCCGGGTCCATTCCATTTGCAAAAATAACTTTTTTTCCAATGTTCCTAGTCCTGCAATTCTGAGTATCCCACTTATTTGTCATGAGCCAAAATCCTAGATTTATACTCTCCTCATGATAGTGAACCAATTCCCTAGTTTTTGTCCCCCAAGTGTCAATTTGACCTAATTTAGAAGCCAAATCTGAAGATGTTTTATGGTTTTTTGACATGTTTTCTTGCAAGCAGTTCTGAGAAGGTAACTTTGATGGTCAATATCTTTTGAACCCAAAGTCATCATGAAACACAATTTGGTAGGGTAATAGTATGTAGAACAAAGAATTTGTAGGTTTAATTTTAGAGACTAGTTAGGTTTTTTGCTCAATTTGTAAAGCTAGTCAAAGGACCCCTTGGCATGAAATTGGTTGTCAACAAAAAAGAGTTAAAATGAGTTTTAATGGATATTTTAGTGGTTGAATGGTTTTCAATTAATATCAAATGATTGATGGACCATTTTGTAATCTCAATGGTTTGAAAGAGAAAAAAATTTAGTCAAACCCACCTTGGGGGCCCTACAGAATTTATCAAATGAACAAGACATCAGAGTTTGAAAATGATCGACATAGGTGATTATAGTAGTTATAAAAATTAAATGTTTTTGAATGGATACTCACTATTGGAAATCAAAAGGTCTAAAATGAATAAATAACTTGCATTTAGTTCTCAAGTGAGTTCTGAATCACATTTTTGAGATATAATTCAAATGAAGCATGTGCTTGGATGGATCAAGGGAAGTCTTGATTTAAAAAAAACCCCAAGTATCCATGATACAAAATCTACATCCTTCTATGCAAGTGAGAATAATGGATGTTGAAAGAACAACTGACCCCTCTAAACATTTTCTTCCATTTTAGAATCCATCAGTTTAAAAATCTACATCCTTCTGTGCAAGTGAGAATAATGGATGTTGAAAGAGCAGTCGGCCCTTCTAAACATTTATGTTAACACTTCTAAAAGATGGAATTCATTCCCGTTTTCATGTCTACATCTATTCTACAAGACAACTATGACCGATTTGGCATCTGTCTTTTGAAATTCATTTTCTCCATCCCTGATTTCATATTTTACAAAACTATTGCCCCTTGATGAGTTGATGACTTCTCCAATGTTATGTTAATCAGTTTCTGGATTAGATTGTGTGGACATTTTTGTCATCAACGTTTCGAATCACACTACGTGATCCATCATCAGGATGAGAGAGCAGGAGATGTAATAAATAAATAAAATTATATAAAAACAAAACAAGACAATAGGGGGGAAAGACTAAAACCAAAGTCAACACACAAGAAAAAGGTGAATAATAAAAGAAAAGAAAATAAAATACAGTTAAAAAAGAGATGAAAAGAAATGAAAAAGAATAATGAAATTAAAAATTAAAAATTAAAAATAAAAATAAAAAAATAAAAATAAAAAAATAAAAATAAAAATAAGACTTAAATAAATTATTATCGAAGACCAAGACAAACAAAAGCTAAAAAATGTTATATATATGTAAATATAAATATAAATATAAATATATATATATATACAAGAATACAAAAAAAGATATATAAATATGTATATATATATATATATATAAATATATATATATATATGTATATATATATATGCATATATGTAAATCTATATATATATATGCATATATGCAACACTATATAGATATATATACGTAAAAATATCAAAGCAACTAAGAAATACCCTAGCAACTTAAAAGCCTAAAAAAAAAAATGAAAAATATAATAAATACATGAGGTGTATATGTAATACACGCATTACATATGCAAGTGGGCAGCTAATATATATATATATATATATATATATATATATATATACGTACACATACTTATAAACGTACCCAAAAATATATAAGTGCTAATATTATATGTATGGATAAGAACTAAAACCATCGATGAGGCATGGGCTTAAACGCTGACTAGAAGAGTAAACATGGAAAACTATCTAACTGAATAACCAAAAAATGAGGACTTGGAAAAGCCAGAGGAGAACACCCAAATATTAAGTACACATAACACAAATAAAAATGCATCTGATAAATTTAAACTATATGTTAGAAGCATCTATGCAAAGAAGAATATATGCCTATCAACTAGACCAGTAATCAATAAAAATGAAAAAGTAGAAATAAAATTAAAAATAAAAGTATAAGATAGATAATAACAAGCACGAAGAAAAATAAGAACAAGGAACACATACGAGCAGACATAATAAAAACAACATGAAAATAAATAAATAAATAAATAAATAAAATCAAAGAAATAAGCTAGGGAAACAGAAAAGAGAAGTGAGAAAAGATCTAAGAAAGAGAGGAAGCGCACAAAAAAGAGAATCTAAGACAAAGGAACAAAAAAGAGAAGGAAAGAGAAAGGGAGTGGAAGCAATGTCCCCGACATGAGGAGGAGGAGAGAGAAGACCAAAAAAACAAGGCCCGCGAGGGCAATCAAGACAAAAGAAAAAGAGGGAAGAGGACAGGAAACAAGGTAGGGAGAGAATAGCCACGCAACGAGGGAAGGAGGGAAAGGGAAGAAAACAAAACCCACACTGTACGGGTGTCATTCCTAGGAGAACAACATGGGAAGCCAAGAGGGGTTGAGGATCCATCCATCATCCCGATTAAGGTTGATGGGGTGGTTGTTGATTTCGATGGCTTCTTTAATTTTCCTTTTGAAAAAGTTATCCTCATTGGAAATGATCTGCGTATTCTCCAAACATATGTGATGTTTGGTAGATAGAGAGTGTTCGGCCAATGTTGACTTATGAACCCTATCATGCCTAATGTCCGCTACATGCTCTTTGATATGAGTGTGGCAAAAGTGACTCGTTTCCCCTATATATGGGGTGCCACAAGAGCAAACCACCTTGTAGACCCCTGAGTTAGAATACCTATCTCTCTTTGATAGGTGGGACATGATTCCTGATCTTGGAGAGGGGTCTGAAGGCAACACACAGACCATTTTTAGTTAGGATCTTGGAAATCTTATGGGATATGCCTTCCACAAAAGGGAGGGAGGCATGTAAGATGCGAGGGGGGAGAGGCAAAGAGGAAGGTTTTGAGGGAGCTAGGTGGAGGGACCTGGCTTGCTTGAGGGCTCTAGAAATTTTCCTTGAAGAGTAGCCATTAAGCTTAAAGACCTGGCAGAGATGGTTGAGCTCAAGGTTTAAGTGATCATCATCACAGATCCTATGGGCCCTCAAAGCTAGGGTCTTAAGAATGCCCAATTTCTAGCTAGGATGATGGCGGGAGGATGAGTGAATGTATAGGTCAGTATGTGTGGCCTTTCTAAACACACGGTGACCAAGGGAGCCATCTGGCTTCTTGATGAGTAGAACGTCAAGGAATGGTAATTGGTTGCTAGACTCGAGCTCCTTGGTGAAAGAAATAGAAGGCGCAATTTTATTGATGTGTTGGTGGAACTCTTCTAGTTTTTCCAACCTGTGAGGCCAGCAAACATTAGTGTCATCAACATATCTTTTCCACCATTTAGGTTGAAGAGGGAACGAACACAGGGCCACCTCTTCAAAATGCTCCATGTAAAGGTTGGCGATGATAGGGGAGAGAGGGGAGCCCATGGCCACTCCATCAACTTGCTCATAGATAATCCCTTGGAAGGAGAAAAAGGTTGATCTGAGGCATAACTCAACCAAACTAGCAATCTCCTCATTGGTCTTGCACTTAACAAGCTCAATGGAATCGAGGATAGGGACCTTAGTGAAGAGCGAGACCACGTCGAAGCTAACAAGGACATCATTTCTATCCAGATGGGAATCCTTAATAAAGTGGACGAAATGGATTGAGTCTTTGATAAAGGAGTCTGTGTTACCTACCAACGGGGAGATTAACTTGGCTAGATGAGTAGCCAATGGGTAGGTAGGGGAACCTATGGTGTCAACTGATTCCCCTCTTGTGGATTTTTGGGGCCTCATAGATACAGGGAGTGACTTCCTTGGAAGGGACCAACTTTTTCTTGATGACATCATCAAAAGATGAGGTCAAGACACTCGCTTTGACTTTTTTCAAGATTTTACCACAAGGGTTATGAGATAAGGATCGATAACTATGTGGGTCAGAGAGAAGGTCAAGCATTTTTGCGACATAGTCTTGTTGATTCATAATGACAGTGGCATTGCCCTTGTCCGCTTTGATGATTGCTAGGTCATTATGATTCAATAAAATTTTGAAAGCGAGGAGCTCAGCCTTGGGGATGTTGCGCCTAGGCGGTTTGGCATGTCTGAGGGCGACTGCACAATCTTGCCTAATAATTTCAGACGCCTCATGGGGGAGAGAGTGGATGGCATTCTCGATTTCCATGAGGAAGTCTACCCGTGGGATGATGTGCGGTGTCATCACAAAATCGAGGCCCCGTTTCAAGAAGTTAAAAGAGAGGGGGTCGAGAGTGGCATCAGAAAGGTTAACCACCAATTTGCTATCCCAATTGTTAACAAGGTTGGGAGCGACAGGCGGGTCAAGTCAGAACAAGGGAGGACAAGGTTCAAGGGGGGAGAGTCCAAGAGGAATGGGCAGGGAAGCCACTAAGGTAGGAGAAGGCGTGGTAGGAAGATTAGTCTCAACCATTGCCTTCCTAATCCCAAACATCGAGCAAGCGGAGCTAGGGGCTAATTGGGAGGCAAGCATGTGGGTGGGAACTAAGGGGGGATTATTGACCACGTGGTCAAGATTGGCTTTAGAAAAAAAATTTGCAGGGGGGACGTACAGACCAGCTGCAAGGGTCACATCAGCATTGGATAAAGGGAGAGGTTCAATGCAAAGAGGGGCTCGAGGTGCAGCAACCACCTCAGAGACATCAAGATCACCATAAATGCAGAGAGGAGAGGGAAAAACAGAAGATGACGTACCTAGTAAATATGGAGAGGAGCCGTTGGAAGGAGATAGTCGTTGGAAAACTTCAGCCTGTGAGGGGAGTCCAAGTCGCTCATCGCTTCCAAGAATGACAACTTCAGCCTGCGAGGGGAAGCCAAGTCGCTCACCATTTCCAGGAATGACCTCAGGGTGAGAAGCCAAAGGCAACAGCGAAAGAGAAGACCAAGGATGCACTTCTGTCTGAGGAAGCAAAACTAAGTACTCTGGTAGAGCAAATTGCGCCAAGTTTGACCCCACACAACACTCTGCCCTAGCACCAAAAACAACAGGAGGAATGGTCTGCAGATTAGAGGCCCACAGAATACAAGATGAGGAAGCCTGCTTCACCGCACTAGCATGGTTGTCATGCCGCCAAGTAGATGTCGCCTGAGCCGCAGAGATGGATGCCTCTTGCATATCAGAGATGGATGTTCAAGAGTAGTTTCTATCATGTGATATGGCAGGTTGGCGAAGTAGCAAGGAGTCATTCATGTCAGGCGATCTGGCAGGTTGGCAAAGCAAAGAATCAACCGCGTTGGAGGGCGGTCTCATGTATGCACCAAGATTGGAGAACCCACAAGCACGAAGGACCTTGAGAGTCATCTCATCAAACTTATTTTTTTGCCTAGTGATGCAATCTTGCTATCGCCCCAACGCTTTGCAGTGTGTAGATGTGTCAAGGTGAATCCAAAGATCAGGACGTAAGGTAGCTGCGAGTTCTAGATGGAGGGGGAACAACCTGGCATTCAGAGCATTGATAGACCTCCTAGTGGAATGGATAACTGATCTGAGGAGAGATAGACTAGCACAAAAGAAGATATGCTTGGTGTACGTACTCCAAAGGTGGTGGCTGATACTGACAAAAGAGGGGATGAGCTTAGAATCACAACATCTTTTAAGAAAAGCTAAATCTGCAACTTTTTTCATCAGTTTAATCCTTAATAACTCCAACTACTTGGATTTGAAACAAATTTCCCTCCCATGTAGGGTATCAATTAATGCAATCAGATTTCCACAATCCATCTTAGTTATGTTAATCAGTTTCTAGATTAGATTGTGTGGACATTTTTGTCATCAACGTTTCGAATCACACTACGTGATCCATCATCAGGATGAGAGAGTAGGAGATGTCAAATAAAGTAAGTAGCAGATTTAGTAAAGACTCACCATATATAGGAGAACAGGAAAAAGAAAACAAAGCACCAACCCCAAAGTTAAACCAAAAAACATAATAAATAAATAAAATTATATAGAAACAAAACAAGACAATAGGGGGGAAAGACTAAAACCAAAGTCAACACACAAGAAAAAGGTGAATAATAAAAGAAAAGAAAAGAAAATACAGTTAAAAAAGAGATGAAAAGAAATGAAAAGGAATAATGAAATTAAAATTTAAAAATTAAAAATAAAAATAAAAATAATAAAAATAAAAATAAGACTTGAATAAATTATTATCGAAGACCAAGACAAACAAAAGCTAAAAAATGTTATATATATGCAAATATATATATAAATATAAATATAAATATATACAAGAATAGAAACAAAGATATATAAATATGTATATATATATATATAAATATATATATATATATATATATATATATATATATATATATATATATATATATATATATATATATATATATATACGTAAAAATATCAAAGCAACTAAGAAATACCCTAGCAACTTAAAAGCCTAAAAATGAAAAATGAAAAATATAATAAATACATGAGGTGTATATGTAATACACACATTACATATGCAAGTGGGCAGCTAATATATATATATATACGTACACATACTTATAAACGTACCCAAAAATATATAAGTGCTAATATTATATGTATGGATAAGAACTAAAACCATCGATGAGGCATGGGCTTAAATGCTAACTAGAAGAGTAAATATGGAAAACTATCTAACTAAATAACCAAAAAATGAGGACATGGAAAAGCCAGAGGAGAACACCCAAATATTAAGTACACATAACACAAATAAAAATGCATCTGATAAATTTAAACTATATGTTAGAAGCATCTATGCAAAGAAGAATATATGCCTATCAACTAGACCACTAATCAATAAAAATGAAAAAGTAGAAATAAAAATAAAAATAAAAGTATAAGATAGATAATAACAAGCACGAAGAAAAATAAGAACAAGGAACACATACGAGTGGACATAATAAAAACAACATGAAAATAAATAAATAAATAAATAAATAAAATCAAAGAAATAAGCTAGGGAAACAGAAAAGAGAAGTGAGAAAAGATCTAAGAAAGAGAGGAAGCGCACAAAAAAGAGAATCTAAGACAAAGGAACAAAAAAGAGAAGGAAAGAGAAAGGCAGTGGAAGCAATGTCCCCGACATGAGGAGGAGGAGAGAGAAGACCGAAAAAACAAGGCCTGCGAGGGCAATCAAGATGGAAGAAAAAGAGGGAAGAGGACAGGAAACAAGGCAGGGAGAGAACAACCACGCAATGAGGGAAGGAGGGAAAGGGAAGAAAACAAAACCCACACTGCACGGGTGTCAGTCCTAGGAGAACAACATGGGAAGTCAAGAGGGGTTGAGGATCCAGCCATCATCCCGATTAAGGTTGATGGGGTGGTTGTTGATTTCGATGGCTTCTTTAAGTTTCCTTTTGAAAAAGTTATCCTCATTGGAAATGATCTGCGTATTCTCCAAATGTATGTGATGTTTGGTAGATAGAGAGTGTTCGGCCAATGCTGACTTATGAACCCTATCATGCCTAATGTCCGCTACATGCTCTTTGATACGAGTATGGAAAGAGTGACCCGTTTCCCCTATATATGGGGTGCCACAAGAGAAAACCACCTTGTAGACCCGTTTCCAATGTTGGTGCTCCAAGCTGCAGGTGTAGCATTCCAAACATAGATGAAATGGATTTTCTTTGCATCCATTTAAGAGAAAGTTGCACCCAAATTACTAAGTACTAGCATGATAAAATCCATAGTATCATTTCCTAGGGTAGAGACATTTCCCCAAGTGTAAACAAAGGGGCATCATGTGTAGCAAGCTCAAAGGGGATCGAATCCAAATGGTGAGCAATAAACTTGTATACATGTTGAAGACCCCAGTCACTTTGGGAATTATGCCTATAGGGAGCTTCTCAAATGTTAGTAGATTTATGACGCCATCATCATGCATCACCCATGTTTTTGACTAGGCATGTAAAAAAGGAGGAATCATCCATGTTGACTACAGAAAGAGGTGGCTATATCTTTGTGAGGACATGGAGTGTAGTTCTATCTTGTGGGATATCTTTGGGTCGATATCTAGGGGTCTTTGCAAGAGGCATTCAAGGCATTACCAAATGCCTAATACCACTAAAAGGAGGAAGAGCGGCATGAACACCTATAGAGAAAAATAGAAGAACCAATGGTTTTAGTTTTATCCCACATGCATTGCATTCAGGGTTTTTTATTTTTTTATAATCCCAAATGCACAATAAGCCTAGTGTCTTAAGGACACGCTTCTTTTGAGGCAAGGCTCATGTGTAAGGGGCCCACTTGTGATCATAATTTTGACTAGTGCAATAAGGAAACTTTTGAACACATATGCTAACATTACCTGAGGACATGGATGTATGACCAACTAAATGGTGACACATGGTGGCGGAAGGATGAATGAAAGAGTGATGTGGTAAAGGCACTCCAGATGTGGCACGCTTACCAAGGTGCCTACATGGCACAATATATGCCACATGTGATGCAGGAGCATCCAATGGTGTAAGAGAAATCTTGTATCACCCAAAAATATGCTTAGTAATAGTTATTGTTTAATGTGTTTTTTTTTTTGAATACCTATTTGGGTCAAATAGAGATTCCAACTCTTATTGTTCCACTATTAGTTTTCTACTTTAGTGTTTTGGAGCACCTTGGGATATGTGCCAATGTAGAAAATAGGTTATTTTGTAATTGATCCATAATTATTATGAGTTAGAGGGATGATTATTCTTTTAATTTAAAGCACTCCAGAAAAAGAATTAGCTCAAAAGGCTTTACAGTTTGAAAGTTATTGTAGTTTTAAGTTGCCTAGTGACCCCCTAAGAGTGCTTCAAAGTTATATTTGAGGCACTAAATAGTCTTGAACATGCCTAAAAAATGGGATAAAATCCATAGGGCTACAGAGTGTATGGAGAGCTTTCTAAAAATGTAAATGGTTCATCAATGAGAGTCCCGGATCAAAACTTATGCCTCTCAAAATTTGGACTACCGTTTCTAGATTCTTCTAATTTTCCATTGACTTTAGATGTATTTTTTAGAACCTTCTATTTTTGAGGTGGATGTAAAATGGCATATTCTAAAATATATTCCTAATAATAAACCTAATTTGGGTTACTTAAGGTCATTTATGACATTGTAAACATAGTCTTTTCGGTGGAGTTTGGCAGAAGGTACAGTGAGGAGTGTTTATCTCTAGAATCAAACAACATATAATCCCCTAGGGCATGTCATTGAGTCTGTTTTCACTATACTAAATGTAATAGCATATTAGTTCTAATAATAGTATTCCCCCTTTCCTATTGTGTTCATTTTGTCTTAGGTTGTGCCATCATCAACATGTCACAAGGGTGCATTCCTGCATGCAACGTGGTAGTTACTGACTATGCATGTGGGAAAGTTCCTAGCTAACACATGGCAGCATGTCTCAAGTTAGTAATGACATGCAATGTATAGTGATCCAACCAATGGTAAAGTGCCATGTGGTAGTGATGTGGCAGGCACTAGATAGAGGATGATGTGGTGGTGACTAGGTAGTTGGAGAGCTAATGAGATATCAACATGTGTCAATGTTTTAATGATAAATTAGAGAGTTCCACATGGCACCCTAGTTGCAGGTGACATGGAAGACATTGACCAATGGCATGCTACCATGTGGCATAGATGGTCAAACTAGTTAGACCTGAAATTGCATAGATGGAGGAAAATTTCAAAAGTGGTAAAAAAAAATTAATTTTTTCTTCAAATTCACGTGCAAGTTGTTTTTAAAATCAAAAAAAGTTTTATGCTAAAGTTTGAACTTTAGAGTATGTTCAAATTCTGCATAAAATTTAAAAAGCAAGTGCAGATCACAAAGCCACGTTGGGGACTTGAACTTCAAAATGGGATTCTGGGCATCTCCGATATGTAGATATAAGACTATTATATATTGTCAAAACTGAGAGAAAGAGAATTTTCCATTTTGGGCATTTATTTTTTCACAAGAAGTCACTGGTTCAAGTTATTCAAGGTTTTGTCTTAGGTATCCATTTTCCAATTTCATTCAGTTAGGACAGTTCAAATTTGATTTCTAGTAAAATGGTGAACTGAGTGAATGCTAGAGGCAATAAAAAGGAGTGGTTTTTCTCACCTCCAAGTTAGTTTGATGAAACTATAATCAAAATTTTAGATATCTTGGCAAAATAAGGGTTTTCATCATTAAGGAAGAGATATTTCCAAGTTTATTACATAACAATGATGAGAATCATATCAAATTTTAGGGGTAGAAAGATAAGAGATGCTTTACAATAGCAAGGAATGAACACATGTCACTTCTAAATTAGATCTGGGATTTCATTTCTTTCCTATATCTTTCTCTTTCTAATTCATTGTAAGGGTTCTAGTTTTGGAGAAAATATCTCATTTTTGTGATACCATGGGGATTCTAATCTTGATTTTTCTTAGTAATGTGAGACCAGGGTTCCATTTTTTATGTGTTTTCATTATTGTGATACCACACTCTTCAGCATATTTTTCTTGTATGAATAGAATTAGTTAAGCTAATATAGATGATTCTAATCTATTAGTGGTTTTATGAGTTATTTAGATGCATCTTGCATGTATAGTTCAAAGAAATGAATACAAATGAGCAAGAATCACCTTAGTTTCATTCTAATTCTCATCTCCTACCTCTATAATTTGCAATGTTTTGAGGTTTACAAACAAAGAACTTAGACCCATTCACATCCCTGTAAGGTTGTATGTCTAATATGTTTTATTGTTGAAACAAAGAGCCAAGCAAATGCTTGGTGTATTTGATAGGGTTGTCGTTAATTTGAGAAGGATACCTCATGATAATGAGGTCTTTATGAATATTGATGTCTAATTCACAAAGTGATAAGAGAGATCTAATATCTTCATGTATGGAATATGTCACTGGTACCATAGATGTATGTGTCTAATTCATGGAATTGCCCAACAGATAAGGTAATGATCAAATATAGGATCAACTTGTTCTTATTGCTGCATATGTTGGGGATTTTCTTAAATCAAAATTATAATCATCTATTTCCCTTTCTATTTAAGATATGAAAGGATGCTCACACTTAGCTTATCAATTTCTTAGGTCGTGTCATTAGCTATTTCATGTCTATGATCTTTGCATAAGTACAAAAGATATAAAGATTTAATCTACTTTGTTTAAATATAGTCTATGATTTGAATACTACCATATGAAGAATCTAATAGGTCCACCCGCCTAGGTCTTGCAAAGCTTTAAGTAGAAGAAGGGTCTAGCCTTATAGTTGGCCCTGTGTCTAAATGGATATGTTGCAAATGGGAAGTAGCTACCCCTAGATGTATTATGTTCTCATCAGGGTAATTTGAAATCATGACATTTCAAAACACCAACAAGACACACAGCATGAGAGGGACCATCTTAGAGACAAGAGAGATCAGTTCTAGAGGGAGTGAGATGCTTCCCAGGGACAATGTAATAGAGGAGAGATTGATCTAGGGGGGCTGCAGCTAGAGTTGGGGCATTTGGAGGGGAGACTAGAGGCCATGGATTCAAAGAGGGATAAACTCTAGGATAGGGTTGATATGCTATAGGAGGAGAGAGACAGGATGGTGGTAGAGGTGGTTACTCTCAAGACATAGATGGTAGTAGAGGAAGTGTTGGAGGAGCTAAGTTGACTGAGGTAGGAGGTGGAGGATTTGTGGGAGAAAGCAGGTTTCTATAGGGAGAGATATCATTCAATCATGCCAATGGATCAGATTGAGCATTACAAGTGGTAGACATGGTCAGGTATAGTTGGCACACACATAGACATGCAGGGTGGTGGGGAGAGTCGGTGGAGTATTAGGGGATCTAAAAGGATTGGTGGGTCTCAGTGGATAGAGCAGATCCATAGATCAAAGTAGAGCAAGAGATAGAAGAGGGGGATAGGTAAGAGGAGGGATGAGGTAGAGAATTTAGGGATTGAAGGAGAGAAGATGAGGCCACCACTACCATTAGTGGCACAGGGTGTAGAGAGGGATCCCTATGAGTCTCACCAAGAGGAGGCAATGGATGAGGATGTGGATGAGCAGTGATATGCTACATTTTTTTGATCTTTTAGGATATATTTGATGTATAGATATGTATTTTTGTAGGCATAAACATGGATGTACTTTTATGGATATTTGTACTATATAGACACTGGATTGGACTAAGATGGACATTTTGTATTCTTTCAGGGTTGCATGATGTATTCATTATTCTTCAAAGGATGTGATATATATATATTGTTAGAAATACAATAGGGAAAGTAAGCTTTGAGAGCAAGGTGAATCATTCCTTCAAAACTTTAACCATAAAATCATTCACCACACATCCATCTCACAATTTGCATGTAAACTAAAATACCAAACTAAACATGTTCATCCATGGCATGAAATTAAATAAACATTCAACACATATATGACATAAGATATTTGGTTACCCAAAAACCCTCTAATGGGAAGGTAAGATTGGGGTGGGGATGACACCCACAGATCTTCACTATTTTAGTTATAAATTTTATCCAATGAAGGTTACAATGTTTGATAGTAAACTATGATCTAACCTATGAAAGGTCTACCCTATTAAAGGCTTACAAGATTGTTAGATCTTACCATGTTAAAGGATTTCAACTATTGGAAAATGAAGATGGGGTAACTGAGAGGGGAGGGGTGAATCAGTTACCACAAAAACAAATTCAACAGTCCCAAAGATGCCTTAAACTTAGTTGCTGTTGCTACTTGGTAAACACATAAACTACTGTTTAAGACTTGATAGATGTTTAGTTAATTTATTAAGCATTTACTGAAATAAGAAACCATGCAAAAGAAAGTAATCATGAACACAGTAGACACCAGATTTACGTGGAAAACCTAATATGGGAAAAACCACCAGCAACTAGTCACCAATTTTCACTCTTCTGAAGTGAGCCTTGTTAGGAGCCAACCCTGTTAAAGGTTACAAAACACACTGTTAGGTGTGACCCTGTTAGAGGATTTAATCACCCTATTAGGAGTGGCCTTGTAAGAGGTCTTTAGAACAATTTAGCTAAATTGCCACCCTGTTAAAGGATTTATGGAATGGCTGTTAAACCAACTCTGTTAGGAGATTTTGGAATCACTGTTACAATGGTTAGAAAGCAACAATGAATGATCTGAAAATACATGCAACTTATCTTGCTGAATACAGATCTCAGTTTAGCTCCACAAGATCCTTACTAATTAAATATATCTTTGCAGCTCCAAGATTTCCCTCTGCTCAACTCTGCTTAGGCACACACAAGTCTCTTCCTTTCACTTCCTTGCACTATCCGTATACACTCTCTATTCCACACTTTTCTGCATCTTGAGCACCTCTTTATATACTATACATAATACCAGGTCGGCCCAACCAACTTGATAAAACATATTCCAAAGTCGGCTTGAACTAACAATCAAAACAAAATTCTTCACTGGCCGACGCTGCTTGGTCAATACAGGACAAAAAAAAAACTGCTTCCTATGTTAACCGACAGAACTCGGTAAAAACTACAATTACCGGGGAATTCGGTAAACCTGCCACTTCCTTTGGAAACCGACTAGACTCGGTAAAAGCTATCTTCGACTACCGAGTGAGCTCGGTGAAAACTAAGCTTTCCTTAGCTTACTGTGCGAACTCGGTTAACACTAACCGTCCACTACAAAATCCTTTGATACCCGAGTGATCTCGGTAAGAACTAAACTTTCCTTAGCTTACCGTGCGAACTCGGTTAACACTAACTCACCGTGTGACATACAGGAATGCTCGGTATACACTACAAAAGGCTTTACTGACCGACTGAGCTTGGTAGACTCTGTAAACTATTTTCCTGACTGATAGAACTTGGTAGACTCTGTCTGATAACTGATATGACATTTGTGTAACATCAAAGACAATACACAATTACTTAATTGTATCCAACAATCTCCCTCTTTGGCATTGATGGCAACACAACATGTCATAGCAGAAATGAAATTTGAAAGCAAGTCTACAGCAACACAACACAATTAATAATTCTCCCTCTAAGATAGAGAACTCTCCCTCTTACAGTAATCTCCCTCTGTGAAGGAATTACATAATCAAATTTCGAAAAGATATGACAGTAAAACTCTCCCTCTTTGACAACACATGCCAAAGACAATCCAATTTCAATGAATTTTATTGTACCTTTAGTACTGATTCATATGCAATATTTCCTTGATTTGCTGCATCAACTGATGATTGTTCAATTTTGTAAGAGCTGATGCATCACTAAAACTTATTTTTAGTGAACTTCAGATAGGGGAATGACCCCTAACTTAACTCTGAGATACAAAAATGCATCCTTAGGTAAAGGCTTTGTGAATATGTTAGCAATCTATTCCTTTGTATGGACATATTCCAATCTGATTTCCTTGTTCTGCACCAATTCTCTGACAAAGTGATACTTGATTGCAATGTGCTTAGTCTTAGAATGCATTATTGGATTCTTAGATATGTTGATTGCACTTGTATTATCACAAAACATGAAAATTGGTTCCTTGATTTCCATCTTCATGCCTTGTAGCAATTTCTTGAACCAAACAATATTAGAACAATTTACTGTTGCAGTAACATACTCTGCCTCTGCTGTTGATTGAGATGTACAATTTTTCTTTTTGCTTGTCTAAGAAACCAACCTCTTTCCAAGAAAGAATGCACCTCCACTTGTGCTTTTTCTGTCGTCAAGGTTTCCTGCCCAATCAGCATCAGTAAACACTTTTAAGTCTAGGTTTCCTCCAAATTTATACCATAATCCATAATCTTCAGTTCCTTTCAGATATCTCATTATCCTCTTGATTTCCATCATGTGATTTTCTCTTGGTTTGGCTGAAAATCTTGCCACAATTCCAACTGCAAGAGCAATATCTGGCCTAGTATGAACTACATATTGCAACTTTTCAATCATAGATCTATACAATGTCTGATCTATTTCCTTTGAATCATCTTCTTTGGTAAGTTTTAGTCCAGTACACATGGGAGTTCCAACTGGTTTACATTCTTCCATACCAAAATTTTTCAATATCTCTTTGATGTATTTTGCTTGAGTGATGTAGATTCCATTCTTGTTCTACTGAATTTGAAGTCCAACAAAGAATTTGATTTCACTGAACATTGACATTTCAAATTCCTTGCTCATTTGTTCTGAAAATTTTTTGCAAAGATCATCATTCCCTATGAAAATAGTATCATCTACAAATATTTCTGCCAGGACAATCTTATTTTCTGGTCCTTCCTTGATATACAAACTACTGTTATCATTATTTCTTTGAAATCCAATTTGAATAAGATAGCTATGCAATCTTTCATACCATGCTCTAGGGGCTTGTTTCAGACCATACAGTGCCTTGTGCAATTTGCAAACCATGTTCTTTTTATCTGGATCTATAAAACCTTCAAGTTGTTCAATGTAGACCTCTTCATCTAGTATACCATTTAGAAATGCTGACTTGACATCCATCTGATAAACTTTAAATCCTTTGTAAGCAGCATATGCTAATAAGGTTCTAACACCTTCCAATCTAGCAACGGGAGCAAAAGTTTCTCCATAATCTATGCCTTCCTCTTGAGAATATCCTTTGCACACTAATCTAGCTTTGTTTCTTGATACTTTACCATTTTCATCCAACTTATTTCTAAAAACCCACTTTGTACCGATTACATTTTTGTCTTTAGGCCTAGGTACAAGAGTCCATGTCTTGTTTTTCTCTATCTTCTCTATTTCTTCATTCATTGCTTCAATCCAATTATCATTTTCTAATGCATCTTTTACAGTTCTACATTCAAAATCAGCAATTAAACAAGTACCTTTCAACTTACTTCTTGTGATGGTTCCTTCATATTTATTTCCAATGATCTGATCTGTTGAATGATGTCTCCTGACATACTTGGCTAGAATAGGTTCTTTTCCTTTTGGATGAATCTTGTCGTTATCTTCTTGCATTTCTCCTTCATGCTCAGTTTGGTCTGGCTTGGTATCAACTGGCTCGGTATGCACATGCTTGGTTACCTCTGGCTTGGTAATCTCTAACTCGGTATTCTCTAACTCGGTAGATGTTGGCTCGGTAGATGTTGGCTCAGTAGATGTTTCCTGCAACTCGGTTAGTGATGACTCGGTAGAAGAAGGTTTCTGATTCTTAGATGCAGTTGATATTATATCTGGTTCATTGAAGACAAATCTTTTGTAATCTTTTGGTTCTCTTCTGCTTTCTTCTTCAGTCTTTTCTGCAAACTCATCAACTTTCACATGTATACTTTCTATGACTTTGTGAGTAGATAAGTTCAAGCATCTATATGCTTTACTCTTGCATGAGTATCTAAGAAATATACCTTCATCACCTTTTACATCAAATTTACCTTTTCTAGATTCTTTCAAGATATAACATTTGCTTCCAAATACTTTCAGATAACTTACATTGGGTTTATAGCCATACCATAATTCATACGGAGTTTTGAATGAGTCTTTTTTCAACTGTACTCGATTTAAGGTATGAACTGTTGTACTGATAGCCTCCTTCCAGTATTTGATAGCAACATTCTTTTCTATCATCAAAGTTCTTGCACAATCCATGATGGATCTGTTCCTTCTTTCAGCTATGCCATTTTGTTCAGGAGTACCTGGTGCTGAAACCTATCTTTTGATTCCTCTTTCAATACAAAAGTTATTAAATTCATGTGAAATAAATTCACCACCTCTGTCTGACCTTAGGCATTTCAATATTTTCCCTGTTTCTTTTTCTACTCTTGCCAAATATCATTTGAACTTTTCAAATGCTTTTGATTTGTTCCTTAGGTACATGACGGTCATCATTCTTGAATAATCATCAACAAAAAGAATAAAATATTTTTCACCAGTATAGCTTTCAGTTCCAATAGGTCCACATAAGTCAGTATACACAATTTCTAATAAATCTTCAGACTGATAATTTTTGCTTTTGAAACTAGACTTACCCATCTTTCCAATTTGACAATTCTTGCATAAACTGACCTCTGGTTTCTTTAAATCAGGAATGCCTCTCACTTTCTTGAATTTTCTTATCTTTACCAAATTGTCAAAATTCACATGACATAACCTTTTATGCCATAACCAACTCTCTTCTACTTGAGCAATAAAACATGAATGTTCACCAAGTTCAAGATAGAACAAGTTACCTTTAGTTTGAGTACCAGATCCAATCAGCTTTCCTTTACCGTTCAACAGTCTTGCTTTGCCTTGGATGAATTCTACTTTGAGTCCATTGTTGAGTAATTGTGCCACACTCAACAAATTGTGCTTTAGGCCTTCTACCCAATAAGCATTATCACATACAAGTTCCTGGGTTAGAGTGATTCTTCCTTTTCCTTTGATGCAACAAGGTTCATTGTTTCCAAATCTTACACTGCCACCATCATACTCTTCAAATTGATCAAACTTTTTTTTATCTCCAGTAATATGGTGTGAGCAGCCACTATCAATGATCCATGTATCATTCTTACTTATGTGAGAGATGAGTTCCATTTCTTCATTGTCAGATTCATCTTTTACAGCAATGTAAACAATCTCATCCTCTTCTTCATCATTAGAATCATTAGAATCTTTAGCCATAAAACATGATTTCTTACTTTTATCCTTAAATGATTTGAGATCTTTCTTACTGTTCCATTTATTATCTTTCTTGTTTGGACACCTTGCAGCAATATGACCGACTTCTTCACATGAAAAGCAGATTAGGGGTACCTTTGTATTTACCTCTTCCTCTTGAATATTTCCTTGCAAGTAGAGCTTCAATTACTTCAAGGTCACTGTCAGAACTCTGATCTGATTGATCTTCACTCTCTGACTGAGATTCCTTCTTCTTCTTGCCTTTGTCCTTGAGTGAAAGCTTGGCTTCAAATGCAGACTCAATGTTCTTTGCAGCCGGAACATAATTATGAAAATTATCTAGTTCAAATGCTGTCAATCTTCCAACTATGGCCTCTAGGTTTATCTTGTGATTGGCCTCACACCTTCTTTCTTGAATGGCTGATACCTTGGTGGCATAAACTAGAAGTAGAGTTCTAAGAACTTTACTTATGACTGTCTCTTCACTGATACTTCGTCCAGAAGCTTTGATAGCACTGACACATGCTTTAATTCTTTCAACATATTTGGCAATGTTTTCATATTCTTTCATTTTCATCTGATCGAACTGTCCTCTCAGACTTTTAGCTTTGGCTCTTCTGACATTGTCATCTCCACCATAGATCTCTTTCAGTCTTTCCCACATTTTATAGGTAGTAGTGCAGTCCTTGACATCATCAAACTCTTCATAACTCAAGGCAGATGCAATATCAATCATCATAATGTTATGAGTCTTCTTTATAGCAATGTCATTGATTGATAATGTACCTGATGGTTCTACATATTTCTCATCAAGATATTTCAGACCAGTGTCACCAATGGAAGCTAGATGAAGTCTCATTAATCCCTGCCATGCTGAGAAGTTGTTTCGGTTAAGCCTTGGGATTTCCATCTTGTAAGACATCTTGATCTTCGGCTTAGATCTTTGAAATCTCCTCCTGCAAGCACCAAAAGCTCTGATACCAATTGTTGGAAAATGAAGATGGGGTAACTGAGAGGGGAGGGGTGAATCAGTTACCACAAAAACAAATTCAACAGTCCCAAAGATGCCTTAAACTTAGTTGCTGCTGCTACTTGGTAAACACATAAATTACTGCTTAAAACTTGATAGACGTTTAGTTAATTTATTAAGCATTTACTAAAATAAGCGACCATGCAAAAGAAAGTAATCATGAACACAGTAGACACCAGATTTACGTGGAAACCCAATATGGGAAAAACCACTAGCAACTAGTCACCAATTTTCACTCTTCTGAAGTGAGCCCTATTAGGAGCCAACCCTATTAAAGGTTACAAAACACACTGTTAGGTGTGACCCTATTAGAGGATTTAATCACCCTGTTAGGAGTGGCCTTGTAAGAGGTCTTTAGAACAATTCAACTGAATTTCTACCCTGTTAAAGGATTTATGGAATGGTTGTTAAACCAACTCTGTTAGGAGATTTTGGAATCACCGTTACAATGGTTAGAAAGCAACAATGAATGATCTAAAAATACATGCAACTTATCTTGCTGAATATAGATCTCAGTTTAGCTCCACAAGATCCTTACTAATTAAATATATCTTTGCAGCTCCAAGATTTCCCTCTGCTCAACTCTTGTTAGGCACACACAAGTCTCTTCCTTGCACTTCCTTGCACTATCCATATACACTCTCTATTCCACACTTTTCCACATCTTGAGCACCTCTTTATATACTATACATAATACCAGGTTGGGCCAACCAACTTGACAAAACATATTCCAAAGTCAGCTTGAACTAACAATCAAAACAAAATTCTTCACTGGCCGACGCTGCTTGGTCAATACAGAACAAAAAAAAAAACTGCTTCCTGTGTTAACCGGCAGAACTCGGTAAAAACTACAATTATCGGGGAATTCGGTAAACCTGCCACTTCCTTTGGAAACCGACTAGACTCGGTAAAAGCTGTCTTCAACTACCAAGTGAGCTCGGTGAAAACTAAGCTTTCCTTAGCTTACCGTGCGAACTCGGTTAACACTAACCATCCGCTACAAAATCCTTTGATACCCGAGTGATCTCGGTAAGAACTAAACTTTCCTTAGCTTACCGTGCAAACTCAGTTAACACTAACTCACCGTGTGACATACAGGAACACTCGGTATACACTGCAAAAGGCTTTACTGACCGACTGAGCTTGGTAGACTCTGTAAACTATTTTCCTGACCGACAGAACTCTGTAGACTCTATCTGATAACTGATATGACATTTGTGTAACATCAAAGACAATACACAATTACTTAATTATATCCAACATTCAACACCCTATTGGAAGTGTGCCTAATTAAGGACTTAAATAAAGTAAGAACCCTGTTAAAGGATTTACAATAGCCTATTAGGATGACTCTGTTAAGAGATTTAACTGATTCACTTGTTAGAATGTCTCAGCAATGATCTTGAAGTTAGCACTTTGTCGTTAGATAATAGATCACCTCTTTGCATGTATCCTTGATCCTCTCTAATCAGATGTGTCACTTATGTCCACTAACTTCTTTCCTCTATTCTTCTCTAACTTATTCTACAATGCATATCTCAATTGAAAACTCCTTAGCCACCATGAATTTTTTATTTGCACGCGCAAACTTCTCTCATCTCACACACAATGTTCAGGTTTTTCCTTCCTTAAGAAGACCTAGGTGAATTAGGGTTAGGTATGAATCAACCATTGTGAATCATCCATTATGCTACTTAATCCATCCCTTTGACTGATTGGTTGCATGTATTGCATAGGGGTCCTCAATATAGATTCATTCTTATCATTTAGAATCTCAAAACAATCCTTAAGTTGGCTCAAAAATGGTTTACATAAAATTTTGTGCCATTACAAAAAACTATGTCCCAAACTATTTTACTCAAAACTTGAAGTCTCTGATGCTTGGCATTTACTATATCTTCAATGTTGTAACTTGGCCTCTAAATAACTTAGCATCCATTGATCACTTGGCATCAACTGTCTGCTCGACTCTTGAGTGACTTGGCACTTACTAGTTACTCAACACATACTGTATATCTCACTTGACATATACTATCTAACAACTTATGCTCGACATACATTACTTGTTCGGCATGAACTAAGTTTTATCTAATAAATGACTTTAGTGTATTGTCACTCATATTAAAAACCAATTTGAGATTAACAATCTCCCCCTTTGACATGAGTGGTAAAAACCCTTGGTCATGCATGAATAACCTTAACTTATGAGAATAATTTAGATAATCTCTATTCAATACTCAATTTATGTACAAAATTTCAAAACTTCAAAATTTTACAAAACTTGTGACTTATCAATCACACCTCAAAATTTTATAACTCCTCTTGAGTTGATTGTTCTTTTTCTAAATCTGAATAGTCTTGCTGAGTAAATTTTTTGTATTGATGCACTCTCTTTTTCTGTATCAACTCCTCCTTAGTTTGGAATCTCCCAAAACTTTTTCATTCTCCCCTTTTGTCTTATTCAAAATTCATTCTCCCCCTTTTTGACTTATTCAAAATTTATTCTTCCCCTTTTTGACACTTATGTCATGGGTGGTACACAAATAGTGTGTTTGTCCAAGAATGATTTATGGACCTCCATAATGAGCTTTAGTGTTTCATCCCAATTGTCACACACTACCTCTAGAGATTTTATTTGAATAGTTATCTTGGCAGCAAGGTTAACTAGGCCTTCATGAGTAGAAAGATGAGATCTTTCTTCATTAATGTTTCTACAAAGGCTAGGTCCTTATGCAACAGCTCCATGTGAGGGGTCAACATGGACTAGATGTTGATCAATGTAGCTTGAATGTTGGCATCTTGAGCTTGTAATTTTGCTAACTAACCTTGTGGTGACAACAAATTTTTAAAATGATACTAACTTTGACCAGGAGATTTTCATAGGATTTTACCTATTGACTTCAAATCTCCCTCCAGGTGGTCAATGTGTCTCTGTATTTCTTGTTTGAACAAAGGCACATCACACAACTTGGTGTAAAGAGAGAAAATTTTCTCCAATACTTTCTTCACACCAAAAATTTTTGTTGCTAACTCAACCTAACTAATTGCAATGGAACTTGATATCTTCTTAGTTACCTTAGCACAAAATTTCTTCTTAGACCATTCCAGTAATTTGACATTTGTGTCTAGGTCTCCATCATTTACCTTCTCCACAATATTTTCCAACTACTCAATGCATCAAGAAATATGTCATTGATATCATGTAGTGCTTGTTTCTGCCTATGCTCCCTTTTAAGAAGTTCTTGTGTTTCTTTCTAGCTAGAGCATCATGCAATATGCTCATTTTCTCTATGGTTATTGATGTAAGATCAAAGTTTGGGAGTTCAATTACCTCATCTAAGTTGATATCACCATAAGATATAATTTCATCAACCTTATATGTGCTCGGATTAGGACTTGATGACTGTAATAGTGTAGCCTCTACACTTGGCCTATGAAGTGCTTGACTAGGAATAGAAGTAGTAGTA
This sequence comes from Cupressus sempervirens, assembly GCA_028749045.1. Classification (NCBI taxonomy): domain Eukaryota; kingdom Viridiplantae; phylum Streptophyta; class Pinopsida; order Cupressales; family Cupressaceae; genus Cupressus; species Cupressus sempervirens. The sequence goes on from CM053785.1 coordinate 983,152,186, forward strand.
TTTGGTAGGGTAACCATTGTATGTATTACTATCACGTCTTTTGATTTTGTAGTCAAGACTAAATCTTTAGTCCTATCCTTCCCCATTTTTGTTATCTTTGTATCATCCTATGCTTGTGTTGTAGGTGTAGGACTGGCTTCCTAACCTATTTGGACTAGTGTCCCATCTTTCTCAATTGTTGAAACCGCATGTACTAAAACATTTGGCACCAATGTACTAATATGTGATATCATTGTGTCCTTGCTTTGATATACTAACATGGCATGATAGATTGCACTTCTATAGATTAAGGAGGGGCATTAGATAGTTCTTGAGTTTTCTTAAAAGTTGTTATCATGGCATACACATATTCTTTTACTTTATTCATTTCTACCTTCCCAAGTTTATCAAATTCAACATGTGTGAACCCTAATAAATCAGCATTATTCTTGATATTATCACACAAGTTGTCCAAATCAGAAGAGGGGCTATGAATTACCACTTTGAATTAGTTGTTTTCATCTATCTTAGTCCTCTCCTCATCTAATTTAGTTAGAGCTATATGTTTTCTCCTTTGCCACTACTTAGGTTCATATTCCTTAGTAGTTGTACTGGCTCTCTTGCCTTTAGGTTTCTAAACTTTTTGAGTCTTCTTAGAAGTAGCTCTTGTGCTAGCCTTGGTGACAAGAACTGTGGGCTTTTGTTGTGAAGGTTTCACAAATTTATTGAGTTTTCTTGATATTTCCTTCTTTTCTTTTCTCTTTTTCTTTTATGTACCAATAGATGATTCATGCCCTTGGCATCTTCATAAAATCCTGCATCTTCTTCTCATTGGTCCTCACCTTGACCCTATGTGAGAACAAGTGGTTCTTGGCTAGGTGTATCTTCTTCATTATCTTCATTATCATCATCTTCTTCATCTCCTTTTGCCTCTTCACCAAATTCTTCCTTGAGCTTTGTTAGAATTTTGTTCTTCTTCCTCATCACAGAAGTTCTCTTCAAGTCCATTGTGATTTCAGACTTGGCTACATCATAATTTCCAAATACAGTAGCCTTCTTATCTAATTCTTTTTCCAGTAAGGTAGTGATGGTTGTAGATGCCTCATCCATATTAATTTCATAAGGAAATGGCCTAAGCCATCTAACACTTAGAACAACACATTGAACATAAGTGAAATCAAAATCAACTAGAAAATAAACATCATTGAAATGTTTCTCTACTAGTGATATTGGTATTCTCAGTCTTTGTTTCATTGACTTCTTGAAGTCTTCAAAATATCTCAAAATTATCTCCAAGTTGCTCTATGTATTCTCCAATCTATACTACAACAGACCTATTGGTCTTCCAAGAAACTTTTCCAAATGAGGAAAAAATGTTTTGTACATATAAAAATATACAAAAAGGTATTGAACCAAATTTGCATTGTGCACTTTCTGTCTTTCTTATGGCTCCCAAATTTTTTGATAACTACTAGAGTTGTAACTCAACAAGGTCATAAGAATGGTCCTTCTTTACTATCTTATAGCCTAAATCCACAACTATACATGGTACACTGTTTAATCTACTAGATTGAAAGAACTTATATGCAATGACTCTAACTACAAATGCAATTAGGGGATCAATGATTATGTCTATAGTCATCCCTCTCTTGTTCCACATTACCCTTATATTCTTCTCAATTACCTTTTTTGCATCACTCCTCATAGTCTGTGTTCTATCCAGGGTAGCATATCTTGTTACTCTTTGAATAATCCTCTTTTTATGATGTAGGAGCATCCTGGGTTGCCTTGTTATCTTGCTCATTTTTTTTCATTCTACAATTGGTGTCAAGTTACTATAGCACTCTTCATGTGCTGAGTTACTATAGCACTCTTCATGTGACGAGTTAATGTAGCACTCTTCATGTGCCAAGTTACTATAGCACTCTTCATATGTTGAGTTACTGTAGCACTCTTCATGTGCTGAGTTATTGTAGCATTCCTTCATGTGTCGAGTTATTGTAGCACTCTTCATGTGCCGAGTTACTGTAGCATTCCTTGATATGCTGAGTTACTATAGCACACTTCATGTGCCGACTTACTTAGTGTATGTCGAGTGCCAATTTTGGAAAGCTTTCTTTTGCCGAGTAATCTATGTCTAGTTCCTATTTGGGCCAACTTTTCTTGCATTTAATTTTGGTATAGGTAGTTATACTTGCTAAGAGCCGACTTGTGGCTTCTCTATGTTCTAGAATATTCTATAAGCTATTTTGGAAAGTATATATAGAGTATTTAGGCTTAGATTTAGGCAAGTTTTTGGGAGAAGAATTTTTTGGAAGAAGATAAGAGAGAAAAATTCAAAGTGCAAATTTGCAGTTGGATCTTTGAATGTTAATGTATTTGTAATTGGTAGTAAAACAAAAGGCCTTATAGCTAGGCATGTATGAAGATATCTTGATGAATCAATAAAAGTAATTCACTCTTCTTCCTCCTTTGGTTGTTGTTCTTTGTGTTCATTTCTGTTCTGTTAACTCTTGCTAGGTGGTTTGGATAGTTGGGTGAGCTTTTGGCCCTAGTTATTCACCCTTTTATTCCTTTAATAAGCAATGCAGAATGGGTCGGGCGTTCTGGGCCGATCCCGCCCGAATTTTTGAGGTGAAAAATTATGCTAATCTTCTTTGGATCAATAAGGTAGGGCAAACAATCTGGGATACAGGAATAGATCAGGGAAACACTCTGCTCTAGAAAAGCCATGAAGATGAAGAATAAGAATTCATTTTGCCTGCATCAGTTGGTATCAAAATTTTCTGAGATGGCTCATTTTATACTAGGTAAGAAGACATTAGATACTAAGCATGTTGCTGAACTTTTCTTTAAAGAGATTATGAGATTTCATAGATTACCAAGAAGCATTATTTTAGATAGAGATAATAAGTTTGTTGGTTATTTTTGGAAGACTTTGTGGAAAAAGATGGGTACTGAACTGAAGTTCAGTTCTACATTCCATCCACAAACAAATGGACAAACAGAGGTTGTGAATAGAAGCTTGGGAAATTTGCTAAGATGTTTAGTTGGGAATAAGCCAAGTAATTAGGAGATGGTATCAGCACAAGCTAAATTTTCATATAACAATTCTGTGAATAGGAGTACAGGGAAGGCACCTTTTGAGATTGTTACCAAAATGCATCCTAGAGGTATATTAGATTTGAGAGATGTTGCTGGTGAAGAAAAGAAAAGCATTGCAGGAGAAGAATTTGCTGATTTTATGGAGTCCTTGCATAAGGAATTGAAGTTGAGGTTGGAACAAAGCAATCAAAATTATAAGGAGAATTTTGATTAGTCTAGAAGACACCATGATTTTCAAGTTGGTGATGAGGTGATGGTTCATCTGAAGAAAGGAAGATTCTTAATTGGAACATACAGTAAGTTGAAGATGAAGAAATTTGGACCATGTAAGATCTTGAAGAAGTTTGACAGTGTTAATGCTTATGAAGTTGAGTTACTTGATGACATGGATATATCTCCTATATTCAATATTGCTGATTTGTATAAGTATCATGAGCTAGATGATCAATTTTTATCCTAAGAAGCAGATTGAAGAAGTTGAACAGATATTGGATCAGAGAGTTGGCAGGAGCACAAGAGGGAAAGATTACTATGAATATTTGGTAAAGTGGAAGAATAGGCCTATTGAAGATGCTTCATGGATTTCACAATCTGAGTTGGATTCCACTCAGATTGTGACATCTCAATGATTTAGGAGAATCATCTCTTTCAACCTCGATTGTCAGATACAGGAGCATCCTAGGTTGCCTTGTTATCCTGCTCATTTTTGTTCATTCTACAGTTGGTGCCAAGTTACTATAGCCCTCTTCATGTGCCAAGTTACTATAGCAATCTTCATCTACCAAGTTACTATAGCACTCTTCATGTGCCGAGTTACTATAGCACTCTTCATGTGCTAAGTTACTATAGCATTCCCTCATGTGTCGAGTTACTATAGCACTTTGCATGTGCTAAGTTACCTAGTGTATGTTGATTGCCAATTTTCAAAAGCTTTCTTTTGCCAAGTAATCTATATCTGGTTCCTATTTGGGCTGAATTTTCTCACATTTAATTTTGGTATAGGTAGTTATACTTGCTAAGACCTGACTTGTGACTTCTCTATGTTCTAGAATGTTCTGTAAGCCATTTTGGAAAGTATATATAGAGTATTTAGGCTTAGATTTAGGCAAGTTTTTGGGAGAAGTTTTTGGAAGAAGATTAGAGAGAAGAACTGAAAGTGCAAATTTGCAATTGGATCTTTGAATGTAAATGTATTTGTAATTGTTCGTAGCCCAGAAGGATTTATAGCTAGGCATGTATGAACATATCTTGATGAATCAATAAAAGTAATTCACTCTTCTTCCTCCTTTGGTTGTTATTCTTTGTGTTCATTTCTATTGTGTTAACTCTTGCAAGGTCGTTTGGATAGCTAGGTGAGCCTTTGGCCCTAGTTATTCAACCTTTTTCTTGCATCATCGTAATCTTGACAGGGTCATCTTCTAACTTGTTGAGCTATCATTTTGCATGATGCTTAATAGTAGGAATCCTTTTGAACTTCTCTATTGAAAAGCTGATCTTTGATCAACTCCAAGGTTCCAAATGATCTTGTGACCTACTAAAATCCACTCAGTTGAAGATAAATGCATTTGTTCATAAAGAGGCCTTTGTTGGTTCCAACTAATTTTGGATAAGATGATCAATCTTCTTGTTGTTTCAAAATTAACCACAAAAGAGATATATTTTTTGGTATTTTCTATTTTTTAATAAATGCAATCTACCAATGCAACTATATCAATTCCTAATTTAACTAAGGGTTACTAAATTAAATAACAAAGATAGGTTAACAAGAAGTTTAAGAAAATGACTTGAAAAGTAAATCCCTAATGGACATAAGCCACAAAAACAACACGTCTATGAGTTAAGCCTTTGAAAAGATTGGTAGGTAACCAATGAAAATAGGAGTAGTGCTTCCTTAATTCCACTAATGCAATCATCAATGGGAATTTAGTAACTGTAAGATGTTTCACTTTTTGTAAAATCACAAGGCCAAGGAAAGTTTTCTCATGCGAGACAAAAAGCTATGGAAGAACAATACGGTGATCTCTTCTCCAACTAAGTATGTTAGTAAAATTTTTAAACATCTAGAAAACACCAAAATTAAAAGATTGTTCAATCAAAATAACACAACAAAACTACTAGCTCTATTACACTTCATGAACATTTATTCACAAAATATAGCACACTCAAGTAAGAATAACTACACTCTGAAAGAGAGCACCAATATCATAAATAATTGCATCAAAATAATGGCCTGGAATACATATTTAATTCCTTAATTTATAGAAAATCTTATCCTCGATTTGTGTTGAGAGTGAGAGATCTCTTCATGCAAATATATGCTTCTAAACTAATAAAACAAATCTATTTTTGGACAAACTAACTCTCTAAATGGTGCTAAGTAGGACTCCACCCTTGTTTATATCATTTAATGGGTGCATGAGCCTTTACATATATTAAAACAAAGAAAGCATGAGAAAATAAGAAGAAGAAAACCATCAGATGATGTAGGATTCTTTGGAGATGCCAAAAATAGAAGTTCAACCTTCTTTGGAGGTTTTTAAGAGTTAAACTTTCATCAAAATGCATTTCCAGTGCATGGAGAGCTCTAAATTTTGAACTGGCAGTTAACTGTCAGCTTACCTTGGGCTTCTTCAAAAACTTTTGCCACACATTTGAAGAAGCACACCTTTAGAGAAATGCACTTTGTGCACCTTGCAAACCTTTGGAGAAGTGAAACTTAGTGAAATTTTTGCAAGGTGCTTAATTCGCCAAAAAAGTCAAAGTTCTTAGTTTTGAAAATAGTTTTTGGTTTTTCTTAGATGAGGTCTGGGAGCACTCTGATGTACTTATTTTGCCCTTTTTTGATGATTTATACCCTCTTTATAGACAAATTTTTTTATAGATTTGAACTCCTTCTACTCCTTCTATTTGAAATTCTAAGGCACCCATGTTGAATCTTGTCATTAATAGTTGCATAAGATGAGGAACCTATTCTAGTTCATGTGTCAAACCTTTGTATCTTTGATCTTTAGTACAAATTGCTTGTTTTTTTTCTTCTCTCCATCTGCCTGATCCTTCCTAGTTAGAGACCAAGTGATCTACATTATCTAGAGTGATTAAATTTTTGAAACTTTTTCGTATCTTTTTTAACAAGCTTTTCTAGGTCCTTTTAATTGGTTTTTTCAAAGGTCTTCTACTCAAAATTTCAAGTTGAAACTTTCATCAGTCCCTAAAACTAGATAATTGAAGGCTCACTATTTTAGAGATTGAAATTCTATTTTTAGTTCTTCTTTCCAATGGTGTAAATGGTTTTGAATTTTGAGCTCTATGTCAAAAGTTATGACCCTAGCAAGTTAAGGATGCCTTTTTATCTGCACAAAGAAGAAAACATTAGTCCAGAGAGTTGAAAATATAACCCAAAACAAACCCTAACTAACAAAAAAACTAGCCCAAATGCTCCAAAATAGAGAAAAACCAATTTAGTCCCCCTAAAAACCCTAAAGAGAAAAATAGAACATCTTGTGCACCATCACAGTGTGTTGAAAAGGCATTCAAAGACTCTTTTGGTGCAGTTGTGTACCTGCAATTGTGCACACCCTTGTGAGGTGCGCATGTGAACAGATGCGCTTAATGCAAGTGCAAAAAATGGGGGAACTAAGTTTTACCCTTCCTTTGTTTAAGCATTAAGGGTGCACACATGCACACCTTATTGTGTCTTAAGGTATATTCTTTGAAAGGTTTGCATGTTCACACCTTTAGGGGGTGCGCACATGCACACCTTTTTCCTTGTGTTCCCTTAGCTTATCTTTTAGGTTGCAAAAAGACAAGGTGTGCACATGTGCACCTTCAATAGGTGCACATGTGCGCACCTTATCTTAGTCTTGATGCCTTAGGTTTTCTACTAGGTTTTTAATATTTGAAAGTGTATACTAAGGAGAAAAGTGTGCACTTGCGCACCCTAGATGGGTGTGCATGTGTGCTATGTGTGCTAGTACACCTTTTAGCACAAAAGACCTTCAATTTTTCCAAATTTTCTCAGTTTTGGCAACTAGGTTTTCTCAGTTAGGGAGAAAATCTCAATCCTGCCTCTATGTGGAGTTCCAAAATGACCCAAGTTCTTGTCTAGGGGTTTGGGAGACAAAAAATCTACTAAGGATCCCCATTTCTAGGAGAAATGGGGTCTGCGTTGCAAAAACCACAACATAGTGATATAGAGTTATCATGTATTCTACCGAGAACTATCTTAATCCACTCTTCTTGAATACAAATCTAGGGCACAGGTTAACCCTTTTCTCTCTACAATTTGTTTTCCTCTTTTAGCACTCCATTTTCACATAATTGTCCATAAAAGTATTTGATTTCCATGTCTCCTATACTCCCTACCTTACAAGTGTAGCAACACCTTACATCCTATATCATTAAAACTTGTGGTGGTATCATAGATAATGCACCGGATGGGTCTCCTTTTTGTGCAATATCAAGAATGACCCAGAAATGTGGTTGTTTAATCTCACCACTAATAAACTATACATTTGAAACTTTTTTCCTTCCTTAACCATAGCAACAGAAGAGCTAGACACCATAACAACTATCTAGGGTTTGCATAAATTCAAACAGCATAGCTCAACACATGATAAATACCTTGAAAAATATGATTTTTTGTGGTGAGTAGCAATTAAATTTAGTTTGTAAATGCTTGAATTGATTTCTTCAATTTTCCTTATGTTCTTTATGTTCTCTTCAATCTTGAATGATTGTAAATGAGTCAAAAATTGACCATATAGCCCTTCAAACTTCACAACAAATTCTCAGTGCTTACACAGTTGTAAGCTTAGGTCTAATAGAAATTTTGACTCACTTGGCTTCCATGTAATTCCTACTACGTTCGGTAACCACAACAATCTTGACCAACACTATCACCTTTGATAGCTCAGCAACAACTAAACTTTCACTTAGCAACAACAATAAAACCTATAGATTTCTTCTAAGTTGTAACCAATACTTTGCATCTTACTTCATGTATATATGATATTTTCATAACTGAATCCTTGGAACTGATGCATAACTGAACTTTGAAATATCAGTCCCACACATACCTTTTGATTGCCTAGTTGGGGGTGGTGTGATCTCCTGATCCATTAGATGAAGTGGTCCCATCTAAACTTGATGTGTTGCAATCTTCCTTTTTCTTCCATTTCTTGTTCATCTGCACTTTGACTTCTTCAAAATCAACTTTTCCTTTTCCTTTATTGAATTCATTTCTAGGCTCTTTTGACCTTGTTGGACAATTCCTGCTAATGTGACCAATCTTCAAATAACTAAAAGATGTAGTTTGACTCAACCATGTACTGTACTCACTTCTAAAATGTGTTCAAATGCAATTTTCAGAAACATGTACATACTCTTGACAATAGTGACAAATATACCTTGTATTGTAATCCCAAATGTAGGATCTATCAATATGGTTTACCTTAGCTTGCTTGTTTGATGACTAGTTAGGCTTGGATCTATACTCATATGCTCTATGTCTATATTTTGTATAGTTGTAGCAATAACCTTCAAATCTTTGTGTGCTTGATGTCTTGGTCTTGTGTTCTTGTGCCTGATGCCCTTGATTGTTGCACTTATGATAGTTACCCATGAATTTCTTCTTAGGGTTTTTTTTTGCATTATTGCTCCTATAAACATTTGTTGTATGACCTATCTTTTCACAATTATGACAAGTAGATTTTTAGTTCTTACCTTTGTTGCTTCTTTATTCACCACTTTTAAATGATTCTCCTTCTTCCCTATTGGTGTAACCCAATCTAGTAGTATCACTATTGGATCTAGGAGATCTCGTCAATGACTCAAAATACTTGATGGCTTCACTCGGTCTATTAAAACTTTTAGTAAATTATTTTTCTCTTTTTAGATCATTTGTCAGTTGTTCATTTTGCAATTTTAGAGTTGTGATCTCAATATCCTTTCCATTCAATTCATGATTGGTAAGCATCATTTGATTCATTTTTTCTAGTTGCATGTGAGAAATCCTATTTACCTCTAATGTCTTCTCTTCCATTTTGTTGTTCAATATCCTTTTTTCATCTTCAATCATGACTTTTTCTTTCTCGGCTTTCTTTTTCTACTTGGTCACCTCACATAGAAATATTGATTGGACTTCTTATTCTATCTTAAGATTTCTGACCTCTTTAGTTAGGGCACAATTCTTTTCCATCAGATTTGCAATTGCTGCATCAAATTCACTTGTGTTTCCATCTACAAACAATTTAGTAGTGTCTTCCTCTTGGTAATGTGTGTCATTCACTTCAATAGCTATCTCTTTCCTTCTCTTCAATTAGCACTTTAAATCATCTCTTACTTCATTTAGCTGATGTAGTGCAAGTTGGATTTCAATATTCTAATTCTCAATAGTGTTTCCCAACTTGTAGACTTTCATCTTCAAGATCTTTCCTCAAAGTTGTAAAGCTTTGATTTCCAGAGATAAAAGTTATGATACCAATTGTTGGAAATATAATAGGGAAAGTAAACTATGAGAGGGGGGTGAATTAGTCTTTCAAAACTTTAACCATAAAATCATTCACTGCACGTGCATCTCACAACTTACATGTAAACTGAAATACCAAACTAAACATGTTCATCCATAGCATGAAATAAAATAAACATTCAACATATATATGACACAAGATATTTGGTTACCCAAAAACCCTCCAATGAGATGGTAAAGCTAGGGTGGGATGACACCCACAAATCTTCACTACTGTAGTTGTAAAGTGTATACAATGAAGGTTACAATGTTTGATTGTAAACTATGATCTACCTTGTGAAAAGTTTTCCCTGTTAAAGGCTTACAAGATTGTTAGATCTTACCCTATTAAAGGATTTCAACACCCTATTAGAAGTGTGCCTAATTAAAGGACTTAAACTTATAATGAAGTAAGCACCCTATTAAAGGATTTACAATAGCCTATTAGGAATACTCTATTAGGAGATTTAACTAATTCACCTATTAGAATGTCTCAACAATGATCTTGTGGTTAACACTCTATTGCTAGATAAAAAATTACCTCTTTGCATGTATCCTTGATCCTCTTTGATCATATGTGTCACTTTTATCCTCTAACTTCTTTCCTCTATTCTCCTCTAACTAATTATTCAATGCATATCTCAATTCACAACTCCTTAGCCAACATAAATGCTCTATCTATGCAATGAAAACTTATCTCTTCTCACATACAATGTTTAGGGTTTTCCTAAAGAAGACCTTGGTGACTTAGGGTTATGTATGAATCAAAAATTGTGATTCTAACTGATTGGTTGCATGTACTGCATAGGGATCCTCAAAATAGATTTGTTCTTATCATTTAGGATCGCAAAATAATCCTTAAGTCGGCTCAAAAATGATTTACGTAGAAGTTTGTGTCATTACAAATAACTATGTCCAAAACTATTTTACCTAGTACTTGAATTCTTTGATGCTCAACATCCACTGTATCTTTAATGATGTAACCTAGTCTCTGAATGACTCAGTATCCATTGATCACTCAACATCTGAATCACTCAGCATCAACTGTCTACACAGCACTCGAGTGACTCAAAACTTAGTGGTTACTCAACACATACTATATATCTCACTCATCATATACTATCTGACAACTTATTCTTGGCATACATTACCTATTTGGCATGAACTAAGCTCTATCTAATAAATTACTTAAGTGTATTGTCACTCATATGTCAAAACCAATATGAGTTTAACATATATATAATGAGCATTGTTTGGGGTGGGATATGTATGTAATGAGTATTATCCCTATGTGATTTTATTGTACTAGATGTTTTTATGAGACACATGTGGATATATGTATGATGTGGACTAACATGTGTTATGCAGGATGGGATGTTGTGGATGATATACATGATGCTATTGATGTGTTCTGATGTAGGATGTGATATGTGTGTATGAGATTAAAAAAAATGCAAAGAATGATAATGCTTAAAAAAAAATCTAAAAAAGATTATGATGATGTAAAATGATAAAAATGAACCTAAAAACTATGATGATGCAAAAGAATATCTAAAGTGAATCCTAAAAATTGTGATGATGCAAATTGATAAAAATGAACCTAAAAACTATGATGATGCAAATGACAACTTGAGAGAAATCTAGATCTATGATGATGCAAGAGGATACCTGAAATAAACCTAAATATTATGATGATGCAAATGGTAGCTAAAATTAACATAAAAATTGATGCAGAGATAAATGCAATGGAAGCAAACACAATAGGAACCAACATCAGCAAGAGATATATATAATAAAAATTCTTCATAATTAATTCATCAAATGAACAGTGCATACACTTGCTCTCTTATAGATTTCTTCTTCCTGTGATTTCATATCCAAAAAATTGCCCTAAACCTAAACCTAAAAATCTATTTATACTTGCTAGGACAGTATACAAAACATTCTAGATTATTACAATATAGAAAATTCTAGATCAATATAGAATAGTGAAGAATGACCCCACAATGATCTAAAAAAAACCTAGGAAAAGATCTTATCCTAATGACAAAATTGGGATAAATTTCTCAAGTCATCTCGTATATAAAACTTGACCTAAATACTTTATGTGGGTGCTCTTGCACTATACTCCCAGGGACAATAGAATCCAAGTCCCTTGGATTGGTCTTCCTCTTTTGTGTCTTCCAATTCTTTGGTATTTGTTATTTGTACTCTTGACCAGTATCTAAATCAACTATCATATGTGCGTAAACTTTTGCCATATTTAGATGGAACTCCTGCAAACCTACAATGACTGGATTAGATGGAACCTCATTAAATATGACTTCACCAATTTGGGTTATTGTAGGAACTGCTACATCCTTTGTTGTGATGTCTTTATGCTACAATATCTCCATGCTTATAGACAAATTCATCACTATTGGAGCCTCCTCTATCCTCTTAGCTTCATCAAAATTCTTCTTCCTTGCTACTAGTATCCTTTTGATAGGCCAGACCACCTTCTTTCTTAACTTCAAATGCCATTTCTTGGTTACATTAAGGACCATCACATGCTCATCAACCATTTCAACCTCTTTTCTATCTTCAAAAACTTTTGTATCATAAGTTTCATCAGAAACATGTTGTTGCTCACCTTGTATATCTACTTCACTATGTTCATTTGGTATGTTAGCATTGATCTATTCATTTGGTATATCAACGTCAATGTGATTAGGTTGTTCTTTCAACAGACTATTCTCTTCCAATGTCTTAGTATAGGCTTTTGTAATCTGAATTGGTTGATGCTCCGGATCTTTATTTTCTTTTTCCATATTTTTTTGTAGTTCCTCTTTTAGTTGCACTAAATTTTTTTCATGTTTTCTTAGTTCCTGCATTAGGAATTCCATTTGTTCTTTTATTTCTTGATCTATTCTAGCTTCCTCTTCTCTTTTCTTCCTTTTCTCTTCTACTCTTTTCCTTCTACTGTTAATAATGCCTGATATGAACAAGGAAGATCATATGCTAAATAGGATGCCATACGACGCAATGCATCCACATCTGATATAGCAAAAACCTCTAGTGGAGATGGTATATCTACTATCTCATACACATCATCAACTCCTATGCCAGAGGATGCAGCTATCAAAATGGTACCACAAGATTGTAGCATATATCTACCACATCGATCTAAAGATATCTCTTGTAACTATGTAGCAACTGCGGCAATGCTAGAATATATATGAGTCCTGACTGTATCATCTAGAATAGTCATACCCACAACAACCATCTATGGAGCTCTTGGCATGACCAAAATGTTTAGACCCACCATTGCCCATTTATTAATAGGTGTAGGGGTGTTCGTAGGTCTAGATCTCTCTGACAATCTATCGAGGCCCTGTCTAGCATGACCTAGAAAATTTGTATAATCTACATCATGATGTAAATGAAATTCTACAAACAATTGTTTGCAAAAATAAAGAGGAAAATCATCCTTCTATGGCCACCTATGATTTTTAGCTAGCCAATTAGGATATATAAATGGTGTAACAAGCTGATCTACACACTTCGTAGCCGAATAACCTCTAACCCTAGGCCTATCTATATAAAAGGGAAACATACTCTTCACCATAGAAGTGGAGACCTCTCCATCAATCTGTGTATACTTCATAGTGCCAGTGACACTATGATAAAGGGAAGAGTAAAAAGTCTCATTATTGATATCATCAAATGAGTTGTATGTCTCTATTGTCTCAATGATATGGCATAACTCATCTCTCATAGAAATAATCTTCTCCCTATTAGGGAGAGTGGTAGAAGCCAAAAGTGTAGAATTGAGATACTCTATAGCACAAGATAACCTAGCAACCATATCTCTAAATAAATGTTGTCTCTCCTCAAAGGATGATATCATTCTACATGTTGTGTCTAAATCAGTACTATGACCCCCTCCCTGAACACTAACCTCCCCTAAGGACATAGGTGCACCACTAGTACTAGATGCCATAATGATGTGCAAAGAAGATCTTTGTCTATAAATGCAGAGTTGAGATATATGTAAGCACAAATAAAACTAAAAGTTAAGTTTAACTTAAAACTTGTGTGTGTGTGTGTGTGTGTGTGTGTGTGTGTGTGTACAAAGTTGAATGTAACTAAAAAATATAGATCATTTTAATTTAACACACATGTTAAATATATATTGAAACTTGATGTATCTAGCTCATGTATATGAACAAAAAATATGCACATGTTATTTAGTACATAGGTTTACTATGTTAATGTTTTCTAAAATGTAACTATTTTTAGCTATCTTGAGGTCTTAACAAGTTTTCAAAGTTTCATTTACATGCATGTTATATTGTAGTTTTCAAGTTTTCTAAGTTTGAAATTGGTTAAATTTTAAGTTTTTGAGTTTGAACAACTAGAACTTATTATAGTTTAGTTCTACCTAATGTTTCAAGTTACATGTTAGTTATCTATATAGGTTTGTACTATGCTAATGTTTTCTCAAATGTAATTACTTTAGTTATCTAGGTCTCAACTTGAATTTTCTATGTTTGATGTAAAATCTACATTTATGATTAAAGAGATATTTAATTAAAAAATACTATATAGTTCTTTATCTAACATATTGATCTAACTATAAAAAAAATGAACTAGTCTAAATAATCAACTACTAAAACACTTTAAATATAATTAATTTAATTAATAAAACACTTAAAAGACAATTAATTTAAGTAATTCTAACATGTAATAACTAAAAAAAAAATTTAAAAAAAAAAACCACATATTGGTTACGGTCAAAACACTCTAAACCAGCAAAATTTGAAATAGTGGAAATGACCCTCCACAAGCAATTTTTTCTTTTTTTATATTTTCATGGGGGTTTCAGATGAAACCCTTTCGACTATAAGGGTTTCGATTGAAACCCCAGTGGCCACATAAGCACAAGAAAGTACCGCATCTATATGGCCAAAACCAATTCGACTGAAACCCTCCTAGATATCCCAAAAGGTGACACAATTTTGTGCTTTTACTTTTTAGAACTATGATGATGCAAGAGGATAACTAAAATGAACCTAAGAAGACTATGATAATGCAAATGAACCTAAAAATGAATCTAAAAAGGCTATGATGATGCAAATGATAATGGAAATGAATCTTAAAATTATTATGATGTAAATTGTAATGGAAATGAATCTAAAAACGGTTGTGATGATGCAAAGGATAATTGAACCTAAAAAGACCATGATAATGAGGTAAGAGATGAATGAATGTGATGTGAATGCAAGTATAATGACAAGGAAGTGAATGTGGAAGTAGGGGATGGATAGGATGGACCTATAGCATATCAATGATTGACCATAGCCTCTGTTTGGGGTGGTGTGAAATAATGTGCACAAATTTGAACATAGTTATTATGAGGTAGGAAATCTCTGTGAGGTAGGAGATCTAGGGAGATTGGATGGGCTAGGAGATTAGGGAGAAAGGAAAATGTGACAATTATTAGATTGGACACATGTGATGGGGATAGATTTGTACAATAAGATAGGAACACGTAGGATTGGTAGTATTCATGTGGTAAAGGGATATGGGAGATATTTTCATTCATGAAAATAAAGGAAGTGGGTGGGCGAACTTTCGCTTGAAGCTTGAGGGTGGGGTACTTTGTAAAGAAGGACCACCATGTAGTTTGAGCACTTAGTTTGATATAGGAATATTGAGGAAATGCCAAGGTTACCAAGAACATCAATGTCTATTCACCATTATTACATAGGATTGACTCAAAACAAACACGTAAGGATTTCCCCAACATCACACATGAATCCCAAAGCAACTAAGTGGAAATGATATTGGGTAATCCACAAGAAAATGATATTTCCCAATTGCACCATGTGATAAAAAATGATCATATGTTTATAACATCCAAGGGTCACATCCAACTGACTTACAAGTAGAAAAGACTTGATCAAAACCATGTGCTCTGATTGCCCCATTCACATGTACTATGATATAAAAGATCATGCAGACCTTAAGGAGGGAACAACCAAATTGCTTGGAAAAAAATTTTAAGAACCCAAAAAGTGAAATCCAATATCGAAAGGAAGAATCAATCCATAAAAGTAACCTTTTTCCAAAGAGATTAGTAGGATTAGATACTGATGGACCAAGATCAAACATGACAAAGGATGCATTCTAAAAGGACTTATTGGTAGTATTTGGGACTATGACAAATTTGGAAACTATAACTTTCTTAGGACAACTCTTTGATGACAAGGAATCTCATTGGGGAGTTCAAAAAAATATTTTTTTAGGAAAAAAAAGTGGTCTAAGACCTAATACATACTGACTTGAAAGAGAAAATGAGGTATGTAAAAAGGGACTAGACTAGGAAGGATGAAAGATGGGATGTACAATAAACTGTCCAAGATATGTTCAAGGATTACTATATAAAAGATTAGAGTAATAGGATTGTTAGGACGATAGGATAGCGATTTTATTTACAATCAAAATAATTACTTGACCAATTAGGGATGACATCCTAGATGTTAAACCTAAGAGGGAAAGAGTTAATTTTGTATTTTGTAAAGCATGTGAAAGATTGAAGGCCAACTGTATTTTGTAAAGCATGTGAAAACAAAACAAATTATAGTATGATGTAAGAGTAAAACTTTATACTTTCCATTTCAAAATATGATTAGAAAACATAGCTAAACATCTACTCCTCCAAATTATGAGTAAAAATTGATCCTCTCATTGTATGAACAATAACATTATTATTAATCCAACTACCAAGTAAATCCTTCGTCCAAATTACTTTATGGAAAAATATCACACGAAAATGAGTATCTATGAACTGCCATTTTTTTAAAGACAAAACATAGTCCAAAAAAATATGTTTTAGATTTTCTATATGGTGGAAAAAGGGGTACTTGATGTGACCTTTAAGCATTTTACTCTATCACAAGAAAAGTTCTTAAAATGCGAGATTTTCCACATTTGATGTTAAGCATTAGCTTCTCCTTTTGATTTCTAGATGTAAGCACTAAGGCTCCTCCATTTTCTTTCTTGAAACTCACAACACCATTTTGTGTAGAGTCTTAGATTTAATGTCATTCAAAAGCAATTTCAAATAAATTTTCTTTAGGGGAAACACCAAATCTAATTATTAACCATATCTAGCCTTTCAAAATGTTACAGATGACAAGGTACATATTTTAATAAGAAGTTCTATTTGTATGAGGGATTTAAAAAAAGTTATTAAGCCCTTACATTTTTTATTCAAACAAAATATAACCTTTCTATTTTGACAATCAACCTAATTAAGGGATTAGGAATCCCAATATGTCCAAACTATTGTATACCCCTTTAATAAAGGTAATGCACTTGTTAGGGAAAGTAATAGCTAGAGGCTACCTATGATATTGTACAAGAATGTTCTACCATATGGAGGATTTTCAAAAACTAAACCCACAAATAAATTTTTATTTTTTTTCCAATTTAGAAATTTGCAAGCTTGTTGCCATGTCTTCCAAGTAGATTTCTTTGGTGGGGAAGCTTTGAGACATAAGAAAGAAGCAAACAAAATTTTGTATCACAACCCCACATCTCACTATTCATTGCTCAATAGTTGGACTCCTGTGAGATCATTCTTATAATCCATTTAGTTGCTAAGCATATTCCTTATACCACCTTTAAACTTGGGTTGAATACCATGCAACCATGAAAAATATTTGACAATTGTATTCCCTTCCCAAGTTATCCCATAAAAAAATGTTGAATGATTTTATTTAGATCCCCACAACCTTTCTTGGAAGAAATGTAATATACATGGAAGACAAAAAAATAATTTAATACTTGTATCTTTCCAACAAAAGAATTTATTTCCTTGAATAATTTTTTTTTAAAAAACTTAGCTAAAAACAAGTTCCACATATCAAGTAAACTAATTCCCATGCTAAATGGTATGCTTAAGTATACTGTGATTTTTCCATGCTTTATTTGTTCTAAGGAATTAATAGCTAACACATACAAAAAGAGGGATAGAGGAAAACCTTGCCTAATAGAACATTGTAGAAAGAAAGCTTCAGTTTACAAGTTATTCACACTTAGGTGGAAATTTACATATTGGAAAATGATTTGAATATTTACATAACTTTAATCTAAAACCTAGGTGTTGTAACATTTTGATAATGAAACTCAACCAAAATGAATGAGAAAGGAGGTAATTATAAACAAAAGGCAATGATATGATTCTAAGGAAGAAGGAATGAGAGAATTGATTAAAGTTCTCAGAAAACTTGAGTCACTGCCAAAATATGCATGGACATTGACCTTCATTGTGAGTGATCAAAATCAGGATTTATTTGAAGAATTAAGTCCTAAGGATTATCAAATCAAGGAGGTTATGCTTGGGAAACCCACGTTGGACACTGCCAAGTTGATGGTGACAACTAGGATTAAAGAAGTGTTTAGGCACTTAGAATAGGAGGACATAGAATTGATAACACTTGGAAGTAGAATGAGATCCTAAAAGGATATTTGAATAAATTTGTTGGTCCTTTAGATCCTAAAAATCCTAAGAAGACTTTGACTATGACATTAGAGACAAGTGATAAGGAGACAGTGCAACTAGACCCATTTTTTAAAGCTTGTCAACAATGGCAGGAAAGTTTTGAAGAAAAAGGTGTGCAAACTATACAAGGAAATCTTAAGTTTCTACACCATATGCAGAATGATGTAGGTAAGCTAGTATCCATTTTGATTCAAGATTTTGGTTTGATGGATGAAAGTACATTCCTAGGCCAAGGAGCTACAAGTACTATTATAGATCAAAGGCCAAAGGTATCAGATGTTAATGGATGTATACAGAGTATAAGAGTTAGATAAAATTGATGAATGGATAGAGAAGATTATGGATGGCAATAAATTAATGGAGACATTACACATGGATATTGATAAGCTCGATGATCAAACCCAAGAGGAAATTTTGGAGGTAGAGAAACATTATAGTAATGTGTGCTTAGATCATTTTAAAGATGATTCAAGGGAAAAACTAATGGCTATAAAAGAAGTTTTTGAATATTATACAAGACTTTTGAAGAAGCTTCTAATGATAATGATATTAGACAAGCATTCAAAATTGGAGAAGCATTATTAGATTTAGTTGTGAAACTAGGAGATTTTGCAGAGACTCGTATCAAGGTGTGCAACTATAGGTAGAAAGTGAAGGAAAAGTATGAAGCCTTAGATTTTCTAGATGTAGATCAATTCATTGAGAATATTGAGAAATTCAAGAGAAAATACCTAGACATAGCTCTGGTATGAAGGGGAAAAAAATCCAAAAGCTAGAATTTTAGTTTTGACACTTGGTGAAATTTTGTATTTTTTGAACCTACTTTTGAGGTGTGTAGGTGCCTTGCTTCTATGGTGCACTTTTTTAGAGGTGCACTAGAATTTTTTTGAAGAAGTTAGAGTGCACCTATAGTTAACTACCAATTCTAAATTTAGAGCTTTCCATGCATCAAAAATGCATTCTAACAATAGTTTAACTCCTACAGACACCTAGTGAAGATGGAGCTTCTATTTTTGTCACTTCCACACACTCCTACATCATCTAAAGACTTTATTCTTATTATTTTATCATGCTTTCTTTGTTTTAGGAAATTTAAAGTCTCATGCATCCATTTAATGATATAAATATGGATGGAGTCCTACTTAGCACCAGTTAGAGAGTTGGTTTTTACATAAATAGATTTATTTTATTAGTTTAGAAGCATATGTTTGGATAAAGATATCTCTCACTCTCAACACAAATTGAGGAGAATATTTCTTATAAATTTATGAATGTAATATGTATTCCAAGGCAACATTATTTTGAATCAATAATATATGCTATTGGTGCTCATATTTGGAGTGTAGTGATTCTTGCCTAAGTGTGTTAAATTTTGTGTACATATGTTCATAGAATGTAATTGAGCCAATAGTTTTATTGCATTTTTTTGGTTGTGCAATCTTTTAATTTTTTTTTTTCTACAAGTCTATAAATTCCACTAATGTACTTAGTTTGAGAAGAGATCACCATATTGTTCCTGCATAGCTTTTTGTCTCGCATTAGCTCACTTTCCATGGTCTTGCAATCTAATGAAAAGTGAAACATCTAATGGTTACTAAATTCCCATTGATGATTACATTAGTGGAATTAAGGAAATGATGCTCCTATTTTCATTTGTTACCACTGATCTTTTCAAAGGCTTACCTCGCAGACGTGTTGTTTTCGTGGCTTATGTATATTAGGATTTTTACTTTTCATGTTATTTTCTTAAATCTATTGTTACCTTATTTTCTTTATTTTCTTTACTAACCCCTTGGTTAAATTAGTAATTCATATGGTTGCATTATTAGATTACATTCATCATAATAATAGAAAAATACAAAAATATATTTCTTTTTTTGTGTGGTTGTTATTTTGAGATAGCAAGCTGATTTAAAATCTTATCTGAACTATTTAAAGAACCAAAAAAGGCCCCATCATGAAGACTCAAATTTATCTTCAACTGAGTGGATTCTAGTAGGTCACAAGATCACCCAGAACCTTGGAGTTGATCCCAAATTTACTTTTCAATAAAGGAGTTTGAAAGGATTCTTGTCATTAAGCATCATGTAAAGCAACAGCTCAACAAAAATGAAGAATGATCTTGAGGGAAAACTTGGTGAAGTTCAACTCTAGATAACTAAAAGAAAAGGAGAGGATGATAAATTTGAAGATGAAGTTGAAACCGAGTCATCTAAGGGCAAAGAGCTAGTTCTTGCTAAGCCCAAGGTAACAAAGAAAAAAAAATAGTAATTATTGATCCAAAAGTGAAAGAGGATTTAAAAAAGGGTGTAAAGAAGGTTTCTACACCACTTGAGCTAGAGCTAAAAAGAAGAGTAATTGGAAGGTCAAAAGCATCTTAATCTCAAGATGAAAAAGAAAAAGGTAGTCCAACAAAGAGGAAGCTGACCAAAACACCAAAGCAAAATCTACCTAAGAGAATGAGGAGAAAATTGGTCATGACACATGAGGAGGAGGAAGATGATGAAGAAATAGAGTTTGATGATCTAAGAAAAATTTATATTGGAACCAAACCACCTCCAACAACTATTGACTAGGTATGTGAGACAATGAGATAGTCATCTAGTATAGAAGCATTAAAGACAATCAATTCTAATTCTTTAAATAAAGAAGACCAAGAAAAGCTTCAAAAAACTATGATCAATATGATTATACAGCCCAAATCTACACCTATAGAGTTAGGTCAAGGCATTCCTAAAAATTTATATAATAAAGTTGATGCTAAGTAGAAGTGGACATTATCCACTAAAAGACAAATTAGGGAGACCATATTGTCACAAACAATGCCAGATTTGGGAAAGACTCATATGTCTATAGCATGTTGTTGCCTGACTTAACAGGATTTTTACAATCTATTTGAAAATAAAAGCTACCTTGGAATTAGCTACAGACCATAATAAATAACTTCACACAAGTCAAAAGGGCCAATTGAAAAAACCCTAAAATGTCTTATCCACTATGAACTCTATAAGATTTAGGTGGGTATACCTCAGAATTCACTCTTCTTCATAGTTCTTGACAATTATAATATGAAATAATTTCCCTTGCAATAGATAATTTATCTTAGATTCTTCTAATTCAAGGATCATAAAAGAGATGACAAATAGCTAATTTATCAAACCCTAAAACTCCAAGAATCAAACACAAGCTTTCATTTTAGCTTTTCAACAATGAAACAATAAAAAATAATTTATAAAAGATTATGCCACATAGATATCCCAAACCATATCAATTTTGATAGATGACCAGTGCCTTATCCATTGGTTTATTATCTCACAGTAAATTGACATTTACTACTAGATCTATCTTTACACTTTGTGAAAAGAGATTCAATATTCAATTCAAGACCTCATTCTCATCAGAATCTTCTATTGACAACCCAAAAATTATCTCAACTCACATTTATCATTTACATAATCCATTAGATTATCAACAAAACATGAATTGAAATATAATTCAAAATGAATTACAACTTAGATTTAATAAACTTTGCTATCAAAGCTCAAAAAATTAATGGTAACAAAAGAAGAGACAAAATCTAAATTGTATAACCATCATTTCTACATCTTTGTATTATCTTCTTTAGAAATATACAACTCAATATCAATTCCTATCAAAAAAACTCAAATAGACATGCAACTGTTAACACTTTTTCATCTATACTTTAGGAAAACAAATACATGACATGTATGGATCGACACAAAACATGAACAACCAATTTAGAAAAAATGATTATTAAACCCTTTGTTAGCCCTATAAACTCACATATATAGGTGAGTTGCAAACAAGATTTAGGTAAGGAGAGGGACACATGTCAACTACTGATTTAATGACAAGACTTGTTACAACCAATATACATGAAATACAATAGTTAGGAATACAACTCCCAAAAAATTACAATCACTCCTAATATGACATGTGTGGTTACAACCTCTACCATATATAAAATATTCCCCACCTATAAGAGAAAATTAACTTTAC
Organism: Cupressus sempervirens; assembly: GCA_028749045.1. NCBI lineage: Eukaryota > Viridiplantae > Streptophyta > Pinopsida > Cupressales > Cupressaceae > Cupressus > Cupressus sempervirens. Next base: position 983,174,346 of record CM053785.1, read on the forward strand.
AATTAGTTACTTAGGTGGGTCCTCATGATTTGAATCATCATCTGGAAGATATTTCTTTACCCACTCATGATATCCATCATCAACTGGCCAACTATGCTTGAGGATTTGATCTGCTATTTATCGATAGGGATTATACTTTAGTATAGCTTGGGTAACTTCCCTCACAAAATTCTCATAAAATAACTCAAAATTAACTGAATTTTAGATGCATTCATGGAAGAGTACCATGTTCATGTCCTTGATATGGTCTTTACCATTTTATTTGCCTAGATGATAACATCATCCCTCTAACTAGTAAATTCCTTTGTATTTTTTTTAGCATCCAAAATTGGTGGGACCAAAGTATCCAAGTATCCTTCAATTAAATTTTTTAACTCCACAAAATTATTTTCAATAACATCAACCAAAACAAAGAAATTCCTTAATGATTTTAGAATTTTGGTTGTTGGCATTGCACTCAAAGGGGCATTGGAATCAAACCTCACACATAACTCAATTTGCTTCATCTTATCCACGCGGCCTACCCATTTTTGGTAAGTTGGTTTAACAAATGTTCTATTATCCTCCATCTTTTTTATAGCCAAATACATAATCCTACACATCTCATGCAATCTAAACAATTTTGAATTCACCCTTTCATGCAACATCATCAAAGTAGTCCTAATGATTATCTCTTTGTTAGTTTCAAAACTATGTTTCTGGTTGGCTAATCTCATGGTCAATTCAAAAACCTCCTTTATCAAGGCTTGATTACCTTTTACCTTTTTCCTATGAATCTATTGCAATTGACCCTATGGTGAAAAAGACACTATACTCAATTGGCCAGATGAATCACTGATTTTTGGAACCTTTATTGCTTCCAACTCAACTATTATTTTTTCCAACACAATTTTCTTGTTTTGGAGGTCAATATTTTCCTTTGTCTTTTTCTCATTATTTGAGTATACATGTTGGTATCGCTCTTGTAAATCTTCATGTACCTTCACTTTATCTAGAGCAATAGCATGGAGGTAAGAAACTTCTTCATACAAATTTATATTTGAATTAGAGAGTTTTACATCCTTTAACCTCTTTATAATAACATTCCTTTTTATCCATGTGTTTATCTCTACACCTCTCCCTCATCAAGAGGTTGCAAGATTCCATGTTGCCAAAGCATCTAGGTCCTTACTATAATACATGTCACTTGACATGTTTTCTAATCCCTTTAGATTTAGTCTTTTCAATCTCATATCTTTCATAATAGAATCATATGCAATAGCATCAACAATTTTGAGATTCGATAAAATTTGTACCCCTGCTTGCCTAACTATTTGTCTCCCTTCCTCTAGAGTAATTTTTTCAAACATAGTCTTCATGTCACTTTCTACCTCTTGATGCAGATAATTTGTATTAGATTGTGGCCTTTTTTTTCTATTCTCGTCTACTCTCCTTATAGAGTCTTCTCTATAATGTTTCCATAACAATTTCTTAACTGCTATGAATTTTACAAATTCATCATCATCAATATTTGCATCACAGTCCTATGTTCTCAATTCCCTAAGGAAGATGCCTTTTATCTCTTGTGTAGCAATGTTAGAAACATGGACCCTAGGAACTTGAATTTCTCTTCCCTCTATAAAATGCTCTAGAATATAAAGGAATTCTTCCTCTTCATCATCATTAGCATATGGAAAATATAATCGTTTTGGTTGATCCTCTCCCTGGGTGTGCTATGTTTCCATTATGATTTCCATTCTATGATTTTCCACTTCTTGGACTTTATGTCGCTCTTCAACATGCTCCTTGCATGGGGAAACTATACGAGCTGGAATGGGAGATTGAGGGGATGGGGATCTCCACTCTAGATCATCTAATGTGATAGCCTCAATATTTGGGACATCAAAAGTGTTGGGATCAACGGGCGTTTCTCCCAACCTCCTCCTCTGATACATTTTCAAACTAGCCTAATTTCTAAGATTTCTAGTTGTTTCAGTGGTGGGGACTCTTGTTTCCTCTCTGGCTCTCTTTTTCCCCCTATTTTCCTTTGTGACTAAGCCAAACAACTACAAATAACACACTTAAAATCTCCTCATTGTCAACAATAATCAGTTTTGTCATTTTACTCTTCCCTAATTTCTCATTCATTGTATGATATACCTGTGAGAAATTATTCAACATTATCCTCGATCTTTTATCCAAATCCTTGCAATTTGGGAATGGATCATAAATTAAATCCTCTTCATGAATCTCAATCACCATTTCCTAGTATGTATGTCAATAAACCTTTTTCCTCCTTTGAGACTTTATATATTCATCATTTCTAATGATATCCTCAGGGAAGTAAAACTCATGTGCACCCCTAGGATTCATACCTATCCTTCTCATTAACCTAGCATAGAAAACCTCAATATCATTCAACCTTTTTGTACTAACATCCACATTGTATGGCCTAAGTAGATGAATCAATTCATTCCTACCCCCTTTCATTATTGCAAAGTGGTGGAAAAGAGTAAAGTCAAGGAAGAAAGTTCCTTTTCTTACCTTGGCTAGTGGGAAGTTAGTGTCCTATAACACTGCAATCTACCTCATGACCTCCAACAAACTCATTCTTAGAGGAACATAACTAGAAAACACATTTGGTCTTCCACGGAATCCATATGTTTTGATAACTGTTGTGTGTTGATAAAAGTATATATCTCCCCACTGGTGGCACATCTTGGCTTAACATCACAACCAATTGGCCTCAAAATGCCCTTAAAAACTAAGGAAAGTTTGTGACACTAGGAAAAAATTTCTTCTTCAACAAAGACCCAAACTCATTTTCAAAAAGAAAAACATTTGATCAATCCCAATCTAAAGAAAAAATAGTAGTCTACAATTGAATAGGCAAAGATTTGTCATCTCTTTTAAACTCTAAGTCAATGTACTATGTAAAATAATCATTGTGGTGGAAAAGAATTAAATGTATCAATAAATAATACCATTTGAAATGTGTTGATTTTCCTCCCTTCAAAAGTATTAGCCCCTTATTTATGTTTTTCTCTAGATATCTAGGGAAGTAAAAGATTATTGCATCTCCATCCTTTTAAAGTCCAAGACACATCCATATTATAGCCTTACTAAACTTTCGATTATTTTGTGACCCCAAAACTTGATACAGAGTTATGTATGTATTCACAAATGTATCATTATAATGCTCAAAATTTCCCAAGTTGATGTCCAATAGCCAAATGTGATAATTTCACACCATCCACCTTCTTCACAAAGGATATAATCAATTTCTTCTACCTATCAAACCCTGCTTGGTCAAAGTCCTCCTCTAGCATCTCAAAATCAATCTTATCAGTTACGTCATAAATAGGACACAAATTAAAAGTTGTCTGATTGATTCTACATCCATTTTTAGAAAAAGATTCCCTTCCATGTACCTAATCTCATGCATGATGGGGTCATATTTGTCTACCAACTCTAAAAGTAGGTCAATGTCTAAAAACATAGTAGGGACCACCAATTTCCCTGAATCATACACTCATACATTACTAAGAAGGCATACAACATTTTTTTGGCCATACCACCACCTAAAAAATTATAAACCCTTGGTAGGCATATGAGTATCAGTAATCTTTGCATATCTATCCTTTAAACTAGGACAAGTTTATTTTCCTAGGGTTTTCCAAAATTATATTGCTTCCCTTCCCTCCTTAGACAGGAGCAATTGCTCTAAAAAATCATCATGTAATCTCTGATCTTCACAGTTAAATTTTTCGAAAAACTTCTTGGGAGACTATTTTTTATGGTTTATCAAATCACTTCTCCTATAGTTCCTTTTCCCCTAAAATTGTGAGTGAACTAGGTCTTCAACTATCTCATAAATAAGCCCTTACAACTTTCTAACTCACATTCAATGAAAGAGCATAATAGAGGTCAAATTATTTACTTTATTTTTCTCTAGCTCCTTTAGATTTTCTTGTAGACTAGACTCCACAACTATCTCAAGTGCTCTATAGATTGAAATTCGTACAATGACTCCAAAAGGTTTATCAATTTATGAGGGCTAATAGATAATACTATAGAATTTACTTTATCAACTCCTATGATATAACATCTATAAACTTTAAAATGGTGAGCCTTTTCCTCAATGCACCTTTACATTTGAATTTTGATTGTAGATTCATTCTTCCTGGTGAACTAGACAATAACGATCTCATTTTGACATTTCCTAACTATCTACCTTTATTTCTAGGCCCATCTCCTATCCAATAAGGACAAATGCAATAGCCACACTAGCACTCACTAAAAATTCTTTGTAACCATGATGAGTTGGACATGTGTCATCATCATGCTATTTCTCAATACAACTATCCTTACCAAGTGATGGCAGGTGAATCATTCATCTTTGATACAATTGGTGAAGAAAATGAATGATTATGATTCTTCTTAGATTATATTTGGTTCATCAAAATATCCTCATGTAGAAATTCTCCCTTAAGTCCTATATCATTGGGCACACATGTGACACAATCTTTCTTTATCTTAAAGAAAATTCTATTCACTTGCAAGGTAACATTGGTTGTTGATCCTTTATATACTTAGTGTGACTTCCTTCAAGCTATGAACGAGTCCCTCTGATAGGTTGCAAATATGGCCCAATCATAACTTAGGTCCCACTAACTCATTAGGTCCCATGGCCAAGATCACCTATCTGAAAAGAGCTATGTGGCAAGATCTCACATCATTGTATAATGTAACTATTAGTAAAGCGATGCAATACAAACCATTTATTTGGTAACTTTCCTTTGAAAACATGAATGACCAATGTTCATTGTCAAATTAAATCCTAGTCATCGATTTGTAAGACATGCATCATTCCATGCTTAAGTGATGATACCACTATTCTATGTGGGGAAGACACATGGAATAATCTCTTTCAATCACTATGAGAAGAATCTTCTTGAGTTAAGAAGCATGAGCCTTTAGATTTCCTTCCTTCAAAATGGTCATAGATATTGCATGACACCATCAAAAAGACATGGTTTGCATGACCCATTCACTAATTAGATCTGATATGAATAGTTGGATTTGATGTATACGCATGGAAAAGTCTCTTAAGTCTAACTCCAACTAACAATAGTCCCACTGCAAAAATTCACTTTTGAGGATGGAGCCATGTGTGATCATCTTGCTCAATTGCCAAGGAAAAGATAGAAGATAGCAAACAAATATGGGTCATTGATCTTTTGTATATAGTAGATATTAAAACAAAGGTATTCAACCCCACCACATCCATGTGACACAATCTTGATGATTCACCAAGTGAGTTGTCAAAGAAGAGATAAAGATCTTACCATCGATCTAGTGGTTAGAAAAAGAAATGGCAGACCATGAGTAAAAAAGATAGTTACTTAGGTAATACGCAGGACCCATATGTGATGCCAACATTTCAAAGGCTAAAAATGCATGAAATAGAACAATTCAAGGTCAACACATTAAAAAGATAGAACCTAAGCCAAAAATACACTACAATGATGAGCATACCCTTAACCTTAAGGAGATAAAAGGTAAACAAGGAAAAGAGATTGGTTAGGGAAACAAAATAAATAAGGGTTTATACAAGAAAAACTCCTCATTGCTTAGAAAAAAAAAATTAGGGCATAAACAACTAGATGAAAATATAGAAGCAAAGCCCTAATTTAAAAGGGGGCCAAAATAGCCCTCAAAGATTTTGTAAAGAAATGCATGCCTAAGGAGAGGGCTTAGAAAAATTTGAAGAGTAAAGCTCATGAACTTTGGAAAGAGAGTATACTTATGTGGAAGGAAGAATTTGGGTTGCTTATTCTATTGGTTGACAAAGAAGATGAAGAAGAAGAGAGAGGTGAAGAGGTAAAGGAAGAGGAGGAGGATACATAAGAGGTTGTAAAACTTGCAAAAGAAATAAGAAAATTAGTAGAAGGGTGTGAACAACAAGGTGTTTCCATAATTAAAAACATCCTTGATTCATCTTCATAGAATCAAAATATGTTGACTGAGGAAGATCTGAAAAATTCTACATTAGATGCATTAGATCCCTCTATACGATGCACCAATTGAGTATTACTACAAGTACAAGACTATCCAAAGATTGAAAATGCAAGTACTAAAGGTTTTTATGTTACATCAATTATAGTGGTTTCTAACATGAGTGTCAAGCAATAAGGAAAGGCCATAATTATATTTCCATAATTTACTCATTTCCTAGAAGGCTGATCAAATGAGGAAGTGGAAAAAGAGGAGAAAGAGACAATAGAAAAAGAAAAACCCAAAGAACAAGAGGCTATTGAAGCTCTTATAAAAATTTCAAGTCCAATACCTATAGAGACCTTAACTTTTACACATGTATAATAGGTTAAATCAACTCAATAAGAGAAGACACTTGGATCGAGTGCAAAGGTAAAGCAATTGCAGATATAACTACCTAGTGATAGCACCCCTCAATCTTAGATGATGGCACATACAGATGATACAGTAGAGGAAATAGTGAGTTTTGATGAATTCATCACATTACCTATGTATGACTTGAAAAACATGACACTAGAAAAAATTGAAGAATTACAAACCTTGCTATGTCTTAAGACAAAGAAAGAATAGTTGAGAAGAGAATTCAAAAAGAAAAAAGTATTGTATAATATAAATGATATATTTTCTGATGCATTTGAGATTTTTGATGTTAATGTGCAACATCAAATTTTGGATCAATTAGTGTATATAGTTAATAAAGTTTAGATAAAAGATATTGAGGTTAGTAATAAATTGATGAGATGGCCTAATAAGAAGTTAGAGCACAAAGTTTTGTAGAAAGTCTCAACAGAACATGCAATTAGGTAGGTTGAGCTTTCTAACCTTACCACTATATTGGAATGAATTTTGAAAGTCATTCATTCTTTATACATGAAACCTTGTGATGTTGAGTTCTTCACATTAGAGAATCAACATTCTATTGATTTGATACAAGAAGATATGAAGGCATGTACACATTCATTGGGCAAGAATGCAAGTTCAAGCTCACCTTCATATAATTAGTTGATAGTTGATCAACAGAGATTAGCCAAGTTAATGGCTAGAGATAGTAGCATAAGAAATAAATTGATATCTATTCAATTCATGCTACTACCCCACTTAAAGATGATTTAAAGGGAATTATATATAGCTCAAAATTTAATGAAGAAAGATACACATCTTTCGATAGTAGAGAGCTTAATTGATCTAACTTCTTAGCTAGAGATTCATATTCAAGTTGCAAAATCAGCAAGAGATAGATGGACTAAAGGACTTGAAGAGATTTTGGCTAGTCATCAAACATTTTTGGATAAATACAAGCTAACCCCTGCAAACCCCAAGCCATAAGTGACAAAAACAAGGGGGAAAGGTTCATGACATACATTACAAAGGGGGAAATACTTGAATAAAGGAAAGATGACACAAAGGGGGAGAAATAAAGTCAACATCAAAGTTTATAGGACATGTATATAATGTATAATAGAGATTAAGTTTTGAAGACTAAGTTACAAACTTAGGGGGAGCATTATTTTTGCATGGAAAGTTAAGTAATGACAAAATGTTTTTGCCACTAATGTCAAAGGGGGAGATTGTTGATCTTTAATACTCAAATGCATATTAATGTCTAACACTTAGCCATTTCTAAGGTAGCATTGGATAGTCATCACTGTGAATAAGTCATCCAAAGAAGGCCAAGCTAAAAAGGACTTGTCTATATTTTATCATATGTCAAGCACATCAAAGGTTGTCGAGCACCCCAATAGAGACCTAGTCAGCATACATGCTGACTAACATAGAAGAAGCTGAGCATTTAGAAAGTTGGTTAATGTCGAGTGAGTCAGTATATGTCGAGCGTATAGAATCCAAGTAACAACATGGATGTTAGTTATGACTGGGAAATAGAACACTCAAGTGTCAAGTAAACCAATTTTGCTGACTTCTACATGACATTTAAAGGTTGTAGAGATATTTAAGGAGAAGATTACACATTTTGTGAGAAGGCATTAATATCAAGAAGAGAAGATTAACAAATCAAAAAATTAGAAGGGAAAATGTTAAAAGGATGCAATATATATGGATTGTTGATCCTAATCTAGAACTTTATATGATTATCTATTTAAGAAATTTTCCAACCCTAGGCTTAGTGGTGAATGAAAAATGAAGTGTGAATGTAAAGGAGCGAACAAGCCAAGTCTAAAAGGAGATCAGACATAGCAACCTAGTAGTGAAGGATGGAACAAAGATATCAGATAAAGAGATTAGATTACAATTTTGAAGAGAGGAGATCCATAATTATCTTTCTGAGAAAACCAAATGATCAAGTAGTAAATCAATTTTAATAAAATTGAGTTAGTGTGAACCTCTTAAAAGAGTGGTTTTAACATACCTTTGTAAATCTTCTAACAGAGTCCTTACTTTATTGTTAGTATAAAATCCTTTAACAAGGTAAGACCTAATAGTCTTAAAATCTTTTAATAGAGAAGATCCCTCATAGGGTAGATCATCATATATGATCAAATTGTAGCCCTAACTGGTAAAATTTGTTATTGTAGTAGTAAAGATTTGTGGGTGCATCCCCACTCCAGTTTTACCTTCAACTTGAAGTGTTTATGGGTTACCAAAATCACTCTGTTATGTGTTGATATTTTTCATTGATGTTATGCTTATATTGATTTCATTTCAGCATTACAATTTTATAAATATATGGTATGAGATCTAAGATATGAGAGATATTAGGTGTGAATACACTTAATTGTATTATTAGTAAAAAGTTTTATTGATCCTAATTCACCCCTCCCCCCCAGTATCTTGTTTCCCATTAAGATTTCCAAATAATATTACAACATATGTTAATAAAATTTTGGACATGATATAGAAGCACGACATAAGAATTGGAGGAAGACATATAGGGTTGTTCAGAAGCAAGAGTCTAGCCAATTTTTAGCAGAGATAAAATTTTGCAAGTTGTGAAGATAAAAATGTCTTGGAACATTTGACACAATGGAACAAGAGGCCTTTGCATATGACATGGCCAACATGTTAATGAGAGGGAGTAATACATACAAGAACTTTTTCCATGTCAATTGTACACCTCATAGTCAACCCTATAGTCTACAAAGTACTCACATCTCAATCATAACAAGATCAAATAGGTCAGAAAAACATAGTCAAAAAGCTGAACCAAGTAAAGAATATGTGTCATCTTGTGATAGATCTAAAATATCTCCAAAAGAAAGGTCATATCAAGGTTTTAGGAAAAATTCAAGTGCTCATTATGTTGCATAAATGTGGAATCCTATAGAACAAAAATAAGAATGGTTAGGAACTTTCAATATCAAAGAGGAAGTTTCTATTGCCTATGATATTGCTGCAATTTCCCTTAAAAGATACAAAGAAATTACAAATATTATGTGTCTACATTTGAGACATGTCAAACAAAAATTATCTCTGGCTTAGTGATAGATTAACTTGGATCAACCAATTGAGTTGAACGATCTCAAATTGAATCAGAAACAAATACTCTATTGTCAATGTATACTAATGATCATTTTGATGATATAGTTCCAATCACCAAAAACTAAGTATTTCCAACTATGATGCAACCTAAATTCCTTAAAACTTTGCATAGAAATCTAGTACAAGGTTTTCTAGTGCAATAAGATATCGATACCATATATGTCACTCACATAGATAACATGTGTTCTTTAGAAAGTGACACAAAATTTCACTACCTAATTTTTAAATCAGCTTATCCTAGTGCATTTGGATTACCCAATTTTGAAATTGTTTATTAGAATATAGATTCCTCAAATTTGATAAACTCATGCCCATTTCAACTATTGCAACCAGATCTTGTCATTGTGCATCTTGCTAATGAAAAATAGATTTCTAAAAATCTCAACATGGACTCAAACATACAAAACTATGACAATAATGTTGCTAGTGAAGATTATCCTTCACTTGTGAGAAACCTTTCTAGAAAAGCTCAGAACATGGACATGCATGGTGTCAACCATAACACATTTAACTTTTCCAATTTATATATGACATCAGAATATACAGGCTCTGAATGTCATGGTCACAGTGATAATAATGTCCTTGAGGTTCACCATGCAATTGATGTTTCAAATAGCATAGACATAGAGAACTTAAAATATTATTACTATTGCTTGACAACATAATTGGTGTATCCTACTTTCTCTCTATCATGCTATAGGACTATTCATTGCCAATGTTATACTCTTTTATGTAATATTGTACATAATTGAGATAAGCATGAAGTCCAAAAAAAAGTGAAATAAGAAGTTTACAAATAAACATTTGAATGCTTGCACACTTTTTATGGTGAGATACAATAGGCATATATAATTTTATATGTAATCTATTTTCTTATTTATAATTTTAACTATGCATAATGTAAAGCTCAACCTCAATGGTTTGATTGGATTTCACAATATTTCTCAATGATGACAAATATGTGTATTGAATATGTTGAACTATAATAAAAGTCTATCATGTGCCTAAAGAAAAATAGTCTCAAAAATAATTAAAATAATTTCTAATGCATTGTCTTATCCAAATGTATATGATTTCACTATTTTTATAATCCTACAATTATTTTAGGAATAAAATTGTAAAAAAAAAAGCTTGTGCAAGGCTCTAAATTCTGCTCTCTGCTAAATAGTACATTTTCTTTCAATTAGTACAAATCAATTGTAATTTATTCACCTAGTAGGAATATATGTATGATGTAATATGCAAACAAGATAATGAGTTGTAAATACGTTAGATAATAAAGCTTGGCTTCTATATGTGGCTTGAAAAAAATTAAAATCATACAATATGTAATACTTGTGATAAAGCATAAATTTGTCTAATAAAAAAGATATAAAAAAATAGGTTGTCTCTAATTGATTCTTGACCTCTAGAAATTCAAACACAAAAAGTGACAACCTAGAACAAAAAATTAATAGGAAATGTATTTTTTGTAAATGCAGGTTGATTAGTGATTGTGGTCCTTAGTCAACATTATTACTTGCTCATCTCTTATTGAGATCCTTAAAATATTTTTCAACATTACTACTTATTCAATCAATTAAAAAGGAACAAATTAGTGAAAATTACAATACTTCAAAGTGAAAACCCTAATAATCAAATTAATTCATATTGCACTACAAAAATTCAAGAAAACTCTATCTATGTTTCTCAAAACAATGAAAGTGGACAAATACGAATGCAAATCCCATTTAAAAACAAGTAACATTGACAAAATTCTTGAACAACATGGTTTGTACAAGTTTCATGACTTCAACTACAATGTTGGTGATTGCTTATTTGATACATTTGAATATTTACTCAAATTCCAGTATACTTCAATTGAAATCCTTAACTGAAGCATAGATTTCTTCATGACTTGCATTAAAAATGATGACGAGGAAGCCAAAAATGCCTATAACCATAAATTGCATCCTAAATATTTGGAAGATCTCCACAATGTACAAGATGTAAACACTTACATACATAGAATGTAACTTTAGGAAAAAAACAATCAACCAAAACCAAGAACAAGGTTTGTAGGGAGATATATTTTACACACTGGCTATCAAAGTAGCTCAAGATTTGTATATGTGTTTGGTCTATGAGAAATGTAAAAAAATATCTAGACTCCAATCAATGACTTGATTCTATGCCATATAATATCCTATTCCATGATGCAAATCCTCTGTGCAGGCATTTTGAGCCTAATGGCACTCAAAAATTCATTACCATTTTGAGTACCTTTCTAAACTTTTGAGTCACTTTGAACCTTATAAATCACTTCCTTGCTTGTTTACTTGGCCATTGTATTAAGACCTAACAGGTTTTTTATGTTTCTAACACCTTGCATTCAGCATGTCTATGCATTCTATAATGATAAACTGATATTCCAAATTATTCTACAAAGTTCTATTTTGAGTAGTGTTCATTTCTGCGTTTTTGCTTAAGTGTCAAATAGTGACAGGTCCCCTGGTTTGCATTCGAATATCTTGTACCTAGTGATGTTTCATGACTCAAAATTTTGGTATTGTTTAGTATGCATATTAGTGAACCTATGTTTCAATTTTTATGTCATGTTGATGCAAAATGCCCTGAATGCCAAAAGGCCCTATTTGACCAATTGTAACTTTGACCCAGTTGACCATACTGAGAAATTTCCTTTTGCATTGTATTTTAGGGGTCACATACTTTCTATGTCCCAAAATTGAGCTTATGATAAATCTATTTGATTAGTTTTTAAACATGATTCCAAATGCAATTTATAACATTTTATTGGTGTCATAAAATGCAGATTGGTCAATACCCATGTTTGGGATTTTGTAACTCTAAATTTGTAATAGATGAGATCAAATGGTTTGTACGACTAATCTAAAAATACTTCAAGTATGTTAGTTTGTAAACCTTGATGAATCTCTCTACACATTTTCCCAGGGCCATTCCATTTGCAAAAACACTTCTCTATTGATGTTTCCAGTCTTGCAATTCTAAGTAGCCTAATTCGTGCACTTGCCAATTGCATCCTATTATTTTCCATGAACCCAAATCACAGATCTATTTTCTCCTCATGGTATTGAACTAATGCCCCAATTTTTAGGCCTTTAAGTATCTATTTATGTGATTTTTGAAGCTAAAACCAAATGCATTTTATGGGTTTTTAACATGCTTATTTGTAGACAGCTTTAACTAGGCTATTTTGAACGTCAATATCTTTTGATTGAGTGGTTTTCATGCAACAATATCTAGTAGAGTGTAAGGATGTTGAACAAAGAACTAGTATGTCAGATCCTAGGGCTTGGTCAGGTGTTTCTATCAGTTTTTAAATCCAATTTTTAGTCCTTCCTATTAGCAAGTCATAGTTTGCAGATAAGTGGTAGATGAGTTCTAAATAATGGTTCAATGATCAATTTTGAATCTAGTTAGTACATAATGTTCATTGGATCATTTTAAGGTGTTAGATGTTTCAGTTCAAAAAAAATTAGCCAGACCCACTTTGGGGCTCAACTAATTCTGCCAACTTGATGAAGTATTGGGTGGTCTCAAGATGCACAAAAGGGTTTTAGTGGTTTTAAATTGTTTGAATGCTTCTAATGTGTACTTGATAGCCTCACATAGTCAATTGGTGGCTTTCAAGCCATTGTCTACAAATAGAGTCATGGGGATGAGCACTCAGGAAAGATATTGTATCTCCCCTTTGTGTGCAAAATTTTAATCTATAAGTAGATCTTTTAAGGTGGGAATCAATGAGATAGTTTGGTTTCCTCTTGGCATGTAATCATAAATGAAAAAAAAGCCACTTTTTCGCCTATGTTTTCCTTGCAACTACCCCATTTTTTGGCTACCCTTTTCAACTTGAGCAAGATATGTCTCATTAGATGGGTGTGGGAGCACTCTATGGATTCTCAATACAATTGGTGCAAAGGCAGAGAGCACCCATGTTGAAGAAGAGGTCCATGTGCATCAAAGTAACAAGGTCATAGCTTGTGAGGAGAGCATGGAAGAGGAGGCATAGATTTCACACCAAAGGAAGGCCCATGTTAATGGTAGAGCATCCCATAAAATTTATTCAAAGCATCCACGTCCAGAAGAAAACCATTCCATGGCTAAGGATGATTCGTAGGAAAGAGCCCCACAATGTTAAAGGGCTAGTGAAGCAACATCCAATGAAGAGAAACATGTATGTGGGGGTCGGCTCTATTTAAAGCACTATGGAAGCCACAAATTAGTAGATGAAGATGTAGGCATGGGTGAAGGTGGATGTTCCTCATAGGAGTAGAAGGATGCAAAGGAAGAAATTTTATCTATCATGATAGGTTCGCATTGGAGATCACCTTAAATGTTTTATCCCATATTGTCTATGGGATGTCTTTTTTTAGTTTTTAAAATATTAGGGGTGCAATGGTAATGTGTCTAAAGACACATGTCTTTTATGACATAGAAGAAAATATAGATAGGCCCACCTAAGCCAGGTAGAGGCAAGGTGAGAGAAATTTTGACCAAGGTAATGCATGATTTACAAGGTGCCATGTGGCATTTTTTAAGCTCCCATCATATGGTTGAAAGATCTATGATAAAGGCTTACGATCTTACAAAAATTATAAGATCGGGAGGCCCAAGAGGAGGGTGCAAGATGCTATGAAGTTTGGAGGTCATCATGAGGTCAGGAGTTGGAAATTAAAGGCCTGCAATTCTACATGGGTCATAAGATCAAAGGATAAAAAATGAGGCTCTACGATGCTATGAAGTAGAGTTTGGCATAAAATCGCTAGGCAATTTGAAAAGGCTTAAGATATCACAAGAATGATGGAGTAAGATGATGAGATATTAAGATATTATGCCAATATCAAATTGTATAGTCAGAGGAGGGAAAATTCACTATTAAGATATTACAAAGTTGATGGTTTGATCATAATACTGTAGATGTATAAATTTCAAATGTCTCATAGATTTCAAATGTTGATAAAGATGTGGGTCCTGCTTGGACATTTCAATGAATCAGAAGCTGACAAGTGGCATCAATGGATTGGGAGAATGGAAAATGAATAAAAAATAAAATTTAGAGATTTTCAACACATCAGAAGTTCATATGTTACAGATTTGAATAAATTTAATTTTTTTATATAGTTTATACTATAAGGATATTTTAAATTTTTTATTTTTAATACTCAGTTCATGGCACGACGCCTAAAATTTTAAATGCACCTCAGAGGCACAATTTTTATCAAAAACACACAATGTAATATACCATTGGAATTGAAAAGAGATGAACTATCCATTTTTGTAGTTGGTTTGTGCACAGGTATTCTTTAGAAGCAGCTATAGGTAGATTTTTAATTTTGAGGCATCCTCGGTGCAAAGGTAGTTTTGATATTTTTAGATGAAATAATATTGGGACTAGATCATATTTTGATGTGATCAAGTGCCCTAAGCAGCTATAAAGATGAATTGAACATGTTAAAACAAGCAGTTACAAGTGGCAGGGTTTGTCGACAGTATAGTTGGCTTTTCATAGTTGAGAACAATAGAAGACAAAGCAAGATCAAATTGAAATCTCTATGCATCTTATCATGTATTAGTTTCCTTCAGAAGATATTTTGTTGATTACCTTTTTAGGAGATATTTCAAATGTTTCTGCAACAACATATATGGTTTTGATTGTCAATAGATGAAGAAGTTCAATTTCAACAGCATCAAGAAGAAGAAGTTTCAGCATGACACTTGTCAAAATCAAATCTCACATCCAGGAGACTTTTCCTTTTCTTTCCTATAAGTTTCTCCTCCATTCTTTTGGTAGAGGTTTCAATTCTACACACTTTTCATTATTGTATGACCACTCTATTTGTTCCAGCTTGTTTAAAATTTCCTCCATAGTCGTGATTCCACATTTCCTCAATCTTTTGCTATTATGAATAGAAGCAATGTATTTCTTTTAAAGGATTCTTATATTACACAATCATTCCTTAGTGTTATTTTATGAGTTTTGACATATAGATGATGTATTGATTTCAAGGACTTAATACAAAGTTTTCATTTACAGTTTCATTCTAAAGTTCATCTCCATTTTTGTGAGTTTTGTAGTTCTCTATTGATATATACCCAAAGTGCATATTTTCCATTTGCAGCTTGTGTTCAAGTTGTATGTCATTGTGTATCTTGCTATTGGGTCAAGAACTTGAGTAATTTTATTGATATGTCACTGATAGAACTACAAGGATCATAGGGGGATTGGATAAGTATGAACTTTGTTTGAAGATTGATGTCTATTTGCAAGATAGATAGATAGATCAGATGTCTGGATATATGAGTATACTTTAGGTATCCATGTGTATGTTTTGATTTAGTTTTTTCCCAATGGATAAGGGACTAATAATCTTTAAGATTTCATGTGTTGTTGTTGCATACCTAGGTTATGTTGATGATTCAATTATTAATCAAATATCTTTTCCCTTTATGTTTAAGAGTCAAAAGAGTTTCCCTCACTTGGTTTATCAAGTTCATGTGCTCTATTATTAGCTATTTCACATCCATGAATTCTTGCATAAACATAGAAGATTAAGGGCTTTAATCTGTTATCTAGATATAGTTGTATGCCTTTATACTAGTACCATATAAAGAATCTAAGGTCTACCCACCTAGGTCTTGTAGAACTTGAAGAAGAAGGAGAGTTAAATAGCCTTATAGTTGGCCTTGGAGTCTAAATAGGTTCATTAAGGATGGGAGTTAGCTGCCCCTAGATGTAAATGTTATTCCATTAGGTTATTCAAAAGTTGTTAATGGAAAAGCCAACAAAACCATTGGTAAATAATATTTCCAAAAAAAAAATCAACCAAGGATGAACTTGAATAATTTTTTTTAAATGATAAGGGACAACAATGATAAATATTGTACCACCTTAAAAAAAGGAAAAAGGAAAATAAATAAATAAATCTAAGACCAATAGTCCAAACTACAATTCAACGGTGGAGGATATTGATAATCTAATAAGAAAACCTTTCCTACAACAAAAAGGCTAATTAGGAGCAAAGGAAAAAGCATAAATCAAAGTCCAATTAATAGTGACAAGATGGAACCTCCACAAATTGTCAACCAAATTAAATGTAAACTACAAAAAGAATTATTTCTAATAATAAATATGAAAAGACAATTGAAAAGAAGAACTCGGACCCCAATAGACAAATATATAGTTGAAATAGAAGATATGCCAAGACATGCTTGCTCAATTTGTCAAAAATTAAAATTCAAGAAAATATTTTAAAAATTAAGAAAAGACACAACAATGAACAGTTCAACCTAACAAAAGCTTGCTTTGCATTTTCCAATGACAATATATGTAAAATGTGCAAGATTTTTTTTAAGAAAAAAAAAATCCCAAAATTTATTGTCCTTATCAATATTAGGAAAAATGATCCAATAGACAATGTCCAAGTTTTAACACAACTATTGTCATTAATAATTGCATTTTCTTAGATCTAGGCATTAGGCTACAAAAAATCACAACTTGGTTTGGCTTGTTCCATCATAAATATTCCTATAAATATTAACACTATTTATAATGCTTTGCCACTATCACTATCAAAGACTACAACAATTGACGTGTCTCTAAAATGATGTTTACAATATGAGA
The DNA here is from genome assembly GCA_028749045.1 of Cupressus sempervirens. Taxonomy (NCBI): domain Eukaryota; kingdom Viridiplantae; phylum Streptophyta; class Pinopsida; order Cupressales; family Cupressaceae; genus Cupressus; species Cupressus sempervirens. The sequence goes on from CM053785.1 coordinate 983,191,519, forward strand.
ATACTTTTCAAAAGGGCATGTTATGACCAAATATTATAATGCAAGCATTACTTGATTTGAGTAAGACAACACTATACAAAATAGAAAATGTAGAAATAAATTATAATTGGACTAATATATTAGGCATCTACAACAATGACAACAAAATAGATGATATGAGTCCTAATGATTTAGAATCTCAAAGAGAAATAGAAATTAACAACCCTAGTGACATAATACTACATGGCTACACATATTCTAAGAGTGTCCACAACATGGGGGACAAAATTATTGAAATCACTCCTGCCCAAGACTCTTATCCAATTAGAATTTTCAAAGACAAATATGTGAAGGAGATAAATTTTCCATGACTTTTCTTCAATGAACCAAGGAATTATGACATTATGCATAATTTTAGTTATCGTAAAATCACATAATGGGAACTATTACATTATCATCAAGATTTTTCACTTCATACAAAAAATATAATTTTTAAAATACTAAAAAGTACCAATTCAACAACTTTTGTCAACAATGTGAGTTTAAATTAGAAAAGGACAATTAAAAAGCAGGAAGTTGCTTGCAAAAGATGTTAAACAAAAATAAAAGTTAGAGAAAATATTAAAATTTGATATTGGATATATTTATTTCAAAAGAATCAGAATATCCCTATACTATATGAACCAATTTTAAAAAATGTCTTTGCAATGATACAATAGCTTGGACCACCTACATTTTTTCTCACTTTCACTAGTGTTGAACAAAAATGGGATCCTCTAATGACAACTCTTTGATATTTACACAAATTGCATCAAGAAGCAAAAAAATGAGATATGTGAAAGCACTGATATTGACAATGACATATTAGTTAGAAAAGACCCAATTACATGTGCAAGATATTATCGACGTAGAATTAATGCATTAAGAAACCTAATGCTCATCAATACTTATTTCTTTGGAAAAGTTATAGATTATTTTTTAGTCATAAAATTACAAAATAGGGGGAATGAACATGACCACCTACTTATTTGGCTTGAAAATATGTCAACTTATGGAAGAGAAAGCAACTAGGAAATTTTAAACTTTGTCAACAACCACATAACATGCAATACTAACCATTTATAATCACATTTCACTGTTTTGCACAAGCACCACCATACTAGACGATGCAAGAAATCAACAAACAAAAAATGCAGAATTAATTTTCTCATTCCTCCACTACCATATACTATATTTTAGACCCATTGTTTGATAATGAAACCATGCTAATGACAAATGTTTCAAATATTATTGTATTTTTGGAAATAGGCAATATGATAATTTCTTCACATTTCAAATAATTTTAGACAAACTACAAACAACAAAAATAAACTACATTCTCTCTCTAAGATCAACATTGGACAAAGTCACTCTTTTCCTTGAAAGGAAATTTTCACAAATATGAAACAATGGTTTTTGCAAAACAATCCCTGAACTATGGAGAGCCAACACAAACACTCAGTTTGTGTTTAAATGCATACGTTGTGACCATGTATTGTAGCTCATACATGGAAAAGGTTGAAAAGTTTATGGCATGTGTATTCAAAAGAATAAGAGACGACCACTAAAGAGAGAATATAGATGCAAAAAGGATGATATATTAACTGGGCAATGCTTTGCTAAAATTGCAACAAATATCAACTTAGCAAGATGCTCATTTAGCTCTATCACCTCCCCTTAAAAAAAGTTTATGAATAGGTATTTTCATTGATACAAGAGCAGATGAGGAATGTATCTTTATAGTGAAATCACTTGCACAACTAAATCATGAACAAAATGAATTAGAAAACATAATTGTGAAATTCATAATAGAGTACTACAAAAGTTGCCCACAAAGTATCAATGATATATGTTTAGCTAAATTTGTTTCATAATATAACAAAAATGGAATTCATAATAAGAAAAAGAAAAAATAAAGTATAACATGTTTTATTAGTTACAACAAACATAATGATGTGGAAAACTATTGCAGAGAGAAGCTACTTCTTTTCGTACCATTTATAGGAAATGAAACTCATCTCAAAAAAAAAAATCAAATCTAGGGAATCAACTTTTACATATCAAAAGGAAACAATAAGAAAGAAAAATTCTAAATTCTTCTACAAGACCAATAATACATGGGGTGATATTAATAAAGAGGCCAATGAGATCAATATGTGGATATTAGATAACAATGACAAAAATGAAACAATGAAGACATACAAGATAGAGGAACAATATGACATTCACAATGCCATTCTAGGAACAATATATGTCAAAACACTAAGCACATCATATTGAGGATTTAAAATAGAAAAGCATCCATAGATACTTGACAATGTTTAATGGTTCAAAAGTAGACAAATGCTAAACAAGGAACAACAAATGATAATAAAAGACATTATTACAAAGAAAACTAAAAACAAAAAAACTTCAAATAACCTATTTCTAACTAGAAGTGCAAGAACTGGTAAGACCTTTACAATAAATATCATATATCAAGCACTATTGCGCATATAAAACAACACTATAGATAAAAATCCTAACAAACCAAAAGAAATACTTATAGCATACATAGGGAAAACAATATACAATATTGGCAGTATGACGATACATTCAACATTCCATATTCCTTTTAACAAATTAGAATTCCTACTATTGAACAATGATACACTTGACAAAATGTTAAAGCATTACAATCAACTTAGAGCTATTTTGATTGATGAGTTATCTTTAGGTTCAACTTTCTTGTACTTCATAGATAAAAATCTACGAGAAATTATGCATACACCAACTTCTTATTTTGTAAACCTAGACACAATATTTTGTGGTAGCCTAAATTAGGCCCAACCAATCATGGATACTAATGTGTTCAAAGATAGGCCTAAAGATAAAGATTTAATGCCCTACAACTTTTGGAAAGACAATGTCAAATGTTACACATTACAAATGACAATGGGTCAAAAAGATGAAACCTTTGTTCAAATTCTAAACAAATTACTTCAACCAAAACTACCTACAACCAATTCCAAATGGTCCAACACTTCCTTTTCTATTCTATAGGATAATCTATGTAGATGCTCACAACAACAAAATGCTAGCAATTATGTATGGAGAAGTTATTGTTCTAAAGGCCATAGATGTATATGAGGAAAACATAAATAGAATATGACTCTATCCCCACACAATGACTCTACCAACTAAAATAAAATTGAAACCAAACATTCTTATAGAATTATATCCAAGAAACTAAAATACTAGTGAGGGTTTAATCAATGGTCTGGTATCTTTAAACATTACACACAATATTACAAGTTGGATATTATGTGGATTAAGTTTAATGATCCTAATATTGGATACTAGCAAAAGAGAAATATGCATCTTACTACAACCAATTTAATGTAAAAGATTGGATTCCTATTGTATGGATTACAAAATTGATAGAAAAAATTCAACAAGTAGGAAGATAACTATCAAAAAAAAAATTCCTATATAACTAGCATGCGCATGCACAATTCACAAATCACAAGGACTAACAATGGAAATATTAGTTTTTAATCAACATGTATAAGGAAACATGGAATAACATACACAACATTCTCACATACAAGAACAATGGAAAATATATTTCTTGTAAAACATTTGTTACCAAAAAAAATCATAGTAAAGACAAAAATAAATACAAAAATAAAACACTTACAATCAAATGCACAATGGAAACTTGACAATCAATCTACATGCCCCCAATCCACAATACATTTGATCTTTTGTACATTAAATACATGAAGTTTGCATGCTCATATAAATAATATACAAAATGACAATGAAATTATATTAGCTGACATAATGTTCTTACAAGAAGTTCACATGAATCTATCCTAACAGGATATCCTACTTCCAAATTTTAGAACTCATTTCATCTGCAGAATACATGGGATAATAGACTGATATGGAATACAATCATAGTACATACAACATCATACCACATTTCAAAATATGTACTAAAGGCATTAACAATAACCATATCAAAATGAACCAATTCTTTGAATTTATGTGAGGCCAAATACTCTCTTCAAATAAATTAACAGTGCCTTGGATGAAATCAGAAGTGGAATTGACCCAAATACAATGACCTATATTGTTGGAGATTTTAACATTGGCATGACATCAATAAAAAAAAAACACAAAGTACTTAAAAACTAAAATGTAAAATCTTCACTTAAACTTCCCCCTCAATGATAAACACATCATCAATGAGCAACTTATTGATCACATCTAGTCTAATATAGAATCAAATGTATGCTTTGTCCATAAATCAGAAGCATATTAGTCAAACCATATGATTACATTTACCAATATGAACTAGTTTTTTCATACAATGACACTTACTTTAACTAATTACAAAACAAACAAATAATATTTCTATTTTAATGCACCTACAAAAAAATGCACTGCTAAAACATTTTACAACTTATGTGAATATCTTTAAATCAAGCATTTACTCATTTCACACTATACATGATTTTGACAGAAAAGATTATTTTCCAGCAAGTTCAACAATCTACTTGGAATTTAAAAAATACAATAATTAATTTCTATATGTGCTTAAAAAATATATGTTGACATTATACAATGTCCCATTGTAACTAATTAACCATAGAAAACAATGGACATAACCAAAAGAGTAGGAAAGTCTTCACAAGTCAAGCAAGAATAGTATACAAAAAGGTAATTTGTAATTTTGTCAATACTCATTCTCACATAAAAAGGGCCCTAACAGGAATGCAATCACAAGAAAAAAGTCAAAAGTATTGTCCCCTTTACAATTGAAAAACTAAATGCAAGAAAAAAAAGGACCACATTTGAAGAAGATGTTTAGTAGTTTACAAAGTCAATCTTGACAAGGTCAACAAAATACATGAAGTGCTATGGGCAGATCTAAAAGACCACAATGTAGAAATGAAAATAACTTTGAATATTAATGGAAACCTTTTACAACAACATGAAAATAAAATATTACTAGGGATGGGTGTCTCCATAATATGTTTTGACATTGCACTAATATTAAAGTTTTATAGATGTGATTGTGACTGTATTCTTCTTCTGACAGAGGTGAACATAGTAAAAAAAAATCAATTGCATATGGAATGAATGCAATTTCATTCCAAGCACTATAATTAGAATCCTCCTAAGTAGCACAAGAAATTTCCCTATTGGAATAGTGGGTGCATTAGTCATCAGGACATAGAAAGAAGGCAATATCAGCATTCTTGAAATAAAGGATGGTATGTCTCAGAAGGATTGAGCCCAAGTAAAAAAATCTAAATACTATGACTACTCTTATAACTAGTGCAACCACTCATATACATTGAAATGCATGTTTGTTATGCAACATTAAAAAACTATTTATATATGCTTGTTGAAGCTAGAAATTCATCCCAATTTTCTCCATCACTATATTTCAGTAGAAGAACTCCTAGCCAAGAATGAGACACCAACACTATTTTTCAGAACTATTGTTACAAAGAATGACAAAAGAAGAAAAATCTAAACAGGACTATCCACATTCATTTGCAACTTAACTAATAAAATAGCCCTACTAAAGTTACATGAAATACTGCAAAATACCACTAAGGTAATGTTATGTAATTTCTAACATGTAAGTATCTTTGTATAGTAGCTTAAACATAACTTATAAACTAAACTTTATAACAGCTTCATGGAGTATTGAAAATAGAAAATCCATTCTTTAGTCCATTCAATTTTTTTTTCCAAAATGCCAACACAAATTTGAAGGTTGCAAAGTACTAGATGAAGAATCTTCCCACTATTCTATATGTAACCAAGATGTCAATAATCTACACAAGCTCCATCTAAAGATAGTGGTAACTTCTAAAAATAAATAGGTAATCCATTACTCTATTGACAACATATTGATTGGCCAATTAATTACATCACTTCACCACACCAAGTATGAGGAATATATGCAAGACAAATAAAAAAAGGTATTCACTCTAAGACAATTCTCCATTGAAGTAATTTTAACACTCACTCAGGCTACTGCAATAATCCATGTTAATCATGTGGCCACCAATCAACCAAGACAAAAGGTATGCCACACAATTTACTAGAGCAAGCAGTTGAAAGACAAATTAGTTCAATAATATTGAATATGTGACACATATATTTAACACCATTCATTTCCTATTATTTTAGGCAAAATAAGAATGATTACACTCCATTTCACCTCACTCCAACAAGCTCTGTTGGATAATGACATATACATTGTAATAATAGAATGCTAAACAATTAGAAGCTTACGAACATATGCTTTCTACTATCATAGCTCAAATATGTAGAATTTCTTCAACTCCAATTATGTAAATTAAATATAAAACCAAAGATTAGTAAATTATCATCAGCCATGGTTATTTTGTGAAGCAAAAAGAACTCCAATGCTATAAGACTACAACATTACCTACTCTAGCATATTTCATCTTATCTTCATAAATGTTTGCATTGATAATCAAAATGTATGATAGTTGTACATAAATTTTAATGTCCAAATTTGAAAAAAAAAAATGCATTGTATCTAAACATTGTGTTACATCAAGTGAGTATGAATAAGATAGAGTGCAAATTAAGCGTATGTATTTAGTTTCTTAGTGATCAACCAATTTGAAATTAGTTACAAGAAGAAGATATTTACATCAAACATATTTATTTAATTACATCAATTGTGAAATCATAGAATGCTAGCTTTAAAGTTTGGAAACACTTATTAATTTCTAGCAAAAATACAAGAATACTATTGAATGTACCAGCCAGCAACCAATAGCATCTTAAATAAATACTTCTCAAGAAACTTAATAAAATTTGAATATATGTTTCATCTTTTAATTTTATTTTTAAAAGTCATAAAAATATATTAATGAGTGTTTATTATTAAATCACTTCATCTTATATTACCTCTAAACAAATAGCATCTTCCCATGATATATACACTCTACATATTTGGTATGTACAAGATCATGGTGTGCCAAAATGTGGTGATGTGAAAAACATATAGTTTTGAAATGCCTAAAAGCATTTCAAAATGCACTTTGACTTTTTTCCCACCCATCCTGGTACCAAACCAACTGTGATACCTTGCCTGATTGGGTATTTGATTTGAGAATGAGCATATGATTTGAGAATGGTTATCCAATTTGAGAACAGATATATGATTTAAGAACAGGTATTTGATTTGGGAATGGGTATCCAATTTATGTTCCCAAATTATGGTGCCAAATTCAATTTTAAAGGGAGTGGGGACTAATTTTTAAGATAAATATCAATTTTTATTTACCAAACTCAAAGGGGAGACCAATTTTTAAGTTGTATCAAGTCCTGGTATAATATAGTTATAGCATAATTGGGGGCGAGGGGGGTGGGAAATTATTATATATAGTTACTAAAATTTATTATATAGTATTAAATAATTATTATTATTTCTTATATAATTATTTATATATAGTTATTACTTATTATATATACAAATATTATTTATTATATAATTATTTTATATATAGTTATTACTTATTATATATTATTATATTATTATATATCATATATATTATTATTCTATATTATATATATTACTAACTTGAGTTAATAAACTATATGTTGATGTATGTTCCTAGGGGTCCCCCTAGGGACATACATGTGTTCCAATGAGTCCAAATGGGTCATGGGATACCCTAATTATATATCATATATATTATATATATTAGTAACCTAAGTTAATAAACTATATGATGAAATATGTTCCTATGGGTCTCACTAAGGACATATATGTGTTCCAATGAGTCCAAATGGGTCATGGGATACCCTATGACCCATTTTGACCCATTATATGACAACATATCTTACTAAGTGTCAAAGGATGCCTAGGGACATATATCTTGTGTTTTAATGGGTAGAAAGGGGTTATGGAGTATCCTATAACCCCTTTTGACTTAATACATGATAACATATGTTCCTAGGGGTCCTAAAACCCTTATAGGCATATATGTTCTGCTCTAATGGGTCGAAAGGGTTCATAGAGTATCATATGACCCTTTCAAGCCATTACATGACAACATACATTCCTAGGGGTCACAAAACCCCTAGAAACATACGTTGTCATGTAATGGATCAGAAGGGGTCATAGGGTATCTGATGACCCCTTTTGACCCATAGGAACATAACATGTATGGACTTATGGTATTAGGACTCCTAGGAATATATGTTATCATGTAATCAGTCAAAATTTGACCCATTGGAGCACAAAACACATGATGATAAGGGTCCTAGGACCCCTAGCAACATATGTTCTCATGTAATGTGTCAAAAGGGGTCATAGAATACCCTATGACCCCTTTCTACCCTTTGGAATATAAGATTTATGTCCTTAGGGGTCATAGGATACCTTATTACCCCTTTCTATCCATTGGAACACAACATATATGTCCCTAGGGGCCTAGGATCCCAAGGAACATAAGTTGTCATGTATTTGATTGAAATGGGTCATAGGTTATCTGATGACCCCTTTCAACCCATTTCAACATAGCATGCTTGTCCCTAGAGGTCTTAGGACCCACAAGAACATATTTTGTCATGTAAAGTGTTGAAATGAGTCATAAGATATCATTTAACCCAATTCAACCTATTGGAACACAACATGTATGTCTGTAGGGATCCTACAAACCCTATGACCATATTTTGTCATGTAATAGGTCAAAATATGTCATGGCATGCCCTATGACCTCATTTTACCCATTATAACACATCATGTATGTCCCTAGGGGTCCTAGATATCCTAAGAACATACATCATGTGTTTGAATGGCCTGAGAGGGGTCATACGGTTCCCTATGACCCCTTTTGACCCATTAAATCATAACATATATTGATAGGGGTCTTATAACCCCTAGAAAAATATGTCATGTGTTCAAATGAGTCCAAAGTCATCATAGAGTACCCCATGACCCCTTTCAATACATTATATGACAATATATGTTCTTAGGCATCCTAGAAACCCTAGGGACATAAATCATGTGTTTAAATAGGTTGAAAGGGGTCATAGGGTAACCTATGACTTTTGACCCTTTAAATGACAACATATGTCTCTAAGGGTCCTAGGACCCTAGGGACATATTATAATCATTTATATCAATCAAAAGGGACCATAAGATAACCTATGAACCCTTTTGACACATTTTATTACAACATATGTCCCTAGGGGTCCTAGGACCCATAGGGACATATTATAATCATTTATATGGGTTGAAAGGGGATATAGGATAACCTATGACCCCTTTCAACATATTTCATTACAACATATGTCACTAGGGTTCATGGGACCCCTAGGAAAATATTACAATCATTTCTATCATTTAAAGGGGTTCATTGTATAACCTATGACCCCTTTCGACACAATTCATTATAGCATATGACTTTAGGCATCCCAAGACCCCTAGGGACATTATAATTGATTATATGGGTTGAAAGGGGTCATAGGATAACATGTGACCCCTTTCGACACATTTCATTACAACATATGTCTCTAAGAGTTGTAGAACCCTAAGGGACATATTATAATCATTCATATAGGTCAAAAGGGCCCTTTCAACACAATTCATGACAATATATGTCTCTAGGGGTCCCAGGAACCTAGGAAGATATTATAATCATTTATATGGGTCAAAAGGGGTCATAAGTCCTTTTGACACACCTCATGACAACATGTCTCTAGGGGTTCTAGGACCCCTAGGAACATATTAGAATTGTTTATATGGGTCAAAAGGGGTCATAGGTTAGGGTTCATAGGATAACTTATGACCCCTTTCGACACATTTCATTACAACATATGTCTCTAGGGGTCCCAAGACCCCTAGGGACCCCCTAAGGACATATTATAATCATTTATATGGGTCAAAAGGGGTCATAGGATAACTTATGAGCCCTTTCGACACATTTCATGACAACATATGTCTCTAGGGCTCCCAAGACCCCTAGGGACATATTATAATCTTTTATATGGGTTGAAAGGGGTGATAGGATAACCTACAACCCATTTTGACACATTTTATGACAACATGTGTCTTTAGGGGTGCTAGGACCCCTAGGGACATATTATAATCATTTATATCAGTTGAAAGGGGTCATAGGATAACCTATGACCCCTTTCGACATATTTCATTACAACATATGTCTCTAGGGGTCGTAGGACCCCTAGGGACATATTGTAATCATTTATATGGGTTGAAATGGGCCATAGGATGTCCTATGCCCCATTTGACACATTTCATTGCAACATATGTCTCTAGGGGTCCTAGGAGACATATTATAATTGTTTATATGGGTTGAAAGGGGTCATAGGATAAATTATGACCCCTTTTCAACACATTTCATTACAACATATGTCTTTAAGGGTCCTAGGACCCCTATCGACATGTTTCATGACAACATATGTCCCTAGGAGTCCTAGGTCCCCTAGGGACATATTATAATCATTTATATGGATCGAAAGGGGTCATAGGTGTTAGGAATAAGGTGTCTCAACCTTGGATAATACCTATTCATTATTATATGTTTTGTAAAATGTATTTCTTGCAAATAATGTTGATGTGTCAACATTTTGAATTGTGTATAAGGAGATCATGACTAAAATGGTTATGACAGATTCCTATGACACATAAAAGCTATTTTAGGAAGATTCTATGATAGGTGAAGAAATGTGGAAACTAAGATATTTGAGTACTATTATAAGCATTTTTAGGGTTGCGAAGAGAGATGATGTGAAAAAGGTGTATTGTTGGTACTGCGAGTTGCTACTGGAGTCTTCTGTTGTTGATGTTGAACTTGCATTGAAAGTGTATTGTAACATTGTGTTGAAGATAATACATTGTGTAGGTTCTAAAGGGGTGGGGTTGTTTTACCGAAAGGTTTTTCCCCACTGACAAATCTTTGTGTTATGTGTTTATTTTTCTATCTATTTTCTGTATGCATGGTTGGCTGCAATATTATTGTTTACATGATATTGAATCTGTAAGTGTAGAAGATTTTAATAGGATTTACACCATACTTTCTTTATGAGATTAGTGTAGGAAGTTGTTTCCACACCTAAGTTTCCTTACAATAGGATAACCTATGACCCCTTTCGACACATTTCATGACAACATATGTCTCTAGGGGTTTCAAGACCCCTAGGGACATATTAGAATCATTTATATCAGTCGAAAGTGGTCATAGGATAACCTATGACCCCTTTCAACATATTTCATTACAACATATGTCTCTAGGGGTCATAGGACCCCTAGGGACATATTATAATCATTTCTATAGTTTGAAATGGGTCATAGTATAACCTATGACTCCTTTTGACACATTTCATTACAACAAATGTCTCTAGGGGTCTTAGGGCCCGAGGGACATATTATAATTATTTATATAGGTCGAAAGGAGTTATAGGATAACCTTATGACCCATTTTGATATGTTTCATGACAACATATATCTCTAAGTGTCTAAGGACTCTTAGGAACATATTATAATCATTTATATGGGTCAAAAAGGCTCATGGGATAACCTATGACCCCTTTTGACACATTTCATTACAACATATGTTTTTAAGGGAATAGGTCCCCTAGGAACATATTATAATTATCTATATGGGTCCTTTTGACACATTTCATTACAACATATGTCTCTAGAGGTCCTAAGACCCCTAGGGACATATTATAATTGTTTATATCTATCAAAAGGGGTCATATGATAACCTATGACCCCTTTCAACACATATCATGACAACAGATGTCTTTAAGGGTCCCAAGACCCTAGGAACATATTATAATCATTTATATGGTTCAAAAGGGGTGTAAGAATTTGGTATAGCTTTGATACCATGTAAGAATTTTTCTTAGGGCAAGATTCACCCAAGATCGTAAAACTCGAACACAAGCACAACTGTAGACCAAAAAGAAGTATGATTAATAAATCAAAGTATGTTCTCATACATTGTTTTGTATTGTATGTACAAACACACTAGGAGTACCTGTATACAAAGGCATCTTAGGAAGCACCTAGAATGTCTCTAGAAACAGCTAGGAGATAAGATAAGCATGACAACTAAGCACACATCTTACCCATCATTCTAGATGGGAAGATAAGAATGACAAGGTGTATCTCAAGTGGAGATGTTGTAGACACCATGTGCTTAATTAGTGTGTTAATTCTTGTGTTGTAGACACCATGTGCATAAATTAGATGCAAACTCCTATGTTGTCAACATGATAACTCACAAGAGTATGCATACTCCTAGGTGATTAAATAAATAAATATTAAAATAATGAATTAACCTAAGTAAATTTAAGTAAGTCTAAATAGTAAATACTTATTTACACCAACCCCCCCCCTTAAGTGCAACTTAGGGGAATGCCCTTGAGCTCACAAAAACTAGAATGAAATGCATGATGGGTCTCGGCTACTAGGTCATGTTAGGTACCCATGTACATAATAAAAATTTAGTCTCTCATAAGCAGAGAAAGAGTGTGTAAGAATTTGGTATAGCTCTGATACCATGTAAGAATTTTCCTTAGGGAAAAATTCACCCAAGAACTAAGAACTCAAACACAAGCACAACTATAGACCAAAAAGGAGTATGATCAATATATTAGAGTATTTCTTCATACATTTCTCTGTATTGTATGTGATGAATGTACACACTAGGAGTGCCTATATATAAAGGCCTCTCAAGAAGCACCTAGAATGTCTCTAGAAAGAGCCAAAGATAAGATAAGCATGACAACTAAGCACATGTATTATCCATCATTCTAGATGATAGAATAAGAATGATGAGGTGTATCTCAAGTAGAGATGTTGTAGACACCATGTGCTTAATTAGTGTGCTAACTCTTATGTTGTAGACACCATGTGCATAAAAGAGGTGCAAACTTATGTGTTGTCAACATGACAACTCATAAGAGTAGACATACTCCTAGGTGACTAATAAATAAATATTAAAATAATGCATTAACCTAAGTAAACTTAAGCAAGTGTAAATAGTGAATACTTATTTACACCAACACCCCCCTTAAGTGAAACTTAGGGGAATGCACTTAAGTTCACAAGAATGAGGATGAAATGCATAATGGGTCTCGGCTATGAGGCCATGTTAGGTACCCATGTACATAATGAAAATACAATCTCTCATAAAGCGAAGAAAGAGAGAAAACCTCATGGGAAAAACCCTCTCCCAAAAAGAGAGATGAAAAGGGACGCGTGGATGGATGGAATAATCAAGACCCCCCATTACAACATACATCAAGTATATACAATAGAGAAGTGGGAGGACAAAATCCCCTAAGAGGAAAAATTCCCTCCCATAAAAGAGAAGAAGGAGACAAGGTAGTCCTCCCCCCCCCAAAAAAAGTAGTGTGTCAACTAGCGCAAAATGCTCCAATGTAGAAGTTGATCCATGAGTGTAGAATGACATCCCCCCCCTTTGGAAGAAATAATGACAAAGGTACAATCTTGAAGATATATGGTGATATTGAAACCTACTCAAGTATCCCTATGTCGATATTGATGTTTGCCCCTTCCAACTATGCTGAAAAGAATGAATGTTGATCTGGCAAGAATGTATGTTGAACCTATCCCAATGAGCCATCTGTCTCCTCAACTGATAAAGAGACCTCTGACAATTGCTATTCATAAGGATCTCCAATCACACAAACCTATAAAGAGTGATCATGTAGAGAATGGACATGAGGGTTAGAGTGAGCCTCACAACAATTGTAGAAGGATCATCTCCATCAAAGAGAAGATGCAAATCATCAAGGTTGTCTCCCAAATCTATAGTTTGTGACTCCACAAAAAAACCTATAATATTTTCCATGTATTCATCAACTAAAGCTGGAGCTGGAAGATATCATGTACCATGTTGTGTTGGACCTTTTACTATGGCAATGTATGCATGTGGACTATACTGATGTTGTGACCTCTCACTACAACTGTCAATAGAACCCCACGTGTCTGAATCTATTGAAGCACTATCTCTAGTGTCACTATCTGTTTCCACTATGTATGATGTACGGAGAGGAGTAGAGGATAAGCTAGGTGAAATTTCCTCAAAGTGAACATCCTTCTGCACAAAGATCTCATGAGTCACTGGAACCATTAGTCTATAAACTATCACATTGTCTTCATATTCTATGAAAGTACAAGGCCTAGGTGTTTGTGCTTTGCATCCCTTGGAAGATAGGTTTGCCCATGCTAGACAACGAAAGACTCTGAAGTGACTCACAACTAGTTTTCTACCACACCATGCCTCAAAAGGAGTCTTCTTGTCTAGAGTATTATGAGGAGACTTGGTAAGTATGTGAGTAGCACTACTAATGGCTTCAACTTCAAGTGTAGGATCAAGAGACTTGGATTTAATCATGCAACTTTCCATGGATTTGAGAGTCCTAAACCTCGGTGCTATAACATCTATCTTGTGCGAATAGAATGTTGGTGGACTCTAAAGATCAATTCCCTCATGTTTGCAAAAGTCTTTAAGTCTTTTGTCCACATATCTATTCTCATTGTCCATCCATAGAACCTTGATGGCTTTCCTTGATTTATGTTCAACATGACTCTTGAAGGCTTGAATCTTATCAATCACTTCATTCTTATGATGAAGGAAGTAGACCCATGTGAATCATGAAAAGTCATCAATAAAAGTAAGGATATACTGGCCTTGGCTAACTAAAGTCACTGCAAAAGGTCCTACTAAAACCATGTGAGCCAATTGGAGAACAATTGGTGCTTGTGAAGACTTCTCTTTATCATACTTCTCCATGAGATGCATATCCATTGAACATGATGAAAACTCACCCTTAGAAAAGTTGATGTTAGGTAGACCTTTGACCATGTGTTTTGAGAAAAGTTGTTGAAGATAGCAAAAGGCAAGATGACCAAACTGCTCATGCCATAGTGTGATTTGTGAATTAGAGTGAGTCAACAAGGCTTGAGAAGGAGACTTAGGAAAAAAGTGGGAGAAGGAATAAAGCCTCTTGTCATGATTGACATTCCCCACTACAACCAATGAATCATCTCTCAGACTTTGCACCATAACTGAATCTGGAAGGAACTCAACTTTATGCCCATCTCCAAGGTGAGTGATTTGGTAAATTGATAGGAGATTGGAGCTAAGATTTGGAACATAGAGAACATCTTTGAATTTCCAATTTTCTATTTCCACATGTGTGGTACCTATGACTGCTTCAATGAAGAAAAGTCTCCCTTTGAAGAACCCATATGGTAGGAGGCACTTGACTCAAGTATCCATTCCAAAGAAGAACTTGTATTTTCGATAAGTGTTTTCCCTTTTCCCTTTGAAGAGGTAGGATTTGAATCCTTGGAAGTACCTGGCACTTGAATTTTGTTCTTCTTGAGTAGGTTTTCCAACTCATCGATTCTTTTAGTCTTGTAATGATGCTCATCATGATCTGGCTTCTTGCAATATGCACAAAAAAGATTGTCCTTCTTTTCATTACTTCCCTTCTTGTTGGAAGAAGAATTGCATTGTTGTGAGGAGGATTGTTGTGTCTTAGATTGTGATTTTTTCTTCCACTACTTCTTCTTGTTGCTATAATTTTTCCCTCCTTGACTTGATTGGTGCTCATCACTAGCCACCAAGGCTTTGGTCTTTGATGTCGTGAGAAGTCCTAAATCCATCAAGTGAGATTGTTCAACAATCAACATTTCTACAAATGCATCAAATGTAGGCTTCTGGTAAGAAAATCCCATGGTCAACCTATGAGTATTAAAACTCGAAACAAAGGAAGCATACTCTAAAGGTAGCCTCTTAAGGATGTGATGAACCAACTTTTCATCTTTCATGGGATTGCCACAATCTTTAAGTAGTGCCCTATACTCATTGTCTTTATTGATGTAATCTTGAATTGTGTCAAAGTTATTTGGATCCAAGAGAAGTAGATCGTCCTGAATCTAAAATCCCTTTTCTTCATCCACCTTACCATATAATGATTCAAGTTTGTCCCATGTAGGTTTGGATTCTATACAATTGGCAATGTCAAAGAAGAGATCTCTATGAACACACCTCGTAATAATTCCTAAAGCTTGTTGGTCTTTTTTTTTTCCTAATCAATGAGTTCTTTAGTATTAGTAGCTTTGGTAATTGTACCATCAACATAAAGACTATAACCTTCATTAATCTACTACATACAATATCTTTCCTTGTAGAATAATTGTGTGAAGTTAGAGGTGGACATTTAGATGAACCCATGATGCAAAAAAGTAAAAGAGCACAAAAGAGAGACACAAAAACATAGTACACACACCCCCCTTTCACTCAATCAAAAGACTCTCCCAAAAAAAATGCTTTTGGCACTTTATAAGTAGTGCATGTACAATAGGCCACTTGTAAAAATATACAAAGTGGACTTTTTTATTTTTCCTTTATGACTACCTTTTGAGGCCCAAATTTGTCACTAAGTATTGTAGCTCAGATGTACAAAATTTTTGAAAAGTAATCAAAGCTTTACAATGCAGAAAAAGTCATAATTCTGAAAGTGATTTTTTTTCCACACAACCCGAAAATCTAGCTATAGATATAGAAAGTAGACAAAAAAATACACACTTTAAAAAAAAATAGAACCTGAAAAAGTGACCAAATGTGCCCATACGTAGCATTTGAAGTTGCAGAATGCAAGATTGAACAAGTACAGTCAACAAAAAATGGAATTTCTAAAAAATCCTTGCACCAAAACTAGAGAAGAACACCACCACTAAAAATTTTAGGAAATTCTACCCAATTTCAAACAAAATTGCACCTGAATTGGAGTCTGAATGACCAAGTTATGGGCTTGCAAAGTCAGGCTGCCAAATCAAAAAGCAATCTAGAGAAAAATATGTCAAATGGTCAAATGGCTATCTTAAAATTGATGGTCAAATGGCTATTGTAGTAGTTGAAAAATGACTAGGAATGACGATGAAATAGCTATCAAATTTAACCTAGTGAAATATTAACGTTAGCAAAAAAATTAGCTGCCTACGTGATGTGACAATACGACCTGCCAACGTGTCAAGAGGTATGAACATATAGTCAACATGGCATAGTATAGACACCTGCATATTAGGTGATATGGATGTCTATATGGCTTTACAAAAGTGTACTATTTGGATGCGTAGGTGTTTGCACACATGTCTAGGGATGTGGCATTGCACATGTGGCTAATATGGAGTCCATGTGGCAGTCACTCGATGGGGCACATGTAGCACCAGAATATTTAATAGGTTGCCAAAGAAGGATAGATCATGGGGGTGAGGAAACTTGCATGTTTCCAGCAATTAAACCAGTGCCAGAGAGGTTGAAACGCGAAGGCCAAAACACCTTTTTCATTTGTCAAGTTTGTTAATTATTATCAAGAAGCTCTATCTTCAATGACAATGCCAGGCATTTTAATTAAAGTTGCGTCCAGTTCCAGTTTGTGGGCTGAAACACAAAAAAGGGTAGTGTAATTTTTTTTAGATATAATCCCACATTGGTAGTGGATGGGACTATGGAGTTGTATAAAGGAAATGCTACCGCAGTGCTAAAATGAATGAGCCATAACGAACTTGAGGGAAGTGACCACTGGTTGGCTTATTATGTCAGGTTCTTGGCCAAATTTTTAACTATTGTCCTTCATTGAAAACAATGAAATATGCATGGATGGAAAATGGATAATGTACCTAGTTAAATGAAATCAAATATTCTCTGTAGAATATTCTCTGTGCAGAGTCAAGATCTGACAACCTGGTACCTATGCAAAAAAACTTCTCTACTACCCAAAGAGGAAAAAAAATTCAAAAATATTATGAAAAAATCACAGAGAATAATAGAATTACAGATCCAAAAATTAATCAAATAGATCTGCAAATGAACATACCCGAATCAGAAATCAGGGCTTGCAGGTGCTGATTTGCAAAAAAAAATTGTCCTATGATCGACTTTGAGCTAGGGTAGCTGAATTTATAGATGATTTTCACCGAATCAACATTCCATACACAATGGTGAGGTCAAATCTAGCTCTAGACACTCCCAATTTCTATAGTACTCCAGATTCGAGCTAAGGTGTTGAAGCAATAATGGTCTCGAATAGCTATGTGAAGAGAAAATATTCCAACTCTGATACCATGTAAGAATTTGGTATAGCTTTGATACCATGTAAGAATTTTCCTTAGGAAAAAATTCACCCAAGAACTAAGAACTCAAGCACAAGCACAACTATAGACCAAAAAGGAGTATGACCAATATATCAAAGTATATCCTCATACATTGCTCGGTATTGTATGTGATGAATGTACACACTAGGAGTGCCTATATAAGGCTTATTAGGAAGCACCTAGAATGTCTCTAGAAAGATTCTAAGACAAGATAAGTATGACAACTAAGCACACATCTTATCCATCATTTTAGATGATAGGATAAGGATGATGAGGTGTATCTCAAGTAGAGATGTTGTAGACACCGTGTGCTTAATTAGTGTGCTAACTCCTATGTTATAGACACCATGTGCATAAAAGAGGTATGAACTCTTGTGTTGTCAACATGACAAACTCACAAGAGTACGCATACTCCTATGTGACTAATAAATAAATATTAAAATAATGCATTAACCTAAGCAAACTTAAGTAAGTGTAAATAGTGAATACTTATTTACACCAACAAAAGGAAAACCTCATGGGAAAAACCCTCCTCCAAAAAGAGAGATGAAAGATGTATGGATGGATGGAGTAATCAAGACCCCCCAATTATGACATACATCAAGTATATACAAGAGAGAATGAGAAGGACAAAACCCCTTAAGAGGAAAAAGTCCCCCCCAAAAAGAAGAAGAAGAAGGAGACAAGGTAGTTACCCCCCCTTAATGTAAGGTGCTAACCAGTGAGTACTGCTCCAATGTAGAAGATGATCCATGACCGTTGAATGATGTTCCTCCCCTTTGGAAGAAACAATGGTAGAGGTACTAGTGAGATACATCCCCTAGGTGTGGAAAGAATCTTGATGATATAAGGTGTCTCTAAAACTTGTTCAAGTGTCCATGTATTGATAATACCGGTGGCTTCTCTCGAAACTGCTAAGAAGAAGTGCAAATCTAGCAAGGATTATTGTAGAACCTATTTCAAAGAACCAACAGTCTCCTCAAATAATAGAGAGACCTCCTATAACTATTGTACATAAGGATCCACAATCACATCAGCCTATTAAGACTGATCATGTAGATAATGGACAAGAGGGCCAGAGTGAGCCCTTGCAACAATTGTAGAAGGATCATCCTCAACAAAGAGAAGTAGTATATCATCAAAGAAGTCTCCCAACTTGGCTATCTATGACTCCATGAACAAACCTGAAATGTCAATCAAGAAGTCATCACTTGAGGCTAAAACTAGAAGACAAAGTGTACCCTGTTGTGCTAAAGTGCATACATCTATCGCTATGGCAATGGATGAAGAGTTCACCTCAAAGAGAAGATGAATATCATCAAGGATGTCTCCCACATCTTCAATATGAGACTCTACAAATAGGCTTGCAATGGTAGGAAGGAAGTCATCGCATGAAGGTAGAGTAGGAAGACATGAAGGGTCCTGCTACACTAAATTTGAAGCATCTATGGCTAAAATAGGATCAATAGGAGCAATAGGAGCATCTAGAGGTGTAATCTCATCTGGAGAGGATGTAGCTACAACTAGAGGTAAAAGATCTTTTGGGAATGGAGGAATTTGTGGATCTCCATAAAGGTCCCAAAGATAGATCCAAATATCATATAAATATTTTGAGTTCAAGTCATCAAGTGAATCCATAACCTCCATATCCATACAGAGAAAGAGTGCATGAAAAAGGATGGAACATATGTCATCATCGTATAAAGGCCCTCTCACATATGGTAGTGCATAATGCTGACTAAGATATGGGATAACCAATTGACTCCATTCCCGATAGTTGTTTGGTGTCAAGATAATTAAATCTTCCTCTTCTATGATGCAATAATCAATGTAACCCCCAAAGATGCAAGAAAAATGAATCAAAGAACCCCCCCAATGTATGATTCGGTGTTTTATAGCCACTTTCCAATTTAGGGCATATTTCTAAAAGCAGTATTTCTATCCACAAAACCTATAATTTAATTGTAGATCTGAAAAGTAGACAAAAAATATGCACTTTCAATGAAACCTAATTATTTTTCCAAATGAGCCCATACTAAGCATTTGAAGTGGCAAAAATTGGGATTTGCAAGTTGCAAAAAAATTTAGAAACAAAGATCTCAAACCACCTACACCAATGTGTAGATCATGAAATTCTACCCCAAAACAAAAAAAATTGTTCACAAAAAGGAGTCCATATGAGGGAGATATCGCTATTTGAAAATCGTCTCTGCTATTATTTTTTATGAATCACCATCGTAACGCCTCCAAAAATCAAATGGCTCTAGATTTTTCCTCAGATGTCTGATTTGGGTGAAACAAAATCTGATTTAGGATTTTTTGACCTTCTGAATGTGATGCAAATATCTGATTTGCACTAGCAAGCTTCAATCTTCACCTACAAAAATCTCTCCTATACGCCTAATGCCCAATTTTTCTCAAAAATAATGTAGATCCAAAAAAAAGTAGAGATGCAGATGAAAAAAATGAAAATCTAAAAAATAATTATATAGATCTTAAATAATAATACCAATTTTGAAAATTAGTGCTTCGAGTACCGGTTTGCAAAAAAAAATTTCCTCATAATTGACTTTGGCCTAAGTTAGGCAACTTTATAGCAGATTTTCACCAAATCGACATTCTGGATGCAATGGTTAGGTGAGATCTGGTTCTAGACACTCTTAATGACTGTAATACTCTAGATTTGGGCCAAGGTGTTGAAGCAAGAAGATGGTCTTGAATGGCTATGTGAACAGAATCTCCTCGAGAGCACTGATACTATGTAAGAATTCGGTATAGCTCTGATACCATGTAAGAATTTTTCTTAGGGCAAGATTCGTCCAAGATTGTAGAACTCAAATACAAGCACAACTCTAGACCAAAAATGAGTATGATCAATATAGTAGAGTATGTCCTCATACATTGCTCTATATTGTATGTACAAACACACTAGGAGTGCCTGTATATAAAGAGCCTCTTAGGAGCACTAAGAATGTTTTTAGAAAGAGCTAAGAAATAAGATAAGGATGACAACTAAGTACATGTCTTACCCATAATTTTGGATGAGAGGATAAGAATGACAAGGTATATCTCAAGTGGAGATGTTGTAGATACCATGTGCTTAATTAGTGTGCTAATTCATATGTTGTAGACACCATGTGCATAAATGAGGTGCAAACTCCTATGTTGTCAACATGACAACTCACAAGAGTATGCATACTCCTAGGTGACTAAATAAATAAATATTAAAATAATGCATTAATCTAAGTAAATTTAAGTTAGTGTAAATAGTAAATACTTATCTACGCCAACAAAGGGTCATAGGATAATCTATGACTCCTTTCTATACATCTCATGACAACATATCTCTACGGGTTCCAGGACCCCTAGGGACATATTAGAATTATTTATATGGATCAAAATGGATTATAGGATAACCTATGACTCCTTTCAACACATTTCATGACAACATATGTCTCTAGGAGTTCTAGGACCCCTAGGGAGATATTAGAATCATTTATACGGGTCGAAAGGGGTCATAAGATAACCTATGACCCATTTCAACATACTTCATCACAACATATGTCTCTAGGGGTCATAGGACCCCTAGGGACATATTATAATCATTTCTATGCTTTGAAAGGGGTCATGGTATAACTGATGACCCCTTTTAACACATTTCATTACAACATATGTCTGTAGAGGTCTTAAGACCACTAGGGACATATTATAATTATTTATATGGGTTGAAAGGAGTCATAGGATAACCTTATGACTCCTTTCAACATATTTTATGACAACATATATCCCTAGGAGTCATAGGACATCTAGAAACTTATTATAATAATTTATATTGGTCAAAATGAGTCATAGGATAGCCTATAACCCCTTTCAACACATTTCATGATAACAAATGTCTTTAGGGTTCCGAAGACCCCTACGAACATGTTAGAATCATTTATATGGGTTGAAAGATGTCATAGGATAACATATGACCCCTTTCAACACATTTCATTACAACATATGTCTCTAGGGGTCCCGAGACCCCTAGGAACATATTATAATTATTTATATGGGTTGAAAGGGGTCATAGGGTAACATATGACCCCTTTCAACACATTTCATTACAACATATTTCTCCAAGGGTCATAAGACCCCTAGGGACATATTATAATCATTTATATGGGTTGAAATGGGCCATAGTATGTCCTCTTATGCCTTTCAACACATTTCATTTCAACATATGTCTAGAGGTCCTAGGACCCCTAAGGACATATTATAATTTTTTATATGGGTTAAAAGGGGTCATAGGATAACTTATGACCCTTTTCGACACATTTCATTACATGTCTCCAAGGGTTCTGGGACCACTAGGGACATATTATAATCATTTATATGGGTTGAAAGGGGCCATATGATAACTTATGACCCCTTTCGACACATTTTATAACAACATATGTCTCTATTGGTCCTAGGACCCCTAGGGACATATTAGAATCATTTATATGGGATGAAAGGGGTCTAGGATAACCTATGACCCAGTTTGACACATTTCATTAGAACATATGTCTCTAGGGATCCTAAGACCCCTAAGGACATATTATAATCATTTATATGGGTTGAAAGGGGTCATAGGATAACTTATGACCCCTTTCAAAATATTTCATTACAACATATGTCTGTAGGGGTCGTAGGATTCCTAAGGACATATTATAATCATTTATATGGATCATAGGATGTCCTATGACCCCTTTTGACACATTTCACTACAACATATGTATCTAGGGGTCCTAGGACTCCTGTAGACATATATAATTATTTATATGGGTTGAAATGGGTCATAGAATAACTTATGATCCTTTTCAACACATTTCATTACAACATATCTCTACAGGTCCTAAGACTCTTAGGGATATATTATAATTGTTTATATGGGTCAAAAAAATTCATTGGATAACCTTAGGACCCCTTTCAACATGTTTCATTGCAATATGTGTCCCTAGGGGTCTTAGGACTCCTAAGAACATATTATAATCATTTATGTGAGTCAAAAGAGGTCCTAAGAAAATCTATGACTCCTTTTGACACATTTTATTACAACATATGTCTCTAGGGATCCCAAGACCCCTAAGGACATATTATAATCATTTATATGGATCAAAAGAGGTCATAGAATAACCTATGACCCCTTTCAACACATTTCATGGCAACATATGTCTCCAAGGGTCTTAAGACCCTAAGAAAATATTATAATCATTTATATGGGTTGAAAGGGGTCATAGGTTATCTTATGACTCCCTTCAACATATCTCATGACAACATATGTCTCTAGGGGTCCTAGGACCCCTTAGGATATGTTATAATCATTTATATGGGTTGAAAGCTCCTATGATCCCTTTCAACACATTTCATGACAACATATGTCTCTAGGGGTCCTAGGATCCCTAGGGACATATTAGAATCATTTATATGGGTTGAAAGGGGTCATAGGATAACTTATGACCCCTTTCAACACATTTCATTACAAAATATTTCTTTATGGGTCCCAAGACACCTAAGGACATATTATAATCATTTATATGGGTTGAGAGGGGTCATAGGATAATCTATGACCTCTTTTGGCACATTTCATTACAACATATGTCTCTAAGGGTCCTAGGGACATCTTATTATCATCTATATGGGTTGAAATGAGCCATAGGATGTCCTATGACCCCTTTCAACATATTTCATTACAATATATGTATCTAGGGGTCCTACAACCCCTAGGGACATATTATAATTATTTATATGGGTCAAAAGAGGTTATAGGATAACTTATGATCCCTTTCAACATATTTTATTACAACATGTCTTTAGGGATCCTAGGACCCCTAGGGACATATTATAATTATTTATATGGGTCAAAAGGAGTCATAGGATTACCTTATGACCTATTTTGACATGTCTCATTGCAACATGTCCCTAGGGGTCCTAGAGCTCCTAGGAACATATTATAATCATTTATATTGGTTAAAAAGGGTTGTGAGATAACCTATGAGCCATTTCGACTCATTTCATCACAACATATATTTATAGGAGTCTTAGGACCCCTAGGGACATATTATAATCATTTATATGGATTGAAAAGGATCATACCAAAACCTATGACCTCTTTTGACACATTTCATTACAACATATGTCTATAGAGGTCCTAGGACCACTAGGAACATATTATAATCATTTCTATGGATCAAAAGCAGTCAAAGGATAACCTATGAACCCTTTTGACACATTTCATGACAACATATGTCTCTAAGGGTCTTAGGACCCTAGGAATATATTATAATCATTTATATGAGTCAAAAGGGGTCATAGAATAAGCTATGACCCCTTTTGACACATCTCATGACAATATATGTCTTTAGGGGTCCCAAGACCCCTAGGGACATATTAGAATCGTTTATATGGGTCGAAAGGGGTCATAGGATAACCTATGACCCTTTTCATCACATTTCATCACAAAACATGTCTCTAAGGGTCTCAAGACCCTTAAAGACGTATTATAATCATTTATATGAGTTAAAGGGGTCATAGGATAACCTATGACCCCTTTGGACACATTTCATTACAATATGTCTCCAGGGGTCCTGGGACCCTTAGGGACATATTATAATCATTTATATGGGTCGAAATGGGCCATAGGATGTCCTATGATTCTTTTCAACATATTTCATTACAACATATGTCTCTAGGGGTCCTAGGACCCCTAGGGACATGTTATAATTGTTTATATGGGTCAAAAAGGGTCATAGGATAACTTATGACCCCTTTCGACACATTTCATCACAACATATGTCTCTAGGGGTCTTCGGACCACTAGGGACATATTATTATGATTTATATGGGTCGAAAGGGGTCATAGGATAACCTATGACTCCTTTTGACACTGAAATGTTTCTTTTCTGATTTTGTATAATATTTCAAGCCTCTAATTAGATCTTTGAGATCAAACAACCAATATTTCAAAAATCCATCAATTTCTCAATAAACCTCAAATCGGGTATGCCGAAAATAGTGCCAAAAATTTCATAGCTTCACATATTATTAATAAATTTAAAAGTTGAAATTTTTATAAAAAATTTAGTAGCATAAAATCTTGCAAAATGAAATTTCTAGATCTGTATAATATTTATACAATAGCTCCCAAACGGAGGACAAAAACAATGCTCATCAAGCTCCCGAAAATAACATAAAATAGCCGAAAACACCACAAAAATACTAATAATCTATCACAAAAATATAATCATAGCCAAATAAATATATTTAGCTCTATTTTAACATCTTAATGTCTGATATACAGTAGCAACCCAAACTAATATGAAATACTCAACCGAAAACACCAAACTCTTACAAAAAACACACCCAAAAACTCATAAATTTGCATTGTTCAGCACAAAGGCAAACTCTGCATGAGCATGCACATGGAATACCTTTAAACTCTCATCCTTAGCCTTCCTAGAAACCTAAAAAATCCCATTTTTGGATCTCCTTCTCCACAGGTTTGGCAGCCTCTGAAGAACAACAAAGAAATGAGCAAAAATCAAGTTCTGAAATTAGCCCAAAATGCCTCCAAACCACTTAAAAGAGGGCATAACCCTAACTCACATCCAAGAGGGGTTAATAAAATATAATTTAATAATATTTTTTATTTATTAGTCCATTGGTTTCCAAATATTAGCACCTTTTTTTGAAACTTCACCTTTTTGGAGCCTGCCTGCCCTAGCAAAGTTTATTATTTTTAATTATTTGAAAAGGGGACATGACAAGTCCTCCCCTCTAAAATATTGCTTGTCCTCAAGCAGTGAAGGTTTGAATTCTCAAGAATATGTGCTCCTTCCCAAGTTGTATCCTCTAGTGGTAATCCTTTCCATTTGACCAAATGCTCTATGACGCTCCTATTTCTCAATCTTTTCTCTCTTGTATCCAAAATCTCTTCTGGTATCAAAACTAATTTTGCTTCATCATTAAGAGGTGGTAATTCTATAGATACTATGGTTTTCTAGCCTAGAACCTTCTTTAGGTAAGATACATGGAAAATATTATGTATTTTGCTGTTTGGTGGGAGCTCCAATTCATAAGCTACCTCTCCTACCTTCTTGATGATCTTATAAGGCCCATAGGACCTTGGCTTGAGTTTCTCTGCCCCACTCCTCTTCAAGGTGCTTTGCTTATATGGCTGCAACCTAAAAAATACCAAATCTCCCACCTCAAAAGATCTTTCAATTCTTTTCCTATCAGCATATAACTTTTATTGGTTCTATGCATGTTGTAGATTATCCTTGAGGGACCTTATTATGTCTTGGCTTTGCTTGACGAAATCACTTGATGTAGGTACTTTGCTATCAAAAAGTATTAGATCAACAACGAAAAGGGCATCATAACCATAAAGAGCACAAAAAGGAGGCATACCAATAGACATGTGATGAGATGTATTGTAACAATACTCTCCTAGGTATAACCATTTCACCCAAGCATGTTGTTGATTTGAAACATAGTTCCTCAAGTATCCCTCTATCCATTTGTTAACTATCTCTATTTGTCCATTTGTTTGAGGGTGATAGCTAGTACTGGGAGTGAGTTCAATTCCTACCAAATGAAAGAGATCCTTCCAAAAAGAGCTAAGGAATCTACTATCCTGGTCACTAACAATGTTTCTAGGTAAGCCATGTAATCTAAAAATTCCCTTGAAGAACAATTCGGCCACTTGTGATGCCTTGAAATCAGATATGATAGGAAAGAAATGTGCATGTTTAGTTAGTCTATCTACCACCACATATATGCAATCCTTACCTTGAACCTTGGGCAACCCAGTGATGAAGTCCATGGAAATACTTTCCCATTTTTGTTTAGGAATAGGAAGTGGCTGCAACAACCCTACAGAAAAATTTTGCTCACTCTTGATTTTTTGGCATACCATACATTCCTTAATGTGTTTAAGCACATCCTCTTTCATACCCTTCCATGAAAACCACTCTCAAATTTTTCTATATGTCTTGAAGTATCCCTGATGACCAGCCAAAGGTGTGTCATGAAAGGCCCTCAATATCCTCTCCTTAGTTTTTGATCCTAGCACTAAGAAGATCCTATTCTTGTAATAAATCAATTCATTAACAACCTTGTACTTGTTATCATCCACTAACTTATCCAAAATCTTGGTGGCAAATGAATCTTTAGCATACTCTGAAATTATGGAGACTTTCCAATCAACAGAGATAGATGTTAAGGAATACAAAGTGGACTTTCTTGAGAGAGCATCAACAACCACATTATTCTTTCCTTTCATGTATTCAATATCAAAATCATAAGCTTGCAATTTTCGTACCCATTTTTGTTGACGATCATTCAAATCCCTTTGGTTCAAGAAGAACCTGAGGCTATTATGGTTTATCTTTACAATGAATCTCCCACATACCAAATATTGTCTAAACTTATGAAGTGCATGCATGATTGCCAACATTTTCTTATCATAGATGGAGTAACCTTTTTCTGATTGATTTAATTTTCTACTCTCAAATGCTATTGGATGTCCCCTTTGAGTTAGGACAGCCCCTATACCTTCTCTAGAAGCATCACATTCAACAACAAAAGGTAAAGAGAAATCTGGAATTGCAAGCATAGGGCATGAACTCATTACCTCCTTAAGCTTATCAAATATTTTTTGTGCCTCTTCTATCCAAACAAAAGCTCCTTTCTTTGTCAAATTAGTCAAGGGGGTAGCAAGCTCAGAAAATCCCTTGGTAAATCTCTTATAGTAGCTACACAACTTGAAGAAACCTCTCAACTGTGTAAGATTAGAGGGTGGAGGCCAATCCAAAATTGTCTGAATTTTTTATTGATCAACCTGTACTCCTTTAGAACTTATAATATGTCCCAAATATAAGATCTTTGTCCAACCAAACTCACATTTAGATAGCTTAACATAGAAGGATTTCTGATCCAAGATTCCCAAAATAGTGTCTATGTGCTTTAGATGCTCTTCCCATGTTTTACTATAAATCAAGATATCATCAAAAAATACCAAAACAAATTTTCGAAAATGCTAGCTGAATACCTTATTCATACAAGATTGTAATGTTGCAAGTGCATTAGTGAGGCCAAATGGCATAACAAGAAATTCAAAGTGCCCATAGTGACATCTAAAAGTAGTCTTTTCCACATCTTCACTCCTCATTTAGATTTGATGGTACCCTAATCTTAAGTCAATTTTTGAGAAGTATACAGCACCATGTAACTCATCAATGAGTTCATCTATGCATGGTATGAGATACCTATTTTTTATGGTCTTTTTATTTAGAACCCTGTAGTCTATACACATTCTCATTCTACCATCTTTTTTTGTGACAAGTACCACAGATGATGCAAATGGACTAAGCTAGGCCTTATGAATCCTATGTCCAAGAGTTCTTTGATAGTTTTTTCAATTTCTTCCTTATAACCTCTTGGATGCCGATATGGGGTTGTTATAATTAGTTTGGCACCCTGTTCTAACTCTATAACATGCTCAAAACCTCTATCTGGTGGTAATCTTGGAGGCAAGTCATTGAAAACTATACTATGCTTATCAAGAATATTTTGAATTTCAAAATGGAAATTACCTTGATTCTTTGAAGAGCTTGTTGGATGGATTATGACTCCTACTGCCCATGCTACTTGTCCTGTTTGAAAAGTCTTCTCCATCCTCTTTGCAGAGACTGCCTTAGGTTCTCCATTCAATAAGCCTCTCAATATGACTTCTTTCCCATTGGAATGAAATTTAAACTCCATAGTTTGATGGTTCATGTAA
Organism: Cupressus sempervirens; assembly: GCA_028749045.1. Classification (NCBI taxonomy): domain Eukaryota; kingdom Viridiplantae; phylum Streptophyta; class Pinopsida; order Cupressales; family Cupressaceae; genus Cupressus; species Cupressus sempervirens. Next base: position 983,220,552 of record CM053785.1, read on the forward strand.
TAGCCTCCAATAGAGTGCAACCATTGAACACCCAAGACTAGATCTGTCTCCCCAATACCAACCACATAGAAGTCATCACATAACTCATAATCTCCTAAGGACATCTTGAGTTGTTTCACCATGTGCAAGGCATAGTGAATCCATTAGCTACAGTAACATTGAATCCCTCAATATCTTCTACTTTAAGCCTTCTTTTCATGACAAATCCCTCATGAATAAAATTGTGAGTTGCTCCACTATCAAGAAGAACTGTCAACCTTTTCCTTGCTAGTACCCCTTGAATTCGAAAGGGATGGTATCTTGGGACTCCTGATAATGCTGATAAAGTGCCATCCTTGCTGATTTATTTTTCTTTCTCTTCTTCTACATCCTCCTTAGTGTCATGAAATTTCTCATGCTCATCTGAATCAAATTCTGAAGCAACTTCAATATAGTGCACTTGACCTTTCCCCAAACATCTGTCTCTTGGAACCCATGGTTCTCTACAAGTAAAACAAAGCTTTTTCCTTCGTAATTCACTCCTAGTCTCTTCATCTACCTTATTTTTTGCCAAATTTATCACATCTTTTGGTGGTAGTTTTTGGAAAGTCTTTTTTTGAAAATTTTCCTTATGTTTCCAAAGATTTGGGGGTTTTTGATTAGTGACTGGTTTCATAGGCACACAAGTTTCAAGTTGCAAGCTTCTTTTGATAGCTTCCTGTAAGGTTGAGGGTGAGAAAGCCTTAACTAAACCCTTAACAGAATCTTCTAAACCATCAAGAAAAAGATAAACAATCCTCTTTTCACTCATATCAGGTACCATAATAGCCATTTTTTGAAACTCTTCTATATACTCATTAACTGATTTGGTTTGCTTCAACTTTGACAATTCTTTAAAGTACTCTTCATCATCCTTGAGGTCAAATCTATCTATCACTCTTTGACTAAAATCATCAAATGTAGTTACCTGATTATGATCTTGAGTAGTCATTCCATGATACCACCAATCATAGGCTGCATCTTCCAAGTGTAGACTTGCAAATTGAACAACATCACTATCCTTCATGGGGTTAAGTGTGAAGAAAGTCTATAATTTTTGTAGCCATGCTCTAGCTGAAATTTTATTTGTTCTATGAGAAGTAGGTGCTATAAACTTGCTTATTTTATTTTTGAGCTCTCTTCCACTTATGTCATGCTCCCTCATGTTCTCTTTCTTGGGCATCAAAGTGTTCATCATATCCACATATTCTGTAAAAGGAACCAAACTGCGAAAGTCATCATCTAAGCCATTTTAAGTAGCTCTTAATGCAATCAAGTTACTTGTAACCTTTTCCACGAGATTAAGGGTTGGTTTTGGTACTAGTGGCTCATCTTTAGGGAAGAAAATAGTTTTGGTTGATTTAGATGGTGTGGATTTCAGATTTCTTGGCTCTTTTGAAGTGCTCCCTTTCTCATTAATAGATGTAACTCCTTGCATTTTTTTTGTCAATATTCGCAAAGCCTCTCTAGTTTCTGCTAAACTATCCACTGTTTGCTTCTAAGTATTTTGGATGCCTTGGAAGAATTTATTTTCCATCTCATTTGGATCAACTATAATTTTCCCTTCCTTGGATTTTGTACTTTTACTTTCAACTGGAGGTTTGATCAAAATTTCTTTATTCTTTTCTCGCTGCAAATATCTTTTTTCTCTTTCACTTAGTTTCATACAACCATAAATTTTGACATGCAACTAATTAGAAGTAACATGCAACCATCAAATTCACCAAGAACTAACATTCAAATGATTAGAAGTAGCATGCAACAATAAATTTTTACATGCAGCTGATTAAAAGTAACATGCAACCATAAATTATCACATGCAAGATTTGGGTAGTTGTCAAAATTGACATGCAAACTTCTACAAATCCTCAAGCTGGCAAGATCATAGCTCTGATACCACTGAAATGTTCCTTTTCTGATTTTATATGATATTTCAAGCCTCTAATCATATTTTTGAGATCAAACAACCAATAGTTCAAAGATCCACCAATTTCTCAATAAACTCCAAATTGGGTATGCCGAAAATAGTGCCAAAAACTTCACAGCTTCACATATTATTAATAAATCTGAAAGCAGACATTTTTATAAAAAAATTAGTAGCATAACAGCCTACAAAATAAAATTTCTAGATCTGTATAACGTTTACACAACAACTCCCAAATGAAGGACAAAAAACAATGCTCATCGAGCTCCCGAAAATAACACAAAATAACTGGAAACACCACAAAAATACTAATAATCTATCACAGAATTATAATCATAGCCAAATACATATACTCAGCTCTATTTTAATATCTTAATGTCTAATATACAGCAGCAACCCAAACTTATATAAAATACTCAATCGAAAACACCAAACTCTTACAAAAAACACACCCGAAAACTCACAAATCTGCACTGTTCAGCACAAAGGCAAATTCTGCATGAGCATGCACATGGAATAGTTTCAAACTCCCATCCTTAGCATTCCTAGAAACCTAAAAACTCCCGTTCTTGGGTCTCATCTCCATAGGTTTGGTAGCCTTTGAAGAAAAAAAAAGAAATGAGCAAAAATCAAGTTTTGGAATCAGCCCAAAATGCCTCCAAACCCCTTAAAAGAGGGCCTAACCCTAACTCACGTCCAAGAGGGGTTAATAAAATATAATTTAATAATAATTTTTATTTATTAGTCCATTGGTTTCCAAAGATTAGCCCCTTTTGCCAAAACTTCACCGTTTTGGAGCTGCCTATCTTAACAAAGTTTATTATTTTTAATTATTTGTAAAAGGAACATGACAGACACATTTCATGACTATATATAAGCAATGTTAGTATGCTAATAAAAACCAAATTTAAATAAAGCTTTTACAAACTAAACAAAATTCATAAACTTCAAGATAGACTGAGATTAACTCTCAATTGAGAATATGAGCCATTAATGGACTCTCTCAATGAGAAGCTCTCTTGTTGAGTGGCTTTGTCTAAATAGATAGTATGTATGCTCATGCTTATGCTTCAAAAAGGGCTTCAAATGGAGTTGGAATTTGGGTGTGAGTGTATGGTTTTGATGTAAAATGGCTTCTTAAAATAGCATTATGACTTTACTTCATGGATTGTGTTATTTTGCAAAGGGGAAGGATCCAATTTATAGGCAAGGGGCTTGAGGGATTGAGGGCTAAGATGCAAGGATGAGAATTCTCAAGGAGGGCTCAGATTGCATGAGAGGAGACCACATGGATTGTGCTTCCTTATAGCCAATAAAGGAGTTACACATGTCACAGGGTGAGAGGATGGAGGAAAGGGGAAGGATGAGTCAACAAAGGAGGTTCAAAGGATAAAATCTTCATAAAGACCCTCATAATGGCTTCTAAGAGCAATAAAAGGGCTTGGAAGAGTCATTTATGGCCTAGTGGGCTTCATAAAGTTTTATGGTTGAGATATTTTGAGGGAGATGAGAGGAATTTCAACTTGGGCTTGATTAGGAAGGTTTTAAGCTTGCTTAGGATTGTGCAAATGATTAGAAGATGGACTAGGATGGTTTAGGATTAACTTAGGGATAGGCAAGTGGATGGCATTTAATGAGGGTGTGTGAAGGAGGAGATATTTGTCAACTTTGGCTTGGGTTAGTAAGTTTTAACCCATGTTTAAGGTTAGTAAGTTTTAAGCTTGCTTAGGATTGTGCAAATGATTAGAGGATGGATTAGGATGGTTTAGGATTAGCTTAGGGATAGGCAAGTAGATGGCATTTAATGAGGGTGGGTGAAGGAGGAGATATTTGTTAACTTTGGCTTGGGTTAGTAAGTTTTAACCCATGTTTAGGGAATGTCACAAGGTTAGGAGGGGATTAGGATTAGGTTTAAAGACATCTTCTAGAAGAGTCTAGACTTTGGATGAGGATAAAGACTTTTTAGAATAATCTAGAACTTCCTAGGATGAGGATGAAGACTTTCTAGAAGAGTCTAGAACTTCTTAGGATGAGGATAAATTAGATTTTTAGAAAATAAATAAAGTTTTATTTATTTCAAGGGTTTGGGTTGAGGAGATATTTATTAAAACTTTTTTAATAAACATGAGGATTAATATTTAATCTTAATTAAATATTTTAAGTTGGGATTGGGGGTAGGAAATGATGGGATTAGCCTTTAATAAAAATTAAAGAAGGATTAGAAGATTTTGGAAGAGGTTAGTGGTCTTAAGAAAATTGGCCAAGTTTTGGGCAAAAAATAAATTTTTATTTATTTTGGATTTTTTGGTCAATTTATTAATTAAATAATTAATAAATAAGGAAATAATGTTTAAATAAGATTTAAAAATTTTTGGGAGGGATTCCTTAATTAAATATTTTTAATTAAGATAAAGGGATTTAATGACATAAAAATAAATTAATTAATTAATAAATGATGATGTCATTAAGAATTTTTTAGAAAATAAAAATACTTTATTTTCTATAGGTTTTTAGGTGTCTACAATGACAACATATGTCTTTAAGGGTCCTAAGACGCCTAGGGACATTAAAATTGTTTATATGGGTCGAAAGGGATCATAGGATAACCTATGACTCTTTTTGACACATTTCATTACAACATATGTTTCTAGGAGTCTCAAGACCCTTACGGGTATATTATAGTCATTTATATGGGTTGAAAGGGGTCATAGGATAACTTATGACACCTTTCAACACATTTGATTACAACATAGGTCTCCTAGGGTTGTAGGACCCATAGAGATATATTATAATCATTTATATGGGTCGAAATGAGCTATAGGATGTCCTATGACCCCTTTCAACACATTTCATTACAACATATGTCTCTAGGGGTCCTAAGACCCCTAGGGGGACATATTATAATTTTTTATATGGGTTGAAAGGGGTCATAGGATAACTTATGACCCCTTTGAACACATTTAATTACAACATATATTTTTAGGGGTCTTAGGACCCCTAGGGACATATTATAATCATTTATATGGGTTGAAAAGAGTCATAGGATGACCTTATGACCCCTTTCAACATGTTTCATTACAAAATATGTCCCTAGGCATCCTAGGACTCTTAGAAACATATCATAATCATTTATTGTAAGGAAACTTGGCAATAAAGAATATAACCATTTCCACATAACTCATAATAGATATGAAATAAATACGGAATTAAAATCCACATGCAAGAGAATAAACAACATACCCACAAAAAATGTGACACAAGATATACCTTGGGAAACCCTCATTGAGAGAAAAAACCTAGCCTCCAAAAGCATCCATCACCATGTATTATTCAACAAAAATATCATTGCCATACAACCATGGAAGCCTTCATGGTCATAGCCACAACTAAGAAAACTATGTGAACAAGCATGAATCCACACATCCCATGACATGCTTTCAACCTTCACAAATGCTGCCTTGGCTAACCTCTTAAGCCTTGTCCCCCTCGATTCTTGCCTTTCTCACACTTCTCTCTACAACAACTACCCTTGTGGTTGCTTATATAGTAGCAAGTCCCACAAAACCACTAAGTGATATTACATAAACCATGTGCTAAAATCATGTATCCAAGCTATCCATTACATCATGATGAAAAACCATCTTCTAACCATGAGAATCAACCAAACCATCAAACCATCAAAGAACTAAAATTGCACATCATGAGCTCCTCAAAAGAAACCAAATAACAATGATCCTCAACCAAGAAGATATACTGCCATAACTGAATCAAAAAATCCAAGCTAATGAACATCAACGATGTACTTGTATATCCAATCATGTCATGCCAAAATCTATGACACCATGATTAGATCCATGACCTGAGCATCTGTCTCTCAAAGTGTCCAACCTATCAGCATAAAATAGTCAACCACAATCCTCCACCATGACTATACCTGGTAACATCTCATCCCTTCTACATGAAGAAAAAATTAGCAAATCATGTAACTTAGGGCATAGACAACCCAAATTCAAGCCACCAATCTAAATATGCACCAATAATGAAATATCAATGGGCAAATACAACCCATAACCAAGCTATAAATGCAACTTGTAAGTATAGAAAACTTTACAATTATGAGGCTCAGAAGTGGTCATAAGAAAACCTATAACTCTTTTCGTCACATTTTATTACAACATATGTCTCTAGGGGTCCCAAGATCCTAGGAAAATATTATAATCATTTATATGGGTCAAAATGGATCATAGGATAACCTATGAACCCCTTTTACACATCTCATGACAACATATGTCTCTAGGGGTTGTAAGACCCTTAGGGACATATTATAATCATGTATATGAGTCAAAAGTTGTCATAAGATAACCTATGACCCCTTTTGACACATTTCATTATAACATATGTCTCTAAGAGTCCAATGACCCCTAGTAACATATTATAATCATTTATATAGATCGAAAGGGGTCATATGATAACCTATGAACCATTTTGACATATTTCATTACAACATATGTCTCTAAGGGTCCCAAGACCCCTAGGGACATATTATTATCATTTATATAGGTTGAAAGGGGTCATAAGATAAAATATGACTCATTTCAACACATTTTATTACAACATATGTCTCTAGGGGTCATAGGACCCCAGGGACATATTCTAATCATTTATATGGGTCGAAAGGGGTCACAAGATAAGCTATGATCCCTTTCGATATATTTCATTATAACATATGTCTCTACGGGTCCTAGGACCCTTAAAGATATATTATAACTATTTATATGGGTCAAAGGGGGTCATAAGATAACCTATGACCCCTTTTTGACACATTTCATGACAACATGTCTCTAGGTGTCTGTAATATCCTCCCCTAATTTGAACTTTGACTTGCAGAAATTTAACTTAAGGAATATTGTCAAACACTTTGTATGCAAACTCATAAAGCTGATTTCCTCAATAAATTTCTTTCCAATGAGTAGATTTACAAACAACTATAAAGTGACATTAAAATGCATAATACACATCATAACATTTTCACAAACACTTGGCACACATTCAATAGTATATGACAAATTTGGAAACTCTTTCAATCTGCTAATAAAGGGTGATTTTTAAATGTAGATGTGCACTTATAGCTGCCTTAAAGGCTGCAACAACTATTCAGACTGGTATTCAACAATTATTATACAAAATATCAAAATTTGATAGAAGAAACTTGGAATTAGTTCCCGTAGTATTTTGCAGATGTAGTCGGCCAGCCCTCCAAACTTCTAATCAGCTGGAAAAATAAGTAAACTTGATACCAACACTGTTCATGCCGTACTATAGCAAATACTGTTCATGCCAACTGTAGCAAAATACTATTCATGCGACACTATAGCAATAACTAACTTCAGATCTGCACTTCAAACCCTTGTAAATTTCTTTATGCAAATGCCCCAAATGAAATCCAGTGTGTTTCCTAAAGTGAAAACACCCTTGATCCTCCTGACTATATCTTCCAACAGCGAAGAGAATGCTAGCAAAGAGGAATTCTGTCCTCCAAGCCCGATAATCAGATATCCAGCAACATAGCATTAATCTTCATCCAAGCATACAAAAAAAAAAGCTCTTCCATTTCTTTTATAGTGTTCTCACAAGAGCTCAATCCTTTGTTTTCTCAATGTGGGATAAAACATAACTCCTTTTATGTACCTTATGTCTCCAATGTGTTATAAAAATAAAGGGAACTCTTTTAATTTAAATATTTTCCACAAACTATAGTCTATGCATTAATAAAGTTAAATATTTAAATTTAACTTTATAAAATGGGTTTATCAATGCATAACAAATCTTATCAATGATAAATAAGTCTTCCTGTCAATTTTAAACAATTACCATCGATATACCATTGTGACTGAATGTTCGGCCATGTCCAAGATGACTTACTATAAATAGTAAGTATGCCCAGAGTTGCCTCAGAACCTCTCAGAAAGAACTGCAACTGAAACTGTCTAGGCCAAATGGCCTCTAAGCCCCTTTAATGTCCTAGTTAGCCTACGGGACTGTGGGGAAATAGGCTAATGAAAACATCATGCTATGAATGCTAGAAAGGGGACATTACAGTTCGCCCTTCCCAAAATTGCTTGTCCTTAAGCAATTTCAGCTCTGGATGCTGCAATATCTGCTCATTTTCCCAAGTAGCATCCTCGACAGGTAAGTTCCTCCACTTCACTAGATACTCCCTGATAGTCCTCCTGCGAAGCACCCTCTCCCTAGAGTCAAGTATGGCCTTGGGAACCAAGATAAGCTTTCCCTCATCATCAAGAGGTGGCAATACTACTGAAAGCACCACATTGTGACCCAATGCCTTCTTAAGGCGTGACACATGGAACACATTATGCACTTTACTATCTGCAGGCAACTCCAACTCATAAGCTACTTCGCCCACTCTCCTGATTACTTTGAACGGTCAATAGTAGCATGGTTTTAATTTCTCTACTCCACTCTTCTTGAGAGAGGATTGTCTATACAGTTGTAACATGAGGTACACCATATCTCCCACCTCAAAAGACCTCTCAACCCTGTGCTGATTAGCATATTGCTTCTGTTGATTTTGTGCCTTTTGAAAATTTTCCTTCAAGGATCGCATAATGTCTGACACTCCTGCAAAGTATCCTTGGCCTTAGGCACCTTGCTGTCTCCAAATAACAAATCCAAAAAATTAGGAGCATCATACCCGTATAGTGCCATAAAAGGGGACATTTGAATAGACATATGGAAAGAGGTATTATAGCAGTACTCCCCTAGATGTAGCCACTTCACCCAAGCCTTCTGCTCTCCTGCAATGTAGTTTTGAAGGTACCCCTCAACCCATTTGTTCACTATCTCTGTCTGCCCATCAATTTGGGGGTGGTAGTTGGTACTCAGAGTGAGCTCTGTTCCACATAACCTGAACAACTCCTACCAAAAGTGGCTCATAAATCTGTTGTCTCTGTCACTGACTATGCTCCGTGGTATCCCATGTAGTCTGAATACCTCTCAAAAAAATAGTTTTGCTGTTTGTGCTGCTGAATATGTAGACGAAATTGCAAAGAAATGTGCAAATTTTGTCAATCTGTCTACCACAACAAAGATACAATCTCGACCCTGTGCCTTGGGGAGGCCTATGATAAAATCCATGGAAATGCTATCCCACTTCTTCTTTGGTATGGGTAGGGGCTGTAGTAAACCACCCAGAAAAGAATGTTCCTGTTTGTTCTGCTGACACACATGGCATTCCCTAACAAATTGAAGCACCTCTGATTTGAGTCCTTTCCAACTGAAGCACTCTCTCACCTGCCGATATGTCTTAAAGAATCCGGGATGTCCTACCATTGGTGAATCATGAAATGCCCTCAAAATCATCTGCTTCATAGCAGACCCGGGTACTAAATAAATCCTTTCCTTGTAGATGATCAGATCATTTACGACAGTGTATCGACTATCTTGAATAGCTCCCTCAATAATGCTAGATGCCCAACTATCCTTAGCATATTCTGCCAAGATCATCTCTCTCCAATCATCCATGACTATCCCAATAGCAAGCAAATGAGGCCTTCTAGATAAAGCATCTGCAACAATATTTTTCTTCCCTTTGACATAGGCTATGTTGAAATCATAGGCATATAATTTACAAACCCATTTTTGTTGCCTGTCATTAAGGTCCTTTTGTCGAAGGAAATGTTTCAAGCTATTATGATCTATTTTTACTATGAATCGGCTTCCCACTAAGTACTGCGTGAACTTAACTAGCGCATGCATGATTGCTAGCATCTCTTTGTCGTAGATGTTGTAGGTTCTCTCCACACCTCGTAATTTTCTACTCTCATATGCGATGGGATGTTTATCTTGCATGAGAATAGCTCCTATGTCCTCTCCTGAGGCATCACACTGTAGCTCAACAGGCCTGGTGAAATCTGGAATGGCTAAAATAGGACATGTACTCATCAGCTCCTTAAACCTGTCAAAACAATCCTGAGCCCTCTCTGACCACTTGAAACTATCTTTCCATGTCAAATCTATAAGTGGTGTTGCTATCTTTGAAAATCCCTTCACAAATCTGTGGTAGAACCCACAAAGCTCGAGAAATCCCTTGAGTTGTGAAGTGTTCCTTGGTGGTGGCCAATCCAGAATGGCCCTGATCTTGTCTGGGTCAACCCGAACACTTCCTGCACTAATAATATGCCCTAGATCGAGCAACTCTGTCATCCCAAACTCACATTTACTCATCTTGTCATATAATGACTCCCTCTCTAGAATACTGAGCACTGTATCAATATGCTTCAAATGTTCCTCCCAAGTACGGCTGTATATTAGTATATCATCAAAAAATATCAACACAAACTTCCTCAACTAATCTCTGAACACTCTATTCATACAGGACTGGAAAGTGGCAGGGGCATTTGTCAACCCAAAGGGCATGACTAAGAACTCAAAATGTCCATAGTGACATCTAAAAGCTATCTTCTCCACATCCGCCTCTCTAACCCGTATCTAATGGTAGCCAGATCTCAAATCAATCTTGGAGAAGTAGCATGCACCATGCAATTCATCAATAAGCTCATCGATGCGTGGGATAGGGTATTAGTTCTTGATTGTCTTCTTGTTTAGCTCCCTATAATTAATGCACATCCTCATTGTACCATCCTTCTTCTTCACCAATACTACTGAAGAAGCGAAAGGACTTTTTCTTGGCCGTATGTGCCCTATGTCAATCAACTCCTTAATTGCCTTTTCTATTTCATCCTTACATCTCTTCGGATGGCGGTAAGGTGTGATGATAACTGGCTTAGCCCCTTCCTCTAATTCAATAACATGCTCAATTCCCCTATCCGAGGGTCTCCCTGGAGGTATCTCACCAAACACCTTAGTATGTTTGGTTATTTTTATTTGTACATCAGGTGGATACTCTTGTTTATACTGCTCTATCATCTCAGGCATTACTCTAAACTCTACTGCCCACTGCACCTGATCATGTCTAAAGAAACTCTGCATCTGCTTGAGTGACACCACTCGAAGTCTCCCATCTGACAAACCTCTGAGCACTATCTTCTTACCATTTTCCTCAAACCTCATTTCCATTTTCTCAAGGTTAAATGTAAACTCTACTAGAGACTTCATCTAGTTCATCCCAAGCACCATATCCTGATCACCAATGTTGACCACAAAGAAATCTCCTGTCATGTCATAATCTCCCAAACGAAGCTGCAAGTTGGAGATTTTCTTGGTACATTCAATTTTGAAGCCATCGGCAACCATCACCTTAAATCCCCTATGCTCCTCTGTATGTAGCCCTCTGCGTGTCACAAACTTCTCATCAATGAAGTTATGTGTCGCCCCTCTATCAATGAGTGCCACAACTCTCTGTCCATCCAAGGTTCCCCTAACTCTAAAAGTGATGGCCTTCTGTATACTTGACAACTAAGCTATCATGCTATCACCGTGTGCTTCCTCCTGTGAAGAACTATCATCATCTCCATCTGATTCGGATGACTGCTCTGAATCTCCATCTACTGACTCTTCGGCTGAAAAGTACTCCATCTGCTTAGCTTTTTCTTTCAATGGACACTTATGTGACAAATCCCAAGGCTCCATGCAATGAAAACAAAGCTTCTTCTTCCTGAGATCATTAAGTGTCTCATTGTCCAACCTCTTACTTAGCTAGCTGAACCTCTTTATGAAAAGGTTTCCTGTCCTTATCTTTCCTTGAAGGGAAACTCTTTGCCTAGAATTTATTTTTTGAAGATGAAGAGGAATCCATGTCACGAGCTTTCTTAATGGCTTCCTGCAAAGTGGGAGGGTTGAGAGCTTTAATCCACCCTCTCAACGGATCAGCTAACCCATCTATAAATAGAACTAGTATCCTCCGTTCAGATACATCTGTTACTAACACTGCAAGTTTCTGAAACTCTAAAATGTATGTTTCCAATGATCCCCACTATTTAAGCTGAGCTAACTCCTTGAAATGGAGTTCTGGATCCTTCCTATCAAAACATTCAATCAGCCTCTCTGTAAACTCCACATATGAGGTAATGTGTGCATGTCCCATAGTGACCATACCATGATGCCACCACTCGTGTGCTAAACCATCCAGATGAATTGCTGCGTACTTAATAGCTTCTTCCTCGGGCATAGGGTTCAATTGAAAGTATGTGTCAAGCTTTTGAACCCAAGCTCTTGCTGTAGACTTTCCTGAGCCATCATAATATGGTAACTCAAGTCTCCCTACTTTCTTCCATAGCTCATAGCTCTGGTTCCTGTCATGTCCACATGTCATATGTTTCATCCGCACATCCATATACTCCCTAAAGGTAATTGCAGTAGTAAAATCAGGCCCTCCGGCTTCCCAATCTCTCCTCAACTGGTCCTGTATATCAGTAATTTTGGGCTCTATTACAAGCTGCTCTAGAGCTCTAGGAGGAAATGTAGGAATCATGGGCCTTGAACTCATTGTCCTAGCTCGCTGGGGTGCATGACCGGAATTGTTTCCAACTTGTTCATCTCCATTATGTGTCCCATCTTGACCATTTCCATTTTGATTGTTACCATTCTGATTATTTTGTCCACCCATGTTAGCATTCAACCCAATTTGATGAGCCATCATCTGCATCATAAGATCCAATCTCTGATTCTGTTCCTGTGCCCTTTGTTCTACTACTCCCTAACCCTGTACCAAGGTCTCTAATAACTATAAGAATCTTTCCTCTCCAAGCTCTGGACCGGCATTCTCGCCTCCACCTAATCTTGTATTCCTGTCATCTCGATCACCCATATTACTGCCTTGATCAAAGAATACCTCCGCTGTGTCTATATGACTGGATTCTATACCCCCCTATATGGATGAACTAGAGTATTTTCTTTGCAGGTCTGAACTCCTACTTTGTCTTGCTCTGGTATTGCAGAAATTATAAGGCCCTTGTCGCATGCTCAAACATAAATGCTCTGATTTTAGTGTTTTGACATTTCATCAAACACTTTCCCCTCTATCTACCAGTTCCAAATTTCCTATAAGACCTCCACAGGATGGCAAGACTTATAGCTATGATACCACTATAATATCCTCCCCTGATTTGAACTTTGACTTGCAGAAATTTAACTTAAGGAATATTGTCAAACACTTTGTATGCAAAATCATAAAGCTGATTTCCTCAATAAATTGCTTTCCAATGAGTAGATTTATGAACAATTATGAAGTGACATTAAAATGCATAATACACATCATAACATTTTCACAAACACTTGGCACAAATTCAATAGTATATGAAAAATCTGGAAACTCTTTCAATCTACTAATAAAGGGTGATTTTTAAATGTAGATGTGCACTTACAGCTACCTTAAAGGCTGCAACAACTATTCAGACTGCTATTCAACAATTATTATGCAAAATATCAAAATTTGACAGAAGAAACCTGGAATTAGTTGTCGTAGTATTTTGTAGATGTAGTCGGCCAGCCCTCCAAACTTCTAATCAGCCAGAAAAATAGGTAAACTTGATGCCAACACTATTCACGCCTTACTATAGCAAATACTATTCATGCCCACTATAGCAAAATACTGTTCATGCGGCACTATAGCAATAACTAACTTCAAATTTGCACCTCAAACCCTTATAAATTTCTTTATGCAAACGCCCCAAATGAAACCCAATGTATTTCCTGAAGTGAAAACACCCTTGATCCTCCTGATTGTGTCTTCCAACAGCGAAGAGAATGCTAGCAAAGAGGGATTCCATCCTCTAAGCCCGATAATCAGATATCCAACAACATAACATTAATCTTCATCCAAGCATACAAAAAAAAAAGCTCTTCCATTTCTTTTATAGTGTTCTCACAAGAGCTCAATCCTTCGTTTTCTCAATGTGGGATAAAACATAACTCCCTTTATGTACCTTATGTCTCCAATGTGTTATAAAAATAAAGGGAACTCTTTTAATTTAAATATTTCCCACAAACTATAGTCTATGCATTAATAAAGTTAAATATTTAAATTTAACTTTATAAAATGGGTTTATCAATGCATAACAAATCTTATCAATGATAAATAAGTCTTCCTATCAATTTTAAACAATTACCATCGATATACCACTGTGACTGAATGTCCGGCCATGTCCAAGATGACTTACTATAAATAGTAAGTATGCCCAAAGTTGCCTCAAAACCCCTTAGAAAGAACTGCAACTGAAACTGTCTAGGCCAAATGGCCTCTAAGGCCCTTTAATGTCCTAGTTAGCCTACGGGACTGTGGAGAAATAGGCTAACGACAACATCATGCTATGAATGCTAGAAAGGGGACATTACAGTGTCTTATGACTCCTACGGATATACTATAGTCATTTATATGGGTCCAAAGGGGTAGGACCACATATGTTTCCCTAGGGACATATTTTATTTGTTTGAATCGATCGAATAGGATTATAAAGTTCCCCATGACCCCTTTTGACTCATTAAATAAGAAAATACATTCCTAGGGGTCCTAGGAATATATATTGTGTGTACGAATTATTTGAAAGGGGTAATAGAGTATCTTATGACCTCTAGCACACTTAATATCATTGAATGGGTCAAAAAGGGTCATAGGATATTCTAAGGCCATTTTTAGTCATTATATCACATCATTTATGTGGTTAGGAGTCTTAGGAACCATAAGCACACATATTGTGATTAAATGGGTTAAAGAGTGTCATAAGGTACCCTATGACCCCTTTTGATCTTTTGGAACCAGTATATGTATGGTTAAGGGACCTAAGCCTTTAACAAATATATTAAGTATCCTAAGAAGGGGTCATACTATTATAAAAGAATTTTAAAAATTTAAATTAAAAAAAAGAAAATTAAAGAAATTAAAAATAAATATTAAAAGAATGGTATTCGATTTGAGAATGGGTATCTGATTTAGGAATGGATACTCCATTTGGGAACGGTTACCTGATTTGGTTTAGTTTTTCTTTGGATGCCAACCCTCCATGGTCAACACCAAAAATGTACCAAAAACATGTTTTTGGTGTGTTTTTGTGTATTTCTGACTTCGATGATGTACTTGACGACTTTTTTTCATCTAAATTTGATGAAATGAAAAGGGTTTCTTGAGAATGTTCTCAGCATTCCATCAATATAATGTCTCCCAAATTATGAGTTAAGTAAGTAATTATTACTTTTTTTTAATGGAGTTAGCTACAAAGTGTTGATTGACATACTGATTGAAAAATAGCTATAACTTTCAAACCGTATAAGATTTGTGAAATCTAAAAGATGTGTCACATTCTATGCTTCAACTAGTATAAGAAAAAAAAAATTTAATTTTGAATTTTTTTAAACTAGTTAAGGTGGTCAGACACAAGACTTTTTTAATTTTGAAAATAGTTTAGTAGAAAATGTATATTTAATTATTTATTTGGAATAAAAATTCTTAAAAATATGCGTCACATCCGTGCATGAGTCTACTTTTTATCTCTATAATTATATCAAAAAATATTATCATTTGATTTTTATTAAGGTGGTCAAATATACACCTACTTTTTATTTTTGCTGTAAAATTTTTGTAGTACTACATTAAAATCCAAACTTTTAACCAATCAAATAATTTATTCTCCAGATAAGGCCTAGTGTTTAGAAACTAGATTCAATTTCCTATAGATTATTTTCTTACAACTTTCTATTTTGATTTAATAAATATTTTGAATTTAAATTAAAAATTAAAAATAAAATACATAAAATTAAAAATCTTAAACTCACCCACTAAACTTTATTCAATAACTACCATTTTTTCCTAAAGTCCCATCTACCCACCCCACTTGCATATTACTTTATCTTAGGCGTTAAAGGGAAATAAGGTGCACATCACATCATAGATGATGTCACCCTTCCTACCTCTTCTCTTTTGACGCAACATGCTTTTGAGGGGAGGTTAAAGTCAATTTGGCATTAATGCTACCTTGGTTTTTTTTTTAATTAAAAAGAAACCACTTTATATTCCCTTGGTCCACGTGCATGTTTGGATAGGAGGGGGGGTAATGGTTAGTAAAGTTAGTGGGATTGGGTTAGTAATATCTGATTGTTAGTAGTTAGAGTAAGTATAATTTAGTTAATAGTAAGTAGTGTAAAGTTAAGTTAAAATTAGGTGTGAGTAAAGTTAGTTTGTATATTGTGTGTTACATTTTATTTAGTATTAGTTAAGAATAGTTAGTGTAATTTATTAATTAGTTTTTTTTATTGTATTAAGTTTTTTTTAATTTGTATTGTTAGTAATTAGAAAAAGGTAAAAGTAAGTTAGTTTAGGTAATATTAATTTAATTATTAAAAGTTGAGATTTATTTTAAATGTTAGAATATTGTTAAACATTAGTAGTTAGTTAGTGAGTTAATAATTAGTTTTTAGTTTGCTTTAAATAATTAAACTTAGATAGTTTTATTATTTAATTTTATCTTGAATTATAATTTATTTTTAATTAGTAAAATAGTTGTTAAATATTAATGTTAGAATTAGTTATTTTAATTTATTAGATTATATTAAAGTTTTAAGATTAGTTGTATTTTAGATGTTAATATTAGTTTAGTTGGTATTATTTTAAATTAGCTTAGTTTTAATTTATGTTTTACTAGTGGGTATAGTATAATGTTGAGTTTCGTATGGATTATTTGAAAAGTAAATTTAAAAATATATTATTTTAGATTAATTTAATTTAATTAATATATATATATATATATTATTTGTTCATATAAGATTTAATTACTATTAATTTAGTGAAATCTAAGATTGATTTTAAAAGATGAGTTAGTATGTTAATTAGTATTCGACTTTAAAAGTATTATGCTTAGATCTTTTTAAGTAATTGTGTTGGGTTGTTTATTCTAAATAATCGATTAAATAATGAATGTTTAATTATAATGAATTATTCCTGTACGATAGTTAAAAATTGAAATGAACTGTCAAGGTATTGTTAGGGGAACCTGTACCTATCTTGCAACATATCTATAGATTAACTTGTGAAACAAATATATCTAATCATATCAAAAACCTATGTGACATGTATGTCTTTTGTTAACCGATATTAACATAGTAGGTTTAATTAGCTAAACAAAAAAAAAATTACGTGTTTTCCCCTTGTATTTT
Organism: Cupressus sempervirens; assembly: GCA_028749045.1. Classification (NCBI taxonomy): domain Eukaryota; kingdom Viridiplantae; phylum Streptophyta; class Pinopsida; order Cupressales; family Cupressaceae; genus Cupressus; species Cupressus sempervirens. The sequence goes on from CM053785.1 coordinate 983,237,617, forward strand.
GAGTATGACATATGAGTAGAATTCAAGATGAGCATCAAACACAATTAGTTGTTTTTTATTTTCCACCATAAAACTTCATACTATTTTATTGGTAAGTGGAATTCAAGATGAGCATTGAAGATGACTAGTTATCTATCATATTCCACCATAACACTTTACAATATTCAGAAAATTTTGATTAGATTTTGTTAGACATTCAATGAAAAGATAAATGATAAGCATTATTTATGAGAGTCAAAAGTATTTAGCAAAGAAGCCAACAGTAATTGTGTCAACTATTCAAACACTTCAACAATTAATACTTACCCAATTAATAATAGTACATTTTGTTGACAAGAGTGGTAAAGTAACAATTAAGAATAAATAATTTACAATCTCATGTAAAGTTTTAAAAAATAATAACTCATTGTTGTTGATGCAGGAAAATAGGTTGGGAACCCTACTATAGATGTTAAGAACCAATAAGAATTAGAGAATAAATAGTTTTTGTTTAGAAAAGAAAATATGAATAAATTTGAAACATTGGAAAAAAGAATATCAAAAATAAACAAAACTCTTGTATTGAGTACAATTAATAAACTTAAATCAATTTGAATGTTTCAAATGAATTAGAGATCAATTTTTATAATCATTTGAGTTGTAAGTTAATAGAAATTTTCTTTCATTTTTTAATTGTAATAATTACTTTAGTTTTTGCAAGTTTTAATCAATAAATAATGAAATTTAAATGAAAGAAAAGTGTAAATTTAATATTTGTATTTTGTTTGTAAATGAAAATCAAAATCATTCATGAGTAGAATTCAAGATGAGTATTGAAGGTAGTTAGTTGTATGTCATTGTCCACCATAACACTTCAGAGTATTTTATTGATGAGTGGAATTCAAGATGAGCATTGAAGACAGTTAGTTGTCTATCATTTTCAAGTGTAACACTTCACAGTATTTGGACAATTTTGTTTAGATTTAGCCATTGATAATGTTAGAGTCATTTAACGAAAAGACAAATGGTAAACATTGTTTTTAAGAGCTAAAAATATTTAGGAAAGAAATTAACAATAATTGTATGGTTTTATATTGTGACAATTATTCAAACACTTTAACAATTAATATTTACCTAACTTGAAGTAGATACAATTAAATAATAGTAGGTTTTGTTGACAAAAGTGGTAAAGTGACAATAAAAAACAAATAATATACAATCTCATGTAGAGTTCTAAAAAAATAACAACTCATTATTGTTGATATAGGAAAATAGGTTGGGAATCCTATTGTAGATGTTAAGAACGAATAAGAATTAAAGAGTAAATATTTTTTATTTAGAAAAGAAAATATGAATAAATTTGAAACATAGTTGAAAAGAACATCAGAAAAACATAAAGCTCTTATATTGGCTACAAAAAATAATTTTATTTTTGTAATTTTTATATTAATCTAAAAGTATATATCAAAATTATTTTGTAAAAAATATTATTCAAATTACTCTCCCATACACTACAAAAAAGAGTTGAAAGAATGAAATGTTAGAGCAATTTCAAACTTTGAATGTTATTAAAATTTCAAATACTTCATTAAAAAAACTTGAAAATAAAATAAAATAAAAAATTGCAACTTTACAATTTGATTGTCCAATCAAATCATATTTTGACAACTTTGTATAACTATATAGCTTCAATAAATATTAATCTTTTTGCAATTGAAAATGAATTATTTATCTAGAATCATATTGATTATAATTTTCTACAATAGTGTTTTCTACAGCATGTGACTTTTAATTTTTTGTTCACCAAAATCAATAATTACTTTGAAAGCATTTTACTTTTTTTTAATGACAACATTAAAATAACATAATAAATATGTACCAACAAAGATAACACTATTTATAAATATCTTGAAAAAATACTTTAATAAAAATTAATTGTAGAACTTAGCATCTATATATATATATATATATATATTGGTTTTGAAGATTTATTTCTAGTGCTTATTAGGTTATAGATTTGTATGATTAACCTAGCTAATCTGACTTATCTTTAACATTTATAATATGTCGATTGAACTATTTAATCAAGAATCTGTAAATTTTTAATGCACTCACTAACACTTATTGTAATACACAAAATGTGTAGACAAAGAAATCAAATATTAATTTCTTCTATCATCAAACTAAATATCAAGATATTATAGCACTTAGTGTAATGCAACTTTTCAATTTGATTGTCCAATCAAATCATTTTATTTTTCAACAACTTTGTATAACTATATAGTTTCAATATATATTGATCTTTTTGTAATTAAAAATAAATTATTTATCTAAAATCGTATTCATTATTATTCACTACAAGTGTTTCATTCAACGTGTGTGACTTTTAAGTTTTTGTTCACCAAAATGAATAACTACTTTGAAAGCATTCTACTTCTTTTGAAAATGACAACATGAAAATAACATAATAAATATGTACCAACGAAGCTGACACTATTTATGAATATTTTGTAAAAACACTTTAATAAAAATTGATTATAGAACATGACATCTTTATATATATATATATATATATATATATATATATATATATATATATATATATTTGAAGATTTCTTTTTGGTGCTTATTGGGTTAGAGATTTCTATGATTGACCTTACTAATTTGATTTATCTTCACCACTTATATGCCAATGGGGCTATTTAATCATGAATCTATAATTTTCAATACATTCACTAACACTTATTGTAATGCACAAAATTTGAAGGCAAAATAAATCAAATATTGACTTCTTTCGTCAAGTTAAATATAAAAGCACTTAATTTAAATTTTAAATTTTATTTTCAAGCAACTTTTTAAATTTAATTGACAAATCACAATATTTAATTTTTGAAAAACTTTTTCTTCTATATTATTTTAATATATCTTGCAATTTTTTTATTTGAAATATTTTATTTTATCTTCAATGCTATTGGTAAAAGCGTGCTACAGTCACGAGTTTGGCTTTTAGCTTTTGTCCATTTTGTAAGTTTTATTTCTTCCTATTTGTTGTTATGAACTTTGGCACAAATGTTTATTATTATTATGAACTTTGACATTATTAGTTCATTCATGATAGGAAACTTATTCATTCATTAAAGTGAATGATCTTATTAGTTTGTCCAATCATGGGCTTTCTTCATCTTTTTTCCACTATAGACATATCCTTTTTTTGATATTATTGCAAATTTAGTTAAATTTATTTTTATACAATTTGATTGGCCTATGTATGCTACAGTCATGAATTTGAAATTTTTTCCTATGTATGCTACAGTCATGAATTTGAAATTTTTTTTTTTTTTTTTACACACAAAATAATTTATTTATTCTCTTTTTCCAAACTTTAGATATCAATACTAAGAGTCTAATAATAATAAACATAAGAATGATGCATATTGTCAAACATTGATATATTGTGGTTACAGTTGTATTCCATTTCATAAAAATCAACACAAACAAACAAAACAAGACAACATGATAAGCAATTAGAGATGACCTTTCTTGTCCTTTATAGTTGTTGTGTTGCATAAGTTTTCTTGGAATAGATACAAGATATTTCTCTTTATAGTTGTAGCTTATAAATTATTTTGAAGTCAACATTTGTATTTTGTGAGCATTGATTATGGAATCCTCTAAAATTATTTTTTTCCTATTTATAGCATTGGTTGATTGTTTTTAATTCACATTTATAAAAGTTTTCATCTCTTCCTACTAAAGTACAAGGTATGTCTAAGATTTTTCTATTCTTTTTCTTTTAGATTATATTGTATTGTAATTGTATTATTTTTTGTGATCGTCATATTTTCATGAAATCTATTTATAGAAACTTGTCCAAATCTATTGGTTAGAACATATTGTGTTGTAGTTGTATTGTATTATGTGATCATTATATTTACATGAAATATATTTATAGAAGCTTGTCCAAATCTATTGTTTAGAATCAATTTAAACAAGTAAAATATATTTATGAAAGCTTGTTCAAATCTATTGTTTAGAATCATTTTGTTGTAAAATGTAATGTCCCCATCTTTTTAGCATCTCAGTGGAGTTCTTAGCCTTGACATTCTCCAAAGGCTAAGTGGAGAAATAAAGAGAAATTGATTAAATTAATTTTTTATAAAGTCATTAAATAAATTAAAATAAAAAGGTGACTTTATATTTAAGTAATTTAATTAATTGAGAGTGCATTAATTATTGAAAGGGAAAAACTTCTAGTAATTTAATTTTCTAGAAGCACAATTAATTATTATATTGCAAGAGAGAAGCTTCTAGCGAGTGCATTCATTATTGGAAGGGGGGAACTTCTAGTATTTTAATTTTTTAAAAGCACATTAATTATCGAAAAGGGAGAAACTTCTAAAGAATTCAACTATTAAATATTTTATTTCCTTCTAGAAGGGTGAAGGAAAAGTATAAATAGAGGTGAGAGCTTCATTGTTTATCATTTGATTATTGTGAATTGCATTTGATATTAAGTTGGGAGAAGAAACTAAGGTTTCCAATTTTAGTCAGCCATTGGAGAATGTCAACTCTTAAGTGTTGCAACCATTTGAGGTGGTGAAATATCCATTGAATTTGGTACTTAGGAGAGCTTCAATTCAGGAGTTCTATTTGTGCTTAAATTGGAGCATGCATTTATTGTTGGTTGCTGTAGTACACAAGAACATTGTCACGCTACAGTACTTATGTTTGATTCATTTTCATTTTTGGGCATCACTATTATCAGGTTCTTCTTGTAACTATTAGTAGTTATCATTCATAAGCATATGATTTTGCTGTGATAATTTAGAATCAAATTTTGGCATTATTGTATATCAATTTTTTTGCATCTAGTTTCCATGTATTTGCATTGAAAATATGAAAAGAATTGCACTTGCATACTAGTTCATTGTAAGAGGATATTACACTGGTATCAGAGCTTGCTTGCAAAGTATTTGACAAAATGTTGAACAACTGAACTAGAGAAGATTTTGGTGTTTGAAGAAGTTATAACCTGTTGGGGTTATTACATTGATATTAGAGCTAAATCCTGCCATCCTGAGGGTTTAGCAATTACATGCAGCCACCTGGGGTTAGCTCTCATAGATTTTTCACTCATAGGCAAGCTTTATTTATCAGGGAATAAGATTTTTACAGGCAGCCAGACACCATGGGTGACAAGCAAGAACATATCTCACCAAGAGACAATAGAAATGAGGATCTAAAAATAAGGGAATTTTACACAACAATGGTTATAGGACAAGAACGGATGGCTTAGACCTTGTAGACACTTACAACCATGGTTGAGTGCATGAATCAACAGGATAGACAGAATTAGGAACAAGAGGATAACAAGAGTGTAGTGGGATCACCTAGAGCTCATAGAATTCTTTCTAGAACAGCAAACAAGTCCACATACCCTACATTTGTTAGAGAAGAACTAGTACAAGAACCAATAGAGAAATTTGAGGATGAGACATTTGCAAATATCCTTATGGTTGAAAATAATGAATGGAAATTATTGACACCATAGGTTCGAGAGAGGATGACCTTTGAATGCTTCATAAATTAGAGAAGAGAACATTACAGGTCACTCAGAAAAGATAGGAGGCCTAGGGGTCAAAGTAGTGAGTTGAAGAGGGCTACAAACAAGCTTACTATGCCCACATTTGATGGGAGTGAAAAGATGATAGCTCAAATTTGGATCCATAAGCTTGACACATTTTTAGCACTAAGGCCAATGCCAAAGATTGAAGCTATCAAATATGCCACATGGCATTAGGAGGGAGTAGCACATGAATGGTGGTACCATGGTATGGTAACACTTCAATATAATTAGGTGATAGAGTACTGTTGTGGTGTTCACAACACACATCTCATTCCTTACTAGGAATGGGGACCCCCTACTTTTTTTGACTCTCAGACTCACAATTCAAGAGTCAGGAGAAGAATTTTTGTTTAAAAGTTGAGTCCAAAAATCACAAAAAAAAAAAATCAAAAAATTGAAAAACACAAAAAAAATTGAAAATTTTCAAAAAAACTTGAAAATTTTCAAAAAAACAAAAATCAAACGCACCACTGAGGGCAGCGCATGCCAACAAGGGCATCGCGTGTGCTGCCATAAAGGGTGCACGTACTACCATGGGAGTGTGTACCCCCAAAGGTCGCATGTACGCATCGCCAAGGGCCACGCGCTTTAAGCGTGCGCATGCCACCAAAGGCTGTGTGTGCTTGCCAAGCCACCCTTTCACCTCCAATTTTGTCTGAGTATCCATAAAAGAGGTTTAAAATATATCATTTAAGTATAAGTTGATGTATATTTAATTTCTTATACTCATACTTAAGATATATTTTAGTAGATGTGACGAATCTTTTGAGATAGGTTTTAGACCTCCCCGAGATAAAGTAAAGATTCTAGGAAATTTCAAAGCTTCAGAAATCTAGACTTAGCCAAATTTTAGGGCTTTAGGAATCTAGACTTAGCCAAATTTCAGGGCTTCAAAATTTTAGACTCAACTAGATTTCAAGATTCACCTCCAGTTTTGTTTGAGTAGCTAGTGTGTCTTTACTATGCAGTGTTAACTCTATAGACTAATGTTTTTTTCTTTTGTAGGTAAAAATGGCATCCTCAACTTCTCGAGGTTATAACTTTTGACTCGGGCCTCAGAATTTAGAACTTCTTATAAGGTTGGAAAGAAGAACTAAAGATCTAATTTCAATCCCTAAAACAATGAGCCTTCAACTGGCCAATTTTAGGGACCAACAAAGGTCCCGACTTGAAATTTTGAGCAAAAGACCTCCAAAAAGGTCATTTAAAAATGCTTAAAAAATTTGTGAAAAAATATGAAAAAGTTACAAATATTTGGTCATCTTGGATAATCTAGACCACTTGGTTTCTCACCAGGAAGGATTGGATAGGTGGAGAGAAGACAAAGGTCAAAGATATAGAGGTTGGACACATAAAGAAAATTAGGTTCCTCATCTTATGCAGCTATTGGGGACAAGATTCAATGCAGGTGCTTTGAAATTTTTGATTAAAGAAGCGGAGGGAGTGCAAGTTTATGAAATTAATTGGCTATAAAGAGGGTGTAAATCATTAGAAAGGGGCATGGAGTGTATACAAAAAGTGATCTAAAACCTCATTTGAGCAAAACCCAGAAACTGTTTTCAAAATTAAGAACTTTGATTTTTTGGTGAATTAAGCTCTGTAGGTACACAGGTCCGCAGCTCTGCATTTTCATGCAGGTCTACAATTCAGAGCTGCACCGACAATTGATTTCCAGTTCAAAAAATAGCACTTCCCATGCATTGAGAGCACATTTTGATAGCAAGTTAACTCTGACACATGCCTAATGAAGGGCCAATTTCCATTTTTGATGCCTCCGTGCACTTCCACTTCGACTGATGGCCTCCTCCTACTTTCTCTCTCATGCTTTCATTGTTTTTGACATATAAAGGGGTCACACATCCAATTAATGAATAAAATATGGATGGAGTCCCTCTAAGCACCAGTTAGATTGTCAGTTTGTATATATTTAGTTTGTTTAAATATTTTTAAAGCATTTTATTGCGTCAAGATATCTCTCACTCTCAACACAAATTGAGGAGACGATTTCTTATAAATACCCCATTGTAAAATGTAACAAGGGTTGTCGTTATTATGCAATAAAGTTATGATTTTAGTGCTAGCATTCAGAGTGTAGTTATTCTTGCCTGAATGTGTCATTGTTTTGTGAATTTTATTCATGAGATTTTGATTGAGCCAAAGGTTTATTGTGTTGTTTTTGGTTGTGCGATCTTTTAGTTTTGGTGTTTGCTACATATATATGAATTCTATTGATGTAATGAGCTTGAGAAGAGATCACTTGATTGTGTCTACATAGCTTTTTGTCTTGCATGAGTGCACTTTTTGTGGCCTTGTGATTTGATGAAGAGTGAAACATCATTCAATTTTTTAAAGATTCTCACCAACAATTGCATCAGTGGATTCTAGAAAGCGTTGCTCCTATTTTCATTGGTTTCCTACTAATTTCTTCAAAGGTTTAACTCGCAGCATGTTGTGTTCTATAGCTTATGTCCATTTAGTAATTTCAATTTCAATTTATTTGATTTCATGTTATTTTCTTACAGTTTCATTATTTTCTTTGCTAACCCTCTGTTAGAATAGGACCTCATAGTAGCTACAATGTTAGAATTGCATTCATTGAAAAAATAGAAAAATAGAAAAATCTTGTTCTTTTGGTGTGATATTTTGAGATAGTGAATAGATTTTACTTCAATTCCAAGATAAACGAGTTTTATAACCAACAAAGGCCTCCTCGTGAACACTCATATTTATCTTCTATTGAGTAGATTTTGGTACGTCGCAAGACAAATACTGAACCTTGGAGCAGATCCCTAAAAAGATTTTCTTTTCAAGAGAGGAATTACACTATGGATTATTGCCATTGACCTCATGCAAAATGAATGCCCAACAGAAGTGGTGCTAGAAGGAGGGCCTAAAAACAAAGAACCTACTATTGGAAACAAGAAAGATTTGATAAAGTTTCAAAATTTTGCACCCTTGGAATAATTGCACTCCGTAAAAGTTCAGAAACCACTTCTAAAATTTTTAGAAATTTAGATCCATAGGTCCGTAGGTACGAAGGCCACAAATCCACAGGTCTATAGGTACGTAGGTTCATAGGTCAATAGGTACGCAGGTCCTTAGATCTGCAGCTCCATAGGTGTGCAAAATTCTGTGGTACACTATTTTGAGAAAGTGTGCTTCTCCAAAGGTGCACTTTTCCAGAATAAACACAAGTTGTTAGAACTTAGTCACTTTCCCTAGCATCATAGTGATAAAGGGATTCCAAGAACTCCACCCATTCACATTACACATTTCTTCATCATCGTTCGCTTTACATTCCACTTCACACATTTCCATCATTATGCACCGTGTCTTTCTTCAATGCCCAAAGTTCACCTTTGATCCTAATTGGACCATTACATGACTTGCCCAAAAATCCTTAAAAGTTTTGCCCATGGTTCATCTATGGAGAATCACAAATAGTAGAGGATCATCTTAAAATTTTCAAAGAGATTTGTAATCGAAATCAGATTCAACATATGGATGTGGTATGCTACCTTTTTCTTTACACTTTGGGGGAAATGACATTCAATTGATACCTCAATCTGCCACTAGCATCAATAATGGATTGGAACTCCTTTGAGAGAAAGTTTTTGGAACAATTCAAGATCTATGTTGATCTAGCTCTTCTATATCATCAGTTCATCTCGATTAAGAGGGATCCCCATGAGACTATTTCATAGTTTAATCATCGCTTCTCTAGGATGTAGCAAAGAATGGTGTTTCTATACACTGTACCATAGGAGGCTGCCATCCAGATCTACTTTGGAACAATGGATTCATTAACTTCTATTTTTCTAAGAAGGATCCCACCTAGAGACATTGATACCATTGAAAAGGTTTTCGAAGAGGCTGTGGCATTCACGAATCAGGTTACTGCTACTCCAATGCCAACAATTACATATTCTGGATATGGGTCTCAAAAAACTACTTTCTTTTAGCAAAAGGCAGTTACAGCTATTGAAGTAGAAAATGATGTGGCTAGAGAGCTTAAAGCCATGAAGGAGATGATGTCTCCTTTATCCAATGAACTCATCAAAATTAAGTCAAATTCTTCAAGAGACCAAGGCAATCATCCAAGACAACTTGCTACCCAAAACAATTATTCTTAGAATCAGAGTGGGAATTCTAGCCTTTACAGGAACATCAATAATGAGAATAATCGTATTACAGGCATGAGTTCAAGTGAAAATGGGTATGGGTACAATGATGTTTTGGATTGGCCTTACCAAGTCATGGAGGAGAAACCCTTGCAGTTTAGTGCAATGATGTTTGAATCATGTGATAAGTCTACAGGAGAAAAATTATGAAGATGGTCAAGAGAAGTTTGTGTTCCCATTCAATGAAGAAATTCTTCCAAGTTTTGATGTTTCAACAAGTGTGGATATGCCAAGAAATTTTGAGGGTGTGGAAAATTTTGAAGTTCCAAAACTCCATGAAGTTTCAAAAGGTGATACCAATTCTTCATACTGTGATATCAATTCCCCATTGGATAAAGATAAGATATCTCCCTCAAAATAAGATTTTTCATTAGAAGAGATGGATAGAGTGTTCAATTTGGTCTCAAGCTTGACTGAAGAAATGTCTCTTTGTGAGTATTCTACACATATGTCAAACCATGCAATAACATAGTCATGTAGAGTCCATCCATTTGGGTTCCATTCAGAAGAAAGTTGCCCCGATTTCTTGTTAGCTTGGGAGATCGCAATGGAGGGAAAGTATGATTTTGAACAAACTTCTTTGGGATACGAGGCATAAAACATCTTGGTTGATGATGGTAATGAATCCTGTAATTCAAAAGGGAGGCTGGTAATTGAGTTTTCTAGTCCAAGGGAGCCTAGAGTGGAACCTAAAGTGTCTCCATGTGCACGTGAAGTGGTGTACCATGAGATGAGACCACCAAAAGGAGAAATTACAATGTGTGAGTGTACCCCTATGGTGAGGGGCTTTCTAGATTAGGTGATATCTTTCCATTATCCCTCTCAATTTGATGATTTTCAATTTGAATATGATGCTAAAGGTAAGAGAACTTGTTTGTGGATTAATCATAGCCATAAAGAGTTACCACAACTTCTGATTTTGTATGATTTGTGCCCTGAATTTGAACAAAGATTGTCTAAACTTTATTTTCCTGAGTACAAAGACAAGTTAGCATTTTTGAGAACTATATGGGGTGGTTCATTACTATTGCACATAATGAGAAATCTACTGACAACTACCCCACATTCTTATTATTCAAGGTGTTTTGTAGATAAGTTTTTGTTTTTGTTTTTGTTTTTCTTAGTCTTTTTTAGTCTTTCTAGTTAGGTGTTGCATGTTTGCTTTCAGTCATTTTTATTTTATTTTTAAAGTTATATCAGTCCTAGGGGGTAAGGTGTACTTGGGATTTTTCTCAAGACTTACTAACCACTCTTTGGTCCCGATTTCAGGAGGAGGTATTTCTGTGTCAAAACATTTGGACAATTGTGTGTCTTATACCAACCGAGCAATAGACATTTCTTGTGGAAATAGGGGACATTTAGTCTAGAAATCAAAAGCCTAGACCAGCAAGTTCTCAACACTTTGAAAATTTAAAAAATTTGACCATTTTGGGTGCTATTGAATTAAAGTCAAAGACGATGCTGAATGATCCAAACTTTGACTAGTTCAAACAGGAGGGGTCTCCTCGAGAGGTTTCTAAGATCATTGTTTGGCGTGAGAGTTTCCTACAAAGTTCGAAAAGAGGAATACAAGGGATGTTCATAAGAGATCAAATCCAAGAAATGACACTGATGTTATGACTACATAGTCTAAGCGTAGTTAGGGTACAGAATAAAAATTTTTGAAAAAAAAAAAAAAGGAAAGAAAGAAAAGATAGTGTTAAGTCTGAAGGATTCTAAAGATCTAAAATGGCTAAAGATACGTTGCAAAACAAAGTATCTTGTATTCAAAAGTATTTTTTCATCAAAAGTAACGTGTTGAATGACATGGAGCAATTGTGCAAAAGGCCAAAAATTAAAAGAATGTGACATCCTGCCAAGAACCCTCAAACTGATTCTCTCATCTGGTCAAGTAAGTGATTGATAAAGAGCCTTCGTGGAGATTTTGAAAGAATGAGCTAGGAGGAGTGGAAGATTGTTTTGAGTTGTCAAAAAATTTTGATTGATTGCATCCTAACATGTCAAAGAGAATGAATACACAATGCACACACTAAGTTTGAAGGTTTTGACTTCTAAGATTTTGATTGCAAAGTCATTTGAAATACGTTCAAGGTGTTCAAAGTTTGGTTGGTGTTTGATACACATCGAAGGAATATTTTTTGATGAAGAAATCCCTTGGTCATTTCTTTCTTTTTTTGGGGCTATTTGTTGTGGTGTTCACAACACATGCCCCATTCCTTACACATGCCTAGTGAAGGGCCAGTTTCCATTTTTGACGCCTCCATGCACTTCCACTTTGACTGATGGCCTCCTCCTACTTTCTCTCTCATGATTTCATTATTTTTGACATATAAAGGGCTCATGCATCCAATTAATGAATAAAATATGGATGAAGTCCCTCTAAGCACCAGTTAGATTGTTAGTTTGTATATATTTAGTTTGTTTAAATATTTTTAAAGCATTTTATTGTGTCAAGATATCTTTCACTCTCAACAAAAATTGAGGAGATGATTTCTTATAAATATCCCATTGTAAAATGTAACAAGGGCTGCGATTATTATGCAATAAAGTTATGCTTTTGGTGCTAGCATTCAGAATGTAGTTATTCTTGCCTGAATGTGTCATTGTTTTGTGGATTTTATTCATGAGATTTTGATTGAGCCAAAGGTTTATTGCATTATTTCTAGTTGTGCAATTTTTTAGTTCTAGTATTTGCTACAGATATATAAATTTTGTTGACGTAACGAGCTTGAGAAGAGATCACCCGATTGTATCTAAATATCTTTTTATCTTGCATGAGCACACTTTTCATGGCCTTGTGATTTGATGAAGAGTGAAACATCATTCGATTTGTTAAAGATTCTCATTGATGATTGCATCAATGGATTCTAGGAAGCACTGCTCTTATTTTCATTGGTTTCCTACCGATTTCTTCAAAGGTTTAACTCGTAGCGTGTTGTGTTCTGTAGCTTATGTCTGTTTAGGAATTTCAATTTCAAGTTATTTGATTTCATGTTATTTGCTTAAAGTTTCATTATTTTCTTTGCTAACCCCCTATTAGAATCGGAACTCATAGTAGCTGCATTGTTAGAATTGCATTCATTGAAAAAATAGAAAAATAGAAAAATGTTGTTCTTTTGGTATGATATTTTGAGACAGTGAATAGATTTTACTTCAATTCCAAGATAAAAGGGTTTTAGAACCAGAAAAGGCCTCCTCATGAACACTCACATTTATCTTCTACTGAGAAAATTTTGGTACATTGCAAGACAAACACTGAACCTTGGAGCGGATCCCTAAAAGATTTGCTTTTCAAGAGAGAAATTACACTATGGACTCCTGTTGTTGACCTCATGCAAAATGAATGCCCAACAAGTACCAAGACAATGGATAGGTTGGTTGAAATATTTGACAAGAAAGATCTAGAGGTTTATTTTTGAGAATTAGCATAGTTGAAGGAAACAAGCAACTTGGAGTATTTCATTGGTGAATTTCAGTGGTTGACAGTTATGGTGCCAAATATTTCAAAGCATAGACAAATAGTTCTTTTCATTGAAGGCCTATCCAAACCACTGAGAGGTTGGGTAAAAGCATTTGATCCCATTTCTTTACAGGGAGCTATGAAAAAGGCAAGAAGTATAGAACATGCAATCCCAACAAAAAAATTTCAGTCCAAAGGAGCATCTTCTAGTAAGGATAACAAACTATTTTATAAAAAACCAAAGAGGAGTAATTTTAAAAATGATTCTAAAGATAAAACTCCAGCACCATTTAACACAAAAACATTAAATGATTTGAGAAAAAAAGTATGTTTCTACTGTAAGGGACCCTGATGCAAACCATGATTGTCCTCTTAGACCAAAGGGCAAAGCTAATATGTGGGCATATTATGAGGAATCAAAATTAGATAATTCAGACCAAAAATCTGATATAGAGGAAATAGATGGTGAAAAAAAGGAAGACAAAGCTAAAAATTTATCTAAAATGGAGTTCAAGGATGGGGGAGGAGATGGGCAACTTAGGGAAGCTTGGCTCACTAGTGTTAAGCAAGAAGGATCATTTTGAATGAGAGGAGTACTTGCTGGATAGTGAGTTATACCTTTGGTTGATACTAGTGCTACTCATAATTTTATTGATGCTAGGTTGGTGGAAAGGTGTGGCATACAAACAAAAGATTTTGGAGGAATTAGAGTGAGGGTAGCTGATGGTTATGTCCTCAATTGTGATCATAAGAACACTGGAATCCCATTGGAAGTTAATAATTATGTCTTTAAGGTATATTTCAATGTCATGCCTATGGGAGATACAGATGCAGTCCTTGGGATGAGTTGGTTGCATGATATTGGTGAGTAAATGGGAAGACACAAATTCTTTGTTGGAAATATTCAAGACTATGCTAAGTTACTGAGAGGGGAGGAGTGAATTAGTAACTTCTAAAACTTTAAAAATTTCAATTCTTAATCCAATAATCCAATTAGCACATTACTTATCACATCTAGTCTAATTGCATGCATGAAAAATTGAAAACATGAAACCGTCCATAACACATTGACGCAAAGATTTGGTGACCCAAAAACCTTCCAAATAGAAAGAAAAACTAGGGTGGGGATGATACCCACAAACTTTAGTACTGAAACATAAAGTTGGCCTATTAAAGCTTACATTGATCACTTCTAATGATCTGCCATGTTAGGAGCAATTAGGACTACTAGGTCCACCTTGTGAGAGGACTTACAAACATACAATGAAGTATGCACTCAGTAAAGAGATTTATGAAAGACTATTAGGTCTATCTTGTTAAAGGATTTTGACTGGTTCACTTGTTAGGTAAAGTAGTGGTTCAGCTGTTAGGATGAAGTAGTAGTAGATCTCTAATTTGCAACTAGGTTTTTTAATAGAGATTCCTTTATGTATTGATCACCTTTCTGTAATAGATATGTTTATGTTTCTCCTTATGCTTTTATGGCCTTTACAATTCATTTTTTATCTAATGCATTCATAACTTGAACTTTTTGCATCCACAAGTACATTACATCATGAATTCACAATGATATGGTACAATACATTACATATATATACCAATCCAAATTACATAATTACAAAGTTAGTCATGATACAAGTTAACACAAATATTACAAAGTTGGCTCACATGAAGATGCTTGGGTTCTAAAGACTGACTCAGTGAGGTTCTGATACATGGCATCAACTGCCAATGCTTAGCATCATCATGTACTTAGTAGACATAGAAGCTCACTCCATACTAATCACTTTCAAGTAGTCTTGAACTCAATCTACACTGTTGACTCGGTAGATATTATGCAACTCGACAAACACTGAATCACTTGGTTAGCATAAAGTAGCTTAGTTAACATTGGCTTCGCATCACATGAACTGTGAACTCAATAGACATTGCAATGCTTAGTAACCACTAATAAACTTGGCATATACTAAAATGCATGGTTTGAACTACTAGACTTTACACTAACTAAATCTACTCGGTAACCACTAGAATTTTTCTGAAGGACTCAGTAGCAATTGTAGAACTCAGTGGCTATTGAATTACATGGTAAACACTATAAGTTGTTCAATAGGCTTGGTAGCTATACATAATCTGAATAAGTGTGTGCCACTAATAACAAATTTGATTGATATGTCAACAATCTCTCCCTTTGGCATTAGTGACAAAAACACTTACTAGCCAAAACTGAATACCTTGTATCCATCACCACATGATACTAGCTTGATAGAGGGTACTATTTTTTGAAAAAAAATTAAATTGATTTTGTAAGGTATATACCGTATACTATACATCTTTTACTATATATAGCATATCTTACTAATCATTTCACACTTGTTATAAATTCTCCCCCATAGCATATTTCTCCTCATACTATATGTCTCTCTATGTACATGTCTTACTTCCCCATAACATATGGCTTTCTCCAATATAACTTTTCTCCCCCTTTTTGATAGTAATGCCAAAGATTTATTCTAACTTATTTACAGAGAAACACCAAAATGGGATAAGAATTCAAAATGTACCTTGAGAGTGATTTCCAAGGTTTATCCCAATTTTCTTGCAAGACCTTGCATGTATGAAGTGCAATTTGCACCTTTGCTGATAGTTCAATCATATGGCCCACAATAGAGAAGTTATTATCATGGATCAAAGTTTTTGAATATATGATATGGTTCTGCATTGCATCCATGATTAGAAGGATCATATTTTGTAAGTCAATCAATGTTGATCGGATCCTTGCTTCTTCTCTTAGCATTTAGCTTGCATGTCTAACAAAAATCTGATTTTCTTGAAATGTGCAAAGCTTGAACTAGGGTCAAGTTACAACTATTGAGCACTTGCCTTTAGATCTATATCTATTTTGGACAATTTTTCCTTTATTTCCTTTGTATACTCAAAGACATCACATAGTTTCCCAAAAGGTGATGACACATTTGAATAGGACACCTCAAGATTGACCAAAATTGTAAAAAGATCTACTTGATAAATGGATATTTGCTGAGCAATGTGCTCCAACACTTTATTATTAAATTTCGTTTCAGCCTTTTCAACTAGCTTATCTTGACCATCACTGTCCTCATTGAATTTTCGAACTGCTTTTACTAGCTGATACAAAATAGGTTGAGAAGAATCAATCTCAATTCCTATTGCCTTAGTCAAAATTTTCTTGGCATCCTCTATTATCTTATACTCTTTGTCTCTCTCCTCTCTTAGTCTTTGTTGTTTAGCCTTTTTCTAGAGGAGTTCACCAAATGTCTGGATTTGGTCTGGAGTAAGCTTGTAGACATCTCAATTGGGGATTATTATTTCCTTGTCTAAATATATGTCTTCCTCTATCTCCTTTCCTTTTCCCAAAAATGTTGTGCTTGGTTGAACCTTAGGCTCAACTATCCTTGCACTTATTGCTTTTGTACCCAAAATGGAAACAATAGTAGACATACTTGGGCTTGTAGTAAAAATTGATACTATCTTGACTAATGGAATACTTATAGAAATACTTGAAGAATACAAAATTAAAGTAGTCAAAATTGGAGTAGTCAAAACTGGAGAGCTTACCACTACTCAAAACTAAAGAGATCAAAATTGGAGAAGTCAAAACTAAAGTACTCAACTTGGTGGATGAAGAAGGAGTCCACAGCTCGATGGGTGAAGTGGAAGTCACTTCTATCAATGGTATGCTGAGCTAAGTTGGGGCAAAGAGTGATTGGACATTTGATGTATCACTAGTAGTCACAATCAATCTTGTTGAAGTTGTCTCCATACTTGATGTAGTCAATGGTTTGCTCGATGAGTGAGGAAGTGAGGCAATGACTATTGTAGCTCTCTTGACTGGGTTAGTCTCCTCATCATCTTTCTTTTCTTCCTTCGTAGCTTCTAGACCTTAATCCTCTTAATCTTCTTCATTATCAAATTGAGTGACGTTTTCAACATTTTCTTCCTTTTCTTTCTCTTTATCTTCTTCTTCATCATCATCCTTTACTTCAACTAAAAATTCACTTGGTTTATGAAGATGATAGATATTTTTCCAAGTGTTTGTAGCATTTCTAACACCATGCTCAATGTCTTTGATCAATACCAAAGAAGTATTAAACTTTAGAGTCAAATTTTCTTCATTTTTCTTTAATGACTCTCTCACCTCAGCATCTAATATGCTTGGTAATAACTTCCTCAGGGTTTGTGCATTTATGTCTTTGACTATTTGCATAGGAAAATCCCATCTTGGCTTTATCTTCTCTAATAATTCATTGGGGACTTGAGAAGTGAGCTGATCTGGTGAGTATTTCCACTTACCCATTTTATTTAGCACCAAGTCTTCAACTTTCTTTTGCTCAGCCTCAGTCTTGATCTCATATTTCAATGATTTAAAAAAAAAATTTATCGCTACTCCTTCCAACTACTTTAGCCTATCCTGGAAGGTGGGTGGAGGTCTACTAAATACAATGTCACCTCCTTTCTTTTATGACCTCCTTGTGAAGACTATAGTGGATGACTTTGATGGCTTGGTGATGATCACCTTTCCCTTTTTCTTCAAAGGTTCTTGTTCTTTCTTAGATTCTTCCTCATCCTCTATGTAGAGCTATAAAACTAGTGCTTAAAGGAATACAATGAATAACCAAAGCATTCAAAACAAATAGATTTAACTCACATATACAATTGGACAAAAGGGAATTAAAGTACCAAAGTGGCCTAAGAATGTACAGACCTCTTAAACCAAGAAAACTCCCCTTTGATGCATAGATGTGTCCAAAAGATGTGATGTGTGCTCAAATGTTTCTCAAGCTCCAATGGGGGATAGGCTCAAAGTGTATGTATGGATGGATTTTTCCACTATAATGGTATTTTGATAGTTCTTAGACTCTCAAAATAGCATGATAACTTTAGCTTGGAAGTGGATGATCAATTGTGAAAGGAAAGGGTTCTATTTATAGGCCAAGGGTGAGAGGATGGAAGGATAGGATGGAAGGAAGGGGAATTGGTTAAGGAGGGCTAAGATGCATGGGGAGGAGAGCACATGGATTGTGCTTCTTCAAAGCTCTAACTTTGTGACAAGTGTCACAAGGGGATTGGATAGGGAAGAGGGTCAAGATAGGTGGCTAGAGGGAGTTATGAGGGAGGATAAGGGAGGATGAGTGTGAAAAAGGCTTTAAATAGTCTTCAATTTATGTAAGAGTATTTAAGGCTCTTGGACAGGAATGTAAGAGGGATAAGATAGAACTTTGACTTTGGTTTGGTTTAAGACTTTTTTAACCCTTGGTTAAAGTTGTGCACATGCTTAGGAAAAGGATTAGGCTTAGCTTAGGAGGGCATTAAGGTATGAGTGTCATGTTAGAGGGATGCAAGTGGGCTAGCATTTATGAGGTAGGTTAATTAGTTGGTTAAGTGGGGTTAGCATGGGTCAATGGGTTGAATTTAGCTAATGGTAGGGATTTGGTTATAGTTAGGGGTTGGGAATTGATTTAAAATGATTTATTAAATCAAGGGGGATTTTTGGGATTAAATTAAATAGTTTTATTCATTTATTTAATTTAATATGAGAATAGGGATTTAATTGATAATTAGACTTTGGATTTTTCATTTAATTTTATCAATTGGGCTATAATTGATTAATTGAATTAATTAACTAAGGGATGACAACATATTAATTAAATATTAAATACTTAATTAATGATGCCTTAGGAGATGACTAAATAGGATTACTTAAGTGATGTAATCAATATTAGGTGTCTAGACTCTACTTCCTCCACATCCTCACCTTTTCCCTCAGTTAACAAGAGAGGTCCACTTGATTTCAGATTTGCTATCCTTCTCTTTCCTTTGTTAACTGCCTATGAGAGCTTTAGTTCTAGCTCAATTCTGGCCTTGGATTCATCATAAGTTCCAAAATAAGGGGCCTTGGGATCAACTAGTTCATTGACAAGGGCTTCAATGATGTCCTTTGTCTCATCAATGTTCACCTCATAGCCAAGAGGTTTCACCCATGCAATTCTAGGCTTAACTACCTAGATATACACCTTGTCACTATCCACCATGAAGCATACATCATCCTTATAATCTTCAACAAACTTCTTCAGAATCTTGAACCTATTTTTCATTTTCTCCTTGAATACATCATTTGAAGTAGTTGTCCATAATGCTACCATACTTCTCACTTGTTTCTATAATATACACATTTATTTGGTAGAGCACAGGCACATCTTTTCTCTAGACTATAGTGCCTTTAGAAGGGAAGAACTTCTATAAATAAAAGAATAGGCAAGTTAACAATGAACCAAACTTGCATGGGTTGTTCTTTGATGTTCTTATACTTTCCATATTTTTGTTGAACTGCCTCAACAATAGGTTGGCTAGGTCATATGACAAGTTGTTCTTAACCACTTTATATGCCAAATCCATGGTTTCACAAGACACACTATTAAGTTAGCTTGAACTATATATCTTATGTGCAATAACATGAATTCCAAATTTTAATTATGCATTCGTGACACTATTGATTTTCATACCTCTGCCATCCCATTCAACTAGGGTTTTCTTCTCCAATTCTACCTGACCTAGGGTTTTTGTCATTTTGTCTTTGGCTAGCATGGGGAGGCTAGTGATTCGATGAATCATCTTCTTTGTTATCAAAATTGGTTTTTCTAACCACAGCTGCCTATTATGCACTCGGCTAAGGATAAACCTAATCCATTTGATTTGAAATTCTTGGGGCATATGGGGGATATGCATCAACCCTTTGGCTTCCAGATGTTGATGCTCAGGTTTTAGGGCTCCATTTACACATAACTGACCTAGGGCATGTCATCCATTTGTAGAGTACTAATTTCTTAAATAACACATTTGAAATGAGTATGAATGTCGTTAACAAGAAGTACCTTATGAGGGATTTGGGATTGAGCTCTGCTTGGATCTGAGGTTTTAGCAACCACAGGAGTAAGCTTGAAATCTGGCACTTTCTATTCGACTCCTAGAACCAACATGCTAGATCCCTTCTTGACCTTGCTACTATTGGATGCCATTTTTGCTTGGTAGATTGAGAGAACTTCGAAAAAAAAATTCTTGAAGTTCACTCAAATTGCTTTGATCACACTAAAATTTGTTCTTCACAATAGCACTTGAAAATTCACAGTAAGAAATGAATTTGATTCCATGCCTTTTGATAAAAAATTTCCATTAATGCTCAATATGAAAGTAGATATATTGATAGACTGTCATCCACTACATGGCATTGAATACTCATTGACATCTTTACCACTCAGTAACCATAGGTGCCTTTATTATTCCTAACCTTGTTTGATAGAGTTTATGACCTAACCTTACTTGATAGTGGAAGTATCTTAGTAATAACTAATATCGATCTTGCTTAGTGATCCCTTTGTATCTTGTATATGGATTTGGATATTTTTCATCTTTCAACTAGAATTGATTCAAATGTCTTCTTTGATAGCCTAGTTCTAGTTCTCCTTTGAGAACTTAATTAGAAATGGTAGAGTCACCCAATTTTTGAGTGACTTGACCATCATTGCTCAAACCAGTATCCTCAGTAGACTTAGGAATCCATTGTTGTCTCATCTACTTTTCGATGTTATTAGCCTTTGCCTTCTTCTCATCTTCAATTCTACCAGTATTCATACAATTCTTGGCAAGATGACCAAGTTGTGTACAAATGAAACATCTTTTGGTAGTATAATTTTTCCTCATATGATGTTTAACACAATTCATACCAATATTTCCAAATTCTCCACAATAATGACATCTACACCAGGTATTGCAGTCCCAACCAAATATTGCTTTCACAATTTTCTCTACAGGATTTAATTTATTTATTTTAGTTTATTTATTTATCTTTCTCTCTTCGCATCTTAGGCTTTGTTCCCCCCCCCCCCCCCCAATAGCTCTTAGCTCGGTGTGCATTTTCTTCATGCTTTCATGTTTGCCCATTACCTTTTCTTGTACTCTCTCCTCACTTTTTCGTCCATTATTTCTTTCTTTTTATATAGATTCACATTTTTTTTTTAAAAAAATTTATTTTGTTTGTTTATTTTTCTTTTTGTATGTTTATTTTTATAACTCTTGTTTTCATAGGTTTCATTAAGTGATATATATATATATATATATATATATATATATATATATATATATATATATATATAATCATTTATTTTAGTTTCTTTATTTATGTATTTATTTATTTATTTATTATTTTATTTTAATTTTTTCTTGCATGTGAGTCGTTCTATTTATATAGATACACATTTTTATTTAATTAATTAATTAATCTATTTATTTATTTATTTATGTAGTTTGTTTATTTTGTATTTTGTATTTTTATTTTTTAACTCTTATTTACATAAGTTCCTATTTTTAGATTTCATTAATAGACTCGTGTTATTTTTATTTTTTGTAGACATTCAATTCTTTATGGTCTTCTTCTTTTTATTGTTTTATTGTCCTATTATTTTTATTGTTTAATTATTTATTATTTGTTATTAATATTATCATTAAATTTGTTTATAAGCTGATATTTATTTGTTTCTTGTTCAGGTTGGTGTCTAGTCTTGTCACCCTTGTACTTTCTTTTCTCTCTCCTAAGCCCCCCTCCCCCTTTGTTATTTCTTGTGGTGTGCTAGATCTGCAATCTATCATTTTATGTTCTTCTCTTGCATCCTGATGATGGATCATGTAGTATGATCCAAAATGTTGATGATAAAAAAACTCTACACAAATCAAATCCAAAAAGCATATCTCATTCTCATTTAATGTCTATGTTTTGCATTATGATGCCTTGTGTCCATGTTTCTTACATTTATGACAATTGCCATCAAATCTTGGTTTCTCTTTGCATTCATTAGCCCTATGACCATGCTGATTGAAATTGTAGCATTTTCCATTGAATTTTACTTTTCCATTGCTCCAACATTTGTTCAATGTATGACCTATCTTACAACAGTGATTGCATGTAGGTCTTTGATTCTTTTGAGCATCTTGTTTGGAGGATTCACCTTCTTCTTTGTATCCAATTCCTACTTTTCCTTTTTTCCTATAGAGGTTTTTCTCATTCAATTGATTCATGTCTACTTGAGATTTCATCATTCTCTCATTGATTTGCTTCTTAGAGTTTATATCATTCCTCAATCTTTCATTGATTTTCCTTTCAAATTTTAGATCATTTTTTATTCTTTCACTAATTTTCTTTTCAGAATTTAGATCATTCCTCATTCTTTCATTTTCAAATCTTAGACTCATGATTTCCTCATTTTCATTCGAGAGCTGATCAATAAGGTTTGCTTACTGAAGGGATTGGTTTTTGATTTCATTATCCCTTCCATCTATTTCTTCTTTTATCGTGTTTCTCTATTCTAGGACTTCACATAACTTTACTGATTGAATTTCTTGTTCTCTTTTTAGCTTTCTTACTTCTTCTTGTAGGGAACCATTCTTTTCTAGGAGTTCCTTGATTGCATCATTTGCTTCATCTGAGCTATTTGAAGGGTGAAAGTCTTCAATTCTTTCTTCAATGTAGAGATGATCATTCATTTGATTTGCAAGTTCCTTTTTTCTTTTCAGGGATTGGGAAAGTTGCTCCTTAGCTTTCTTGGGTTGGGCAATGGCCATTTCTAGATCCAACTTTTCATTGTCAATGGCTTTGTCAAGTTTGAATATCTCCATGTCCTTGATCTTTGCTCAAGCTATTAAACTTTCTCCTAAGAACCACAAAGCTCTGATACCAATTATTGAAAATATTCAAGACCATGCTAAGTTACTGAGAGGGGAGGGGTGAATCAATAACTTCTAAAATTTTAACAATTTCAATTCTTAATCCAATAATCGAATTAGCACATAATTCATCACATCTGATCTAATTGCATTCATAAGAAATTGAAAATATGAAAGCATCCATAACACATTGACACAAAGATTTGGTGACCCAGAGACCTTCCAAATAGAAACTAAAACTGGAGTGGGAATGATGCCCACAAACTTTAGTACTACAACATAAAGTTGGCCTATTAAGACTTACGTTGATCACTTCTAATGATCTACCCTATTAGGAGCAATTAGGACTGCTAGGTCAAACTTGTGAGAGAATTTACAAACATACAATGAAGCATGCACTCAATAAAGAGATTTATGAAAGACTGTTAGGTCTACCTTGTTAAAGGATTTTGATTGATTCACCTATTAGGATGAAGTAGTTGTAGATCTCTTATTTGCAACTAGGTTTGCTGATAGAGATTCCTTTGTGTACTAATCACCTTTCTGTGATAGATATGTCTTTGCTCCTCCTTTTTTTGTTATGGCCTTTACAATTCACTCTTTATTTGTTGCATTCGTAACTTGAACTTTTTGCATCCACAATCACATTACATCATGCATTCACAATGATATGGTACAATACATTACATATGTATATACATATACATATACATATATATATATATATATATATATATATCATGGTTGACTTTGTAATTATATACATATATATATACTTGTATCATGGTTCACTTTGTAATTATGTAATTTGGATTGATACATATACATATATATAGATATAGATATATGTATATATATGTATATATATGTGTGTGTGTATGTATATATATATATGTATATATATATGTATATTTTTATATATATATATATGTATATATATATATATATGTATATGTATATGTATATATATGTATATATATCAATCCAAATTACATAATTACAAAGTCAACCATGATACAAGTTAACACAAATATTACAAAGTTGGCCCACATGAAGATACTTAGGTTCTAAAGACTGACTCGGTGAGGTTCTAATACTCAGCATCCACTATCAATGCTCGACATCATCATGCACTCAGTAGACATAGAAGCTTGGTCCATACTAATCACTTTCAAGTAGTCTTGAACTCAATTTTCACTGGTGACTCTGTAGATATTATGCAACTTGGAAAACACTAAATCACTTGGTTAGCATAAAGTAGCTTGGTTAACACTGGTTGTGCATCACATGAACTATGAACTCGGTAGACATTGCAATGCTCAGTAACCATTGATAAACTCACCATATACTAAAATGCAAGGTTTGAACTGTTAGACTTCATACTGATTGAATGTTCTTTGTAACCACTAGAATTTTCCCAAAGGACTTGGTAGCAACTGTAGAGCTCGATGGCTACTGAATTACATGGAAAACATTGTAAGTTGTTCAATAGGATCGATAGCTATACACAATCTAAATAATTGTGTGTCACTAATAAAAAAATTGACTAATATGTCAACATTCTTAAGGAAATTAGGAAAAATGATTTCAGAATGGTCTCTTTCTAGAGGATGGCTAGATTAATTCAACATGATTAGGTAGAGTGGGTAGCATAGTGCATATTAATGCCATCACAGGATGGACAATAGAAGACTGAATATTCTCTTGATATTTAGAAGCTTAGATTTAAACACTCTAAGGTGTTCTGTGACATTCCACCAGGTAGACTACCAGACAATGGTATTGAGCACATCATTGAGTTAGAGGATGGGGCAAAGCCCATCATGATTACACCTTACAAGCATTTGAAGAGTTTGAAGGATGAAATTGAAAAAACCATAAAGGAGTTACTTGCTATGGGCCATATTAGACCAAGTAAGTCTCCTTTCACTTCTTCAATGGTGTTGGTGAAGAAGAAGGATGGGACATTAAGGATGTGCATTGATTAATGTGTGCTTAATAGGAAGACAATTAAAAATAGGTACCCCATTCCCAGGATCGATGAGTTAATAGATGAGCTTCATAGAGCTTGCTTCTTCTCAAAAATAAATTTTAGATTAGGTTATAACTAGATTAGAGTTAGAGTGTAGGACATCAAGAAGATAGCCTTTAAATATCATTGTGGCCATTTTGAGTTTGTAGTTATGCCATTTGGGATAACTAATGCACCTGCTACTTTTTAGGCAACAATGAGTAGGGTTTTCCATCCTCAGTTGAGGAAATTTGTACTTGTCTTCTTCGATGATATCTTGGTGTATAGTACATCTTGGGAGGAGCACTTAGTTCACCTTGACATGATGTTGGATATATTGGATGGAGATTCCTTGTATGCAAAGGAGTTGAAATGTGATTTGGGTATGACATAGTTGTTGTATTTGGGTCACATCATCAGTGCAGAAGGCATATGTGTGGATCTTGAAAAGATTTGTGTCATTTTGGAGTGGCCTTCACTAGTGAACCTTACATAGTTGAGGGGCTTCCTTGGATTATGTGGTTTCTACAGGAGGTTTGTGGATGGATATTCCATGCATGTAGAAACCTTGATAGATTTGATGAGAAAGGGAGTTTTCTTGTGGATTCTTGAGGCAAAAGAGTGTTTTGAGAAATTTAAGGAGTTGATGACTTCCTATCTAGGGTTAGCATTACCAAATTTCAAAAAACCTTTTGAGCTACACTGTGATGCTTCTAGAGAGGGCATTGGAGCAGTTCTTATTCAGGAGAAGGATCCTGTTGCTTATGAGAGTAATAAATTAAGAGGACCAAAGTAGAGCTTCAGCATATATGATAAGGAGATGTTATCCATTATGCATGCTTTGGCTAAATTCAGTCAATATTTAGTAGGTAGAAAATTTTTGTATCAAAACCAACCATAATAGCCTAAAACACTTTTTGGGATACTGGGATCTCAATGATAGGCAACAAAAGTGGGTGAGCAAGTTACAGTCCTATGACTTTGATATTACATATTTTAAAGGAACACAGAATGTATTTGTTGATGCTTTATCACTTAGGCCCCATTTGATCTTATTGAAAAAAATTGAAGGATTGGAGACACTTGATCCTTGAAAAGTATGCAAAGGATGTGTGTATCACTAGATTCATAGATGGAACTATTTAGGACAACAGATACACCATTATGAATAAGTTCATTATTTATGAAGGGTGAATATATTTGGTTCCAAGCTCAATAATGAGGAGGATGGTTCTAAAATATTTTCATGATTCACCTATGGTAGGACATCCTAGTTTCTACAAGACATACTAGCAGATTAGAGAGTGCTTCACATGGAAAGGGCTCAAAGTAGAAGTACTTCAGTCTATTAGGGAGTGTCCCACCTACTAACAGAATAAGTAGGAACACTCCTATCTAGTTGGTTTACTTCAGCCACTTCCAATTCTTGATAGGAAGTGGGAGTGTTTATCTATGGACTTCATCATAGGACTTCCTAGAGCCCAAGGCAAGGACTGCATATATGGTTGTGGATCACCTTACGAATTTTACACACTTCTTTTTGATCACTACTACATACACTGCTACACATGTGGTAGAGTTGTTCTTCAAGGAGATATTTAGACTAAATGGCTTACCTCAAAGCATTGTGAGTGATAGAGATAGTAGGTTTATGACTCATTTTGAGTTTAAGTTATTTAGGTTGTGTGTGACAAAGCTCACTTTGAGTACTAGCTACCACCCTCAGACAGATGGTCAGACAAACATAGTGAATAAATGGGTGGATGGATATCTCATAAATTATATAGCAGGGAAACAGAAGGCATAGGTAAAGTGGATTTATCTTTGTGAGTATTGCTACAATATCACTTATCACATGTCTATTCAGATGTCACTTTTTATGGCCCTGTATGGGTATGAGGCATCCAATTTTATGGATCTACATTTGAGTGACAGTAGAGTGCCCAGTGCAAGTGATTTGTTACAAGAGAATCAAGACACTATTAACACTCTCAAGGAAAATATAACCAAGATACAAAATTAGCAGAAGTGGTATGCAAACTAGAAGAGGATAGAGTAGACTTTTGAGGTTGGAGATATGGTGTATCTTATGTTGCAACCTTACTATCAATTTTCTCTCAATAAGAGTGGTGCCAAGAAACTTAAGCCACGATACTATGGTCCATTCAGGATTATTAGGAAAGTGGGAGAGGTGGCTTATGACTTAGATTTGCTAGCATAGAACAAGGTGCACAACATTTTTCATGTGTCACACCTCAAGAAGGTGCTAGGACATCATATTGTTCCTTATACATTGCTCCCACCCTTAGATGTGAAGGAAAATTAAATTGGTGCCAAAGGCTATCATTAATTTCAGGGAAAGGAACTTGAGGCAGTGCACTATAAGGGAGTATTCGGTTAAATGGAAGGACTTGCCAGTAGAGGATGTGACATGGGAGAATGAGGAGATTTTGCAACATCCGAACTTGAAGTTGCTTGAGGACAAAAATTTTTATGGAGGGTGGACTATAATGTCCCCATCCTTTTATCACCTTAGTGGATTTCTTAGCCTTGACATTCTCCGAAGGCTAAGTGGATAAATAAGGAGAAATTGATTAAATTAATTTCTTATAAAGTCATTAAATAAATTAAAATAAAAAGGTAGAGTTTGTATTTAATTAATTTAATTAATTGAGAGTGCATTAATTATTGGAAGGGGGAAACTTCTAGTGATTTAATTTTCTAGAAACACAATTAATTATTGTATTGTAAGAGAGAAGCTTCTAGTGAGTGCATTAATTTTTGGAAGGGGGAAACTTGTAGTATTTTAATTTCCTAGAAAGCACATGAATTATTGGAAAGGAAGAAACTTCTAGAGAATAAAATTATTAAATATTTTATTTCCTTCTAGAAGGGTGAAGGAAGAGTATAAACAAAGGTGAGATTTTCATTTTTTATCATCTAATTATTGTGAATTGCATTTGATATTAAGTTGGAAGAAAAAACTAAGGTTTTTGATTTCAGTCAGCCATTGGAGAACATCAACTCTTTAGTGTTGCAACCATTTGAGGTGGTGAAATATCCATTGAATTTGGAATTTAGGAGAGCTCTAATTTAGGAGTTCTATTTGTGCTTAAATTGGAGCATACATTTATTTTTGGCTACTACAGTATGCAAGAACGATGTCGCGCTATAGTACTTATGTTTGATTCATTTCCATTCTTGGGCATCACTATTATCAGGTTCCTCTTATAACTATTAGTAGTTATCATTGTACTACATAAGCATATGATTTTGTTGTGTTAATTCAAAATCAAATTTTGGCATTAGTGTAGCCATAATTGTATGTCAATTTTTTTGCATCTGGTTTCCATGTATTTGCATTGAAAATACCAAAAGAATTGCACTTGCATATTAGTTCATTGTAAGAGGATATTACATTAGTATTAGAGCTTTCTTGCAAAGTGTTTGACAAAATGTCAAAAAACTGATTTAGAGAAAATTTTGGTGTTTGAAGAACTTATAACATGTTGGGGTTATTACATAAAAGAATTGATATTTTTTTTCAAAATTTCAGATCAATTTTTTAAAATTTTAGATCTATGATCTATTGTGTAGAATAGATTTTTTTGTAAAGGAATTGAGTTTTTTTGCAAAGATCTGTGTGTATATTTTAGATCACAATAATTTTGTGCATGGATAAAATTTAAAACAATATAATGTGCTTGATATATGGCTTCTGATTATTTTGGAAAACTATATTGAAAATTTGAGATTGGTTTGTGATTAGGGGTTTTTATACTTAGTGTTATTTGTGTAAATGTATTTTCTTTGTGTTGTTTATGTAAATGTGTTGCCTTTATGTTGTTTGTGTAAATGTGTCTTTAGGTGTTTAACTATATTTATAGGATGCAGATCTAACATAACTCACTTCAACTCTGAACATGAGAGGTCTTTCAAGATACAAGCCCATCCACTTTTGAGCCTTTCTCTATGAATATTTTTTTTGTTTTGATGTATGGGGTAATTATTAAGGATATTCTTTAAGATCTTTCCCTTAGGTGTTCTTAGTATTTTCCCTCATTTTAAGCACAACTTTTCTTTGATATTATAATATCTTTATAATCTTGGCACAACTTTTCTTTGATGTTATAATATCTTTTTAAGGATGGTACTCATCACCTAAAACTTATCAATCATTCATTATATTGGAATAGCCATGATTTTTTATTTAAGTGCATCTCCTTATTCTAATGAAGGAGCTCTATTCAGTTTGGGAAAGTTTATTTAGAAATATTAGTTAGAGATCATTTTCATCTGTCCATGTCCATGAGAGATTTGAATGTTAAGATTAGACAATTTTTAGACTACTCTTTTTTATGAGCTTTTTATAGGACCTCTAAAGCTTGGAATGCCATCTGAGTTTTTAGGCTCTCTGTCCACTTCAATACTTAACCTCAGTAGAGCCCTCAACTCTTCCTCATCTGGCTTGAAACCCTTGCTCACCATATACTCATCCACCTCATATGCCTTGTCAACCTCTGTGCTCTTACAAAACACAAGTAGAGTAGGGTTGTAAGACCTCAACTTGGGGGAGAGATTCAAACTTCCCATTTTCTTGACCATTTAAAATTCCATGTCACCATCCTCCTGAACTTGAATTATCATCTCCATCCCAACTATCCTAGCTACCCAAGCCCTGCCACCAAGATCCAAAATTCCCTCCACTCCTTGATTGGGTATCCTTTCCATGACCCAATGGAGGTTTTCTGATAGTTTCTTTCTCTATAGGAGGATCCTTCCATAGCTGCCCTTCTACCAAGGCCTAAATCTACTTCTCCCTATAAATCCATATCAATAATGATATTGATATAGTGTTTACAAATGGTCAATTTAGTATTTTATTATTTTAAATCACAAAAACCACTAATTGAGTGGTTTAGCTAAGAAAATAGCACATTAATATGGCCTCATCTCTTAAAAACAATAGAAGAGATAGAAGAAAAGGGTATACATACCTATAGCTTTAGTGTTATACTTTAAAAAAAGTCAGTTTCCTTTGAAATACCATACTGATCAAGAAATGAATTGAGGCGTTGATTACTACCTACCTCGATCTTCTTGATCTAGATGTCAAACCATGAATCCATTGTCACTAATCTCACAAAGTTTATGTGGATGTTGAGGCCCTTGTGCTTCCCTAAGCATTCCAAGTGCATGAAGATGCCATAGGACCAACACCCATTAGGGATTCTTTTGTGAACAATCCACACACCTCTTGTTGCCTACTTGAGATTGGAGTTCCCTCAGTCTTCTTGCTAAAGAAGCCATTATAAGGCTATATTTATAGTGGATCCTCCTCCCTGATAAAGAGCCTCCTCAGATGGAAAAAATGGCAATGACGAGATCACCTACCTGAGGAGCCCAGAGAATATATTAACTTCCCTTCTAGAGTTTGTACTTATTTCTTCACACCCCTAGTGGTTTGATGTTCATTCTTCTTAGGAGAATCCATAAAATCAACTACAATGAGCTTGACTAGAAATGTGAACAAGGCCCATTTTTTTTTTAAGACTGGACAAATAGAATTTATTTTCCAAAATAGGCATTCAAATAGGTATAAATGGCAGAATTCAAAAAGCTAAGAGAAGAAGATATAATAGATGAGGAAGATGAAGCAATAGCCAAGAAGTTGATTATGCTAGGGTTGTGGTCCATTCAATACAATGCTTCTCACCAGCCTTCCATGAGTAGAGTGATTCAAATGTTAGAAGGTACTATTGAATCATTATACCCCCTTAGCATTTTTCTAGTTGATAAACCAATTCAATTAACAACCTTGGAATCATCTTCTCGCATGTGATGTGTGATCACAAGTTGTAAAAATATTAAATACCAAGGACCTAAAATAAAGGAAAACAAGACAATGCTTTTGAGTTATATGATCTATTAGTCCATATTAGATGCATGAAGGAGAATACCTTTCCTATAAAGACCTCATAACAAAGGCAATTTGAGGTTCAAATTTTCCATATTATCCAAGATCCATGTTTTGAGTTCTCAAATTTTGTGCCCTGTTTACTCTATTTTTAACTCTCTTATTTTCCCCTGCTTTAAAGTATCTACAAAGGTTCCATTCTCAACATCTCATCTATCTTGCATTTCTTATCTTCACCTTTATCATCACCATTGGTAGCCTATTGGCTTGTTATTTAATCTACATAGACAATTTAATCTATCAGGTTAACATTGCCTTAAACTTTCTTGCTTTGTAATTGTGAAACTTATGCCTTCTAAAAATACATTACAATATACAAAAATTAGATCTATAGTTAGTATTTTACATGGTGGGTGGGGCATAGTATCATGTACACCAATGTTAGTCTGGGGCTTGGAGGACATAATAATAGAGGTGTCTGAAGGAATTTCACTAATTCAGGTGGGTATAACTATAGAATCCAATATGTGTACAAATAGATGATGTGATGGAAGTATAAGTTGTGCCACTTGGGACACTCACATTATCAAAGGTATTGAATGAGTTGATAGAAGTTGTAGAAGGGAGTAGAAGCATAAGCATATGAGAGGGTGATGAAGATCACATGGGCTTGGTTTTGACATGTTATTCCCACTTAAGAACTTTCTTATTATATTTTCCATCATTAGAATATCTCATTGATGAAAGAAAATATTTTATTTATTTATTAACACAAACTTTCACCAAATTTCTTTAAAAAAATAATAATGTAAATTTCAATGCCAACTATTTTTTTTTTGAAAGTAAACCTACAAGCCCATATTTTCATGTTAATGATAATATGTACTGCATCTTGAATGTTAATTTATTGCTAGAATAAATAAAACATAGAAAAAAAACACAAAACTAAAGAGCATCTTCTTGATTTTTCTTTTTAATCATGAAAACTTGTGCTATAGACAATACTTGCAGCATGCTTTTCAAAATCTTGAGCAATTACTTCCTCTAGTAGGAGAGTTATACTAGTGACTAGTATAACTAGCTTTAGAAATTTCAAAGACTGTAGAATCTAACAATTGGAAATTTGATAACAAACTTTACAAATTGAAAATGGATAAGCAAGTATGTATTCCAAGGTAGTAGTGGGACTACCCCATTATAGGACCAATTGAATCAATGACAATGAGATAGGTCTTCATATTTGACTATTCATGTGTTAAGCAATCTCTAAGGACACTGATAGGTGAAGATTTTTTGAAAAATGCTTGAAGAAAAATCTTCTATGCCGATATTGTTTCACGATTCTTGTCAAATTGTATGGACTTGGTACAAGAAGCAATAGTCGTTGAGAAATTGGCAAATGCTTATGTACGAGTGTACTTTGTGCCACCAATAGCATACCATGAAGCAATTTGTGTATATCAAGGAACTCAACATGCACTTATTATCAATGGCGTATTTTCCCATAAAGAAATTGAAGAGTGTGAGGTTGCATCATGCATCTATACTGTTGTGCATCTACCTATTACTAAGGAATGTAATATTGTTCTAGTTCATGTGTTAAATGCACATGCTACTCACTTGGCTGAACGTCTTGTGAAAAGAGTGAAAAATGTGTATAATCCATTCATGGCTTTATACACAAATCTACCCAAGGGAACTAGTGTTCCATGTGAACAGAAGCATCCAAGTGAGAAACAACTCCCAACTGAAGCAAATCTAATTGCTCCAACTACAGTTTTGATTGCAAGCTCTTCATGAACTATTTTATTATCTAGTAGTACTATAAATTGACTTCTGATCATAAATTGAAAGTACTAATGTCCTATCTCAATTATCACATCATCCTTTTCCTATGGTTACATGTATGTATGAAGTGTGAACAATAGCACAGAGAATATTATCCTTTGCCTATTGTTACATGTATCTACAAAGTATGGAGAATACTGCAGAGACTAGGTGCTCTATCTGGGCACTTTATCCTATCAATGAACAAGTATGTACAAGTAATATGAGTATTGTATCAATATATGAATAAAAATATTATGAAAGTGCAAGCTCTTTGTGAACTATTTTATTGTCTAGTAGTACTATAAATTGACTTCTACTCATAAATTGAAAGTACCAATGTCCTAGTTCAATTATCACATCATCCTTTTCCTATCGTTACATGTATGTATGAAGTGTGAAAAATAGCATAGAGACTATTTTCCTTTGCCTATTGTTACATGTATCTACAAAGTATGGAGAATACTATGGAGACTAGGTGCTCTATTTGGGCACTTTGTGCTATCAATAAACAAGTATGTACAAGTAATATGAGTATTGTATTGATATATGGATAAAAAGATTATAAAAGTAATGTCTCTTCTAGCTTTGCTATGAATCTAATTAGTTGTAAACTTAGGATACTATAATTACTATAGAGAACTTTAGAACTTGAATACTAATTATACTATTAAGATGCAATGAATAGTGGAATGCATTAGTATTTAAGAAATGCATTGATGCAAAATTAAACATTGTAATTGATAGTCATCTGTTGCACATTTATGGAATAGTATGTATGGAATCATTTATATTAATGATATTTGTATGATTATTTCCATAAAAGTATATCAATGAAAGAATCACACTAAGTTGAAGATATATCTTAGAAATAGTTGATGCTTGGTAAATTCTAAAAAATGGTCCTCATTGCAAATAGGTTTTTGATCTCCACATTACACGAGTATGGATTTTCTTGATGCATTTGTTTCATTAGATCACAATACAGATCACCTCTTTGAAAGTCCAGAATCTAATATTCTCAAAAAACTTCTAGAACTTCTAGATGAATTCCAAAGAAAAATATTGGAAAAATATTTTTATGATAATCATTTTGTCATGTTTAGATATCATGGACGAGACATTCAACCAATATCAAACACCAATCAAATTCATGTTTTATCCCCATTCAAGACTAATGGTGAATTAATTTACCTAAAACATTTGGTGCAAGAATACAGGGAAGCTCATATCATAGTTCATTATCAAGGTATCATAAGACATTTCCCTCCTAGAAATCACTGTACAAAAGAATTGATAGCCATTTTCAATCTAGCATGAGAGACATTATTCAATGAACTATCACC
Organism: Cupressus sempervirens; assembly: GCA_028749045.1. Classification (NCBI taxonomy): domain Eukaryota; kingdom Viridiplantae; phylum Streptophyta; class Pinopsida; order Cupressales; family Cupressaceae; genus Cupressus; species Cupressus sempervirens. The sequence goes on from CM053785.1 coordinate 983,271,714, forward strand.
ATTTAGCATGATTATAAAAGATGAAATATTTTTATCCATAATAAACCTTGTGGTAACATATCCAACCTTTTCAGTCGAATGGATTATAAGACATGAAAACATAGACATTCTTGGGAAATGGTATGATAATGATACAGGAGCCTTGGCAGCTAAGACCATAAAGCACCATTACTCATGTCATTTTTTCTTTGTATTTGAGAATAATTTTGTGCCACTTGGAAGTCATCTTGTAGCAGATATTGGCAGATTGTGCCCTCTTTACTGATAAACTAATGATTACAAGATGATAGCCACCACAAGAATATAGTGATGATATCTAATCTTATGCTTACTATGAATGAAAGTTCACAAATTGCATGTAAAAGCTATTATATTTTCCACTATGACAGTATACTATGTATTTGGTCATTTCTATGCCATTTTTTTCTTAGTGAAGTATCCCTTTAGGATTCAACAAATGTACTACAATATGTATCTAGTAATCTCCATCTCACTTTATAATATGTTAGAAGTTGTTTTGAACTTTGACTATTGCAAACATGCAGATAGTTTTGTTTAACTAAACTAGTAATAGTTTGATCTACTACATTTAATTTATGCACAATGATTATGATACACAATAGATTATTTTGGAATATGTAGAATAAGAACTAGTGACCTAATTAATTACATCTAATTTTGTGAAGGTTTGATTATGTTTTTCTTAATACTATACTTTGATTGCAAACTAGGAAAATCACCAAGGATCAAATACACAAGCTTGGCATTCGAGTGAAGAACAAAAAAGGAATTAAAGTTATACATTTGATTAGAATCCAAAAATTTCAAAGTTTGAGTTTTCAAAATCTGCTTGTTTCCTTCTATATTATTTCCTTAAGATCCATGTTAGCATTTCATAAGATCTCTATTGGCATAAGTTTTTGTCTTCAAAGTAATGATTGCTAAGAAAAAAAATCAAAGAAATAGTATCCTTGAATAGGTCTCAAAGATGCAAACTTACTAATTGTATTGTCTTCTTGATAAGCTTACAAAATCTACAATCAAAACCTTATAGAATATATTAGAATGCATTTGTAATGTAATCTAAATATGTGTGTATTGCAACATGTATTAAAAAAAGTTTAATTGCAATATAGAAACACAAAATATGAAATGGAGAAGACATATAGGGGTGTTTGCAAGAAAGCATCTAGTCAATTTTTAGTAGAGATAACATTCCCCAAGCTATGAAGACAAAAATGGCTAGGAACATTTGACATATTAGAATAAGTAATCTTTGCATATGACATGGCCAACATGTCAATAAGAGGTAGTAATGCATACACCAACTTTTTCCATGTCAACTATACACCTCATAATCAACCTTGCAATGTGTAGAGAACTCAGATCTCAAATATAATGAGATCAAACAGGAAGAAAACTAAATTCATGAAGTTGTGTGAATTGTAAGAACATACTGAAAATTTTGAAGAAAGCAAAGGATATATGTCATTTTGCAATGGATCTAAAATCTTCTGAAAAGAAAAGTCATATTGAGGTGTTCAGAAATGTTCAAGTGGTCGTTATGTTGCACAAGTGTGGAATCCTATACAACAAAAGAATAAATGGCTAAGAACATTTGATACCAAAGAGGAAGCTTCTATCACATATGATATCGCTATAATTTCCTTCAAAGGATACAAAGCCATTACAAATATTGTGTGTCCAAATACAGAGATACATGAAACAAAAAGTATCTCTGACTTAGAGAAAGATCAACTTGGATTGACCCTTCAAGTTGAAAGATGTCAAGTAGAAATAGAAAGAAATGGTCCATTGTTAGTGGTCTATATGAATGATCATTTTGGTCATACAATACCCATTACTGAAAACCAACACTTTCTAACTATGATGCACATGAAACCTAACATCCTTGAAAGTTTTCATAGAAATCTAGTACAAGATTTTTCATGGAAAGAACATATCAATTCCATATATGTTTCTAGCATAGATAACATGTATTCTTCAAAAAGTGACACAAAATTTCACTATCTATTATTTGAATTAACTTATCCTAGTGCAACTAGACTATCCAATTTTGAAATGAGTTATTAGAATATACATCCCTCAAATTTGGTAAACTCATGCCCATTGCAACTATTGAACCAAGATGTTTCCCCCATGCACCTATCTCACGAAAAATGGAATGCTAGAGTTCTCAACATGGATTCAATTATAGAAAAATATGCTAGTAATGTTCCCAATGAAAATGTCCTTTTATTTCTAAACAATCTTGCTACCAATCCTAAAAATATAGACATGTATGGTGTTAACCATGACACATTTGACTTCTCCAATTTCCATGTGACATCAGAATATAAAGGCCTTAAATGTTATGGTCTAAGTGATAATAATCACATTGAGCTTCACCATTGAATTTTATGATTCAAATGGTATAGACATAGAGCATTCTCAACATTATTTTTATTGCTTGATTACATAGTCAACATATCATATTTGATGTGGATTTGTGAAGAGAAGGTGAAAAAAGCATAAAGATAACATGGAGACATGATCAAAGAAAAGAATAGTAGCAATTTTTGTATTCGCTACTTGTGTTTTCTATTAGCATTTTTCTTACATTTTTATTTTTTGAATATTTCATCAATGAATATTTAATATTGTGGTGGTAATGTGAAGAGGAAAGCTGAAAAAAGCATAAATATAACTTTCAATATTTCCCTATATAATATTAAATTTCAATTTGGACTATTGTCCAACATGTGTCATGATCAGTTTTAAAGCATTGCAAACTGATGTGAAAAGTTCAAAGTAACAAGTCTATTTGTTCTAGGAAATTTTTAATGTTAGTAATACACCTTTCTATATATATGAATCCTTCCCTATAGTCACAGTGGCCTCTTCCATTACTGACATTGGTTACGAGCATTGAATGGAGGAGCATCTAACATGTTTCCACTAAGAAAATGCCAAAATATTGAAGTATTATTGCATATTTTGGTTGGGAAAGAAATGCAAAATAAATAGGTTATTTGCATGTCATGCACATTGTGTACATGCAAACATTACAAATTTTACCAAAGTGTTATTGAAAGAGTATAATTGTAAGGCATATAATGTGCATATTTGTAAAATGTAGAAAAGAGTTTCTGAAATCCACATGTCAATGTCTACTATTTCAATAACTACATGGGAAACTATGTAAATCCTATTTATATGATTTATAATGTTAGCCTTTTCAACTTACCAAACTAAAGTAATGCAAATCTACACAATGCCCATATTGTACAAGTGTAGTACTACAATGAAGAACCGTTGGTTCACAAAAAGTGACATACAAATGCATATCTCATATTGTACACTAATTCTTTGAAATAACCAAATTGTTTGATGACTAATGAATATTTTTTCATTGTTCATATTATCCAAAAGTTGGTTCAACAATGGTTTTACATTGAAAGTATACCTGAACCAACTTCTAGTGTCCAAAAAGTTTATTTTGGCTTCCTTTGTATGAACCTAAGAACTAGAACTCTAATATCAATTTGTATGCCTTTTAACTCTCTATCTACTATAATATTTAAAGATTATGGTTACTTATTTATACTGCTATGGTCGAATAGACATAAAGCTACAGACATGTTGTAACATATGGTTCACATGTTGGTGTGGCAGGGTGGACCTAATGTAAAGACATAACCATGGTATAAAAAGGTTATGGTTGCATATACAAAGAATTCCTTGAACAAGAATCTTTGTGGTGGTTTGTGAGAGAGCCATGTATTTACCACTAATATTCATACTCGTAGAGATATTAATTATGTTGGTGCTCTTTTTAATTGTTAAAGAAGCACCTCTCTTCATTATTCTGTTGGTATCAAACATAATAATATTCTATGTGTCTCTGTACATAATTGAGAAATATATGTAGCATATGAATGTCAAACAGAATAAGGTAGAAAGTGGTATTGAACTTGAGCCTCATATTTTGTACGAATGATGTCATAAAAAATGGGTGAAGTAATTTAATTTTGAAGATCAACACAATGTTGAAGTTCATGTAAACTATTAATTGTAGTCATACAATTGCTTTGTTTAGTAGTTTTAATGACTTTTAATTCCCATTCCCAATATCCATTTGCCATGAACAATAACCAAAGTGTCTTAATCTCATGAGGTTGCATTTTTTGTGCTCTTTGTACAATATTCATGTTTCTATTGAGTATAAAGTTCTAAAAGTAGAAAATAAAAATCTCTTGTCAATGACTAGCTCCAAATCAACCTTGCATTCCAAGAAGAATCCATGCAAATAGAAATCCAATTGCAAAGAGGTGAGACTCCTACAATGTTGTTTAGAAACATTGTATGACGGAACGACATGGATAGAACATTTTGCACAAGAGTTGTTACATACATCTATACACTAAAAGAGAAGAGAACATTGGATGCCTTGAATGCATTGCTACAAACAACACTACAACTAAGAAAACTTAGATAGTTTAGCACTTCAACTACTAATTAATTCATACACAAGCTACATTAATATCAAAACATATCTTGTAGGTTGATGGCGTTCTCAAAGTAGCCAACTCATTCACAAATCCATTTCATGCATTTTGTTCCCAATGCAACTTAAAATTTGAGGATTATGGAATGCTAGAAGACAAAACAGTTCATTGCAATAGATGCAATCAAGAGGTTGCATATGTATATTCATTATACCTAAATACTATCATCACAACTTAAAACAAACAAATGATCCAGTGTTCAATAGACAATTCCGTTGTTGAACAACTACTACCAAGCCTGAAAGACACAAAAGTTGAGGACTACATAGGACAAATCAAAGTTCACTTTTATCCTCCAAGATTTCACTATGAAAGGTCAATTCACATAGAAGCAGAACAATGCCATCAATCATGTTGTGACAAATTGAGATTGAACAATTGCTCATAGCGAAAGGTAAATATGACTAGTCACAAATTAACATTTATTCAAAATATGCAAAGCAAGTTATTATGAGACACAATTACAATATACTAACATGCACAATATGGCATTTGCAGGTATCAGGGCTAGCTAAAATGGCATATCAAGTTATTATTAATGCTAGTTACAAAAGATGCCAGTCAATAAAAAATAAGACATTTAATCAAATAATGTGTATGCATGAGTCTCGTATCCAAGTACACTCTTTGTGTCATAGATGTATAATTAAATAATGTATATGCATTGATATGCTATGAGACATACTCTTGCTCTATCAAGTTGTATAACATGATTGATTAGATGCTTTGCTAATATAAACTATTATTGAAATACAATGGAAAATTACATCACACAATTTATCCTATTGCATATCCAATGTATAAAACACTATGTAAATTGCTACTTGTCATATGCAAAAGCTATACTTAGGCAAGAACTTTGATGCTTTGCATTCTTATTTATATTTGCCAGGATCATTCAAATCAATTAACTATTAAAGTATCAATCAATCAACCTTCACAATTAATTAGTCATCTTTTTAAAATTCAAGGCATCCACCAATAAGAATTAAAAAAAATTGGTTGATTTTTAAATAATCATTTTTAACAAATGCATACAATTATATGTTTTGTCTTATTATCATTAAAAAATTGTGGATCATAAAACTATCTTTTTTTAATTCTAAAACTTATTCCTTCCACTCTAAATAAGGCAAATAATAATAAAAATATTAAAAATTCATCACAAGATTTAGAAAAATAAATTTAATATTCCTCTAGAGTCTTCCAATTAGCACTATTTCTGGAGTCTTCTAATTATTAACAATATATGCATAAATTTTTTCTTCAGTAATTAATCTTATTTTTTATCAATGAACATTTTTTAGGAAATATGATTTCATATGCATATACTTCTTTTTGCTCATTGATTCTCTATTTTATCAATAACCATTTTAGAGGCAATATGATTCTAGAGGAGGTTGAGTTTCCAACAACAATTTGAGTGGTGGTGTTGTAAAGCTACAACCATAGTTTTAATTAGTTTGTTTCTATTGGTATTTTATGGCAGACATTTCTTATTTATTTAAACAAATTAATAGGTGTTTCTGAAAGTAGACCTAACTAAAATTGAGTAGATTGTAAATCATGGGCAATGACATGAGTCTTTAACAAATATGGAATCCATGGGCCATATTTTTTAACTGAAAGTAGGAGACAAAATGCATATAATTGGATGTGAGACTATTTTTTCTAATCAATACGAGAAGATTACGTCAGCGTGAGCCTTTGCTAGCACTATGCATATAGGATATATGATTATCATTTAATTCTTGTTTCTTAGAAGGTATTATATAATATTGCATAAGTTGAAGCTTCAATGCTATTGTTGGATTGTTTACTTTATGATTATTAATCTAAAATTTTCAATTCTTTATTCCAAATTTGGTGCTACTATATTTTGGCAAATGAATATTTGCCTCTTCCTTTAGAATTATGATTTGTTTTAAAATGTTTGGTTAATTTTAATGTATGAAGATTATCAATGAATTAAGAACAAAAACTACTTTCAAATCTTTCATTTCTTTTAATTTCTCCTAGGAAATCAACATCATAGTATTGTCTATAGACTGATAGGCTTACCATTAATATTATGTTGACAACTTGCTTATTTATTTTGACATTTAATAATTGCTTCAATAGTACTTAGCAGTTTGACTACAACCTAATTATATATGGACATGAACTTAGACATTATGCATCCTTGTTATTATGTTGAATTATATTTTATGATAATTTTAAAGTATAAATATATTAGATAAATACTCTTTGATTTTAAAATATCCTAATTATTTAATTATATATTAAACTAATTTTGAAGATTAAATATTCATTTAAATAATATAAATAGATGAAAGAAATAATAACAAATGATATTTGGTTTATTTTCAAAAAATATTAATTTTTAAATTTGAATATATTTATATTTTATTTCCTATTTTACTTTCTTTTATATTTCTATTTTTTACATTGTAATTATTTTTATTTCAAATTTAGTTTAAAATATCTATTAATTTTATTAAAATTAATTTTAGCAATATTTTATATTTAAAATTCAGTGTACTTGTAAATATATATATATATATATATATATATATAAGATAATCAAAAAACATTTTTTATAATAATAAATATATTTTTTAATTATATATACATTCTAATGTATGCAAAAATATATTTTTGTAAGAAAGAAACTTTAAATAAAATAGATAATAAAATTTAGTGTCCTCCATTTTTCATTCTCTGAATGTTGACACTCTATAACCAAATATTGTGTTGATGTGGTTGTTTGATTGGACAATTCAGTTATTGGAAAAATTAGGTTGTAAAACTGAGACTCATGATATGTAATATATTTTTTAATAGTCAGTTATATAAAAATCTTTGGTGTCATTTTTCAATGCTACATTCTCAAACAATAATTTGATCGTACTTTCAAATAAAATATCCCTTTTTTTTACTCCTAATCACTAACACCAAAACTCAACATCGTAATCACCACCAAGATGTATTAGGATTGCAAGGCATGATGACACGTCATTTCAAAAATAGTAATAATTTAGAAAAATATTAATTGTGAAAAAGATAAAATATACATCCTACTGTACATATTTCTACTGTTTCATGAATTGATTCATAGAGGGGGAAATGTGTTATAATATTTAGAATAACTGGGAGGAAAGGGGAATCAATTATCCAAGGACCAGATGTACCAATTGAACACACTAACACTTATCAACTTCAAATATTATCATTTCATTGCTCAATCTCTTCTAGTAAACTCTTAGTAACATTAGCTAGCTATCCATTGTTCTAAAATAATAGGCTTGCATAATGTGAACATTACTCAGTAAAACATCACAATCACATCCACACAAGCTTGAAACTAGGATTTAATGTAGAAACCAATTTGGGAAAAAACACCAACAACATGTCACCAATTTTCACTCTTTTCAAGTGACCCTTGTTAGGAGCTAACCCTGTTAAAGGTTACAATACATAGTATTAAATGTGACCTTGTTAAAGGATTTAATCACCCTATTAGGAGTGGCCTTGTTAGAAGAATTCAGAACATTCCATTAGAATGTCACTTTGTTAGAAGATTTACATAGACTATTAGGTCAACCTTGATTAAACGATTTCAAATATTGTTCACAAGGGTTAGAAAGTAACAACAATTTGATCTATTAAGTATAACTCACTTTTCATTTACATATCTCTATTATGTTCTCCTGTACTGATTTAGTGTATGGCCTCCATTTTCATCTTAATCGTTGATTTGTTTGGCAACCCTTCAAGCAATCACTCTTCACTTGTTCTCAACTTGATTAAGCCTTCTGCTTAGATTAGTCAGTCAACAACATCAGTAAAAACTCCAACCTTTAGAACTCCTTCACATGTGCATAGCCTCTCTACAATCATAGAAAATTAACCTTTGTACCTCCTTAAATAGGTAATGTTGATCTTTTGCCTCTTAAACAACTTTGTAGCTCTTAGGGTTTATGATTTGATCCATCAAATACATTTTATCTATTCACCATTTTGTTTTTCTCTTCTTTTCTAGAAACTTCTCTTTGAATCCATCTCTTAGATCATATACCTAATCCTCTCCTAGAACTAAATGATCCAACTCATTGATCCTTATCTTCAACACACTTTCCATATTCCAAGAAATCAACTTAGTCAGCTGGAAATTACAATTCCTTGCAAATATTTAAAATGTTGTTCCTCAACCAACACTAAGTTATGACACTTAGTCATCACTAGATTACTCAATTTCTATAAAACTTCTTGTTCAACATATATACTGTCACTGGGTTGATAATGATGCTCAGTCAGCACTAACTTTGCTCGGCACTTATTGTGGCTTGATTGGCACTAGCATCACTTGGCATGTATGTCAAGATTATTTATTCTTCTACTATGTTACTTGGCCAAGCCTATACATTTGATCTATTTTTCTTCACACTTTCAAGACTTGAACATTATTGTCTTCTCCTCTAGCACCATGATTTAAACAATCACTTTATCTTGTCAAAGTCCAATTAATCAAATGTCCATTTGTAGTTTCCTCTTCATAACTCAACCTTTCCTCTTCATAACTTAGATCAGATAGAAAACTATCTCACCAATAGGTTTGACATCAATGACAACATAACAATTATTCCACCTCTTTGGCATTAATGGCAACATCTCTTAAAATATTATAGGGATACTTCAAGTTACCATACAATCCAAATCTTTGACCAACACAAGAAACACCTTCAATGTATCAGACGCTCATTAATATCCTTAGCTTCATTCTAATTCATATCTCTAGCATTATCTCAAGTAAATCTTATGAACCCCATCTAAGTAATCACTCCCTCTTACTTAGGTATCTCTCTTAGCTTCCATTTTCTCCCTCTTTCATGTTAACTTAGATAATTTATTCCTCTGGGATATTTTGTCCCACTCGATAATCTCTCCCTCTTTGACAACAATGCTAAAGAAACTATCTCTATCTCATTCATCTTTTCATGTAGATACTTTCATGTTACTTCTAAATTCTTCATCTATCATCTTCATATGACTAATCCATTGTTTTTTCCTTCTTCTTTACTACCTTAGGCAACTCCTAAAGTAAAATTGTCTACATCAATGTGTTAGATAGTCTAATCAACACATTTGATGCAATGCTTCACTTTTTTTAAAGTATCTTTATCTATGGGAATCACCCACAATTTACCTCTAAGATATCCTTGAGCATCCTTAGCTAACTTTTAGCTTTAGTGAATATATTAGTTATTTTATCTTTTGTGTTCACATACTCCAATTTCACTTCTTTGTCTTAAATTAATTCTCTCAAGTAATGATACTTGATAGAAATGTGCTTTGTCTTTGTGTTCATGATATAGTTCTTTGATATGTTAATAGAACTTGTGTTATCACAATAGATAACCACTGGATAAGTAATCTCTTCCTTCATACCTTCGACAATTGCTTGATCCATATGGTATTTGAACAATTCATTGTTTCTACCATATGCTCAGCTTCAGTTGTAGATTGGGAAATGTAGTTTTGTTTCTTGCTTGTACATGAAATCAATCTCTTTCCTAGAAAGAATGCACCACCAGTTTTTTTTTCTTGTCATCAACATTTGCTTCCCAATCAGAGTTAGTGAACACCTTCCATTCAAATCTATAATTCTTCCTGTAATACAATCCATTCTCTTAAGTTCCTTTCAGATATCTTAGTATATTTTTCACCACCATCATGTGATTCTCCTTAGGACTTGCTCAAAATATAGCAACTATCCTAACTGCTAATGCAATATATGGTCTGCTATGAACAACATATTGTAGTTTTCTAATCATTAATATGTGTGTGTGTGTGTGTGTGTGTGTGTGTGTGTGTGTGTGTGTGTGTGTGTGTGTGTGTCTAGTTCACATTAGTAGAATCATCATTCTTAGATAGTTTATGTCCAGTAATCATAGGCGTACTCACTAGTTTTGAATCTTCCATCCCAAAAAAATTCAATGTCTCCTTGATATATTTGGACTAAGTAATGAAGATACCTTGCTTCGTTTGATACACTTGTAAACCAACAAAATATTTGATCTCACCAAACATCGACATTTCAAATTCCTTTTTATTTCATCAACAAAATATTTGCATAATGCTTCCTTGACTCCAAATATGATATCATCAACAAAAATTTAAGATAATAATACCTCATTGTTCTTGCCAATCTTCAAATATAGATTGTTGTTATCATTTGCTCTTGCAAAACCAATCTTTACCAAATAATTATGCAGTCTTTCATACCATGCTCTTGGAGCTCGTTTCAAACCATATAAAGCTTTGTGCAACTTATACACCATATTCCTCTTGCTCAGATCCATAAATCCTTTAGGTTTTTCTACGTATGCTATCCTTTATGTTGTTCTATGTATACTTCTTCTTCAAGTATCTCATTCAAAAATGTAGATTTGACATCCATTTGAGATACCTTAAATCCTTTATAAGAAAAATATGCAAGCAATGTTCAACTCTTTCTAATCTTGCTATAGGGGCAAATGTTTCCCCATGGTCAATACCTTCCTCTTGTGCATATCCTTTGCATACCAATCTTTCCTTGTTCCTGGTGACCTCACCTTTTTCATTCAACTTATTCATAAATACTCACTTGGTTCTAATAACATTTTTGTCTTTAGGTCTAGATACTAGAAACCATGTTTTATTCTTTTGAATCTATTTAGTTTCTTCATTCATTGCTTGTATTTGATCTTCATTCTCCAAAGAATCTTTCATAGATTTGGTCTCAAACTCACAAAATAAGCATGTATCACTTCTGAGTATTTTTCTTGCAATAACACCAAACTCTTTATCTCCAATGATTTATTTAGGTGCATGATTTCTCCTCGCATATTTTGCTAACACGAGTTATTTTCTTCTTTGTTCTTCAATAGGTTCATCTTGAAAAATGATTTCAAGATCATTATCTCTCTCTTGTTTAGGTTTTAGTTCATGTTTTGTACACTTGGAATTTCCTTCTTGATGTTTAGCTTCCTTTGTCTGTGACTCACCATCATTTACATGTTTCTTAGCACTCACAATCTATTACTCAACAACGGGTCATTGCAACTCAGCATGCCCAGTCTATTGAGGATCTGTAGCTTTATTTCTACGTTCAGGTGGAGTGCTTGGAGCACTATCATTCACATATATGAATGAAATTTAGTCTTTAGATTTTGTCTTACACTCAACTTAATTTTTCTCTATATATTAATCAACTTTCACATTTTCACTTTCCACAACTTTTTTAGTGTTAGAGTTAAAATACTTATAAGCTTTTCTCTTAGTGTAATATCTTAGGAATATACCTTCATTTCATTTAGCATCAATTTCTCCATTCCTATTGTCTTTAAGTATGTAACATTTGCTTCCAAAAACTTTGAAATATTTCACATTAGGTGCATATCCATACCATAATTTTCAAAAGGTGTAGCATTTGTATCTTTCTAGACTTACACTCTCTTCAAAGTATAAATAGTTGTACTTACAACTTCTCTCTAGTATTTTTGTGACACATTCTTCTCCATCATCAATGTTCTAGTACAATCCATTATTGATCTATTCCTTCTTTCATCTATACCATTTTGAGGAGGTGTCCTAGGTTCAAACATCTATCTTTTGATTCCTCTATCATTACAAAATATGTTGAACTCGTTGGAAATGAATTCATCACCTCTATTAGATCTCAAACACTTCAGACTCTTCCCCATCTCTTTTTCAACTCTAGCCAAATACCACTTAAACAGGTGAGAAGTATTAGATTTTTCTTCAAGAAACATTTGATTCATCATTCTAGAATAGTCATCAACAAATAGAATGAAATATTTGTCTCCACAATAAATTTGAACACCAATGATCCCCATAAGTCAGTATGAACCAATTCCAAAATATCATTAGATGAATATGTTTTTCTCTTAAAATTAGACTTTTTCATTTTTCCCAATTGACATTATTTACATAGCATTGCTGGGTTTCTTTGATTTTGGCAAACCTCTTACTCTTTTTATTTTTCTAATGCTAACAAAATTGTCAAAATTTACATGACATAACCTCTTGTGTTATAACCAAATATCTTCATGTTGTGTAAATAGGCACGTCTTGTCATATAAATCTAGACAAAATAAGTTTCCTCTTGTTTGATCACCACTTCCAATCAATTTACCATCAGCATCAAACTTTTTTACCTTTCTATGATGGAATTCAACTTTGTACCCAATAAGCATTGTCACATTTGATCTTATCAATTACTTGAATTGTTCCTTTACCCTTCACAAGATAGGGAATATCATCACAAAATTTAACATAGCCACCCTTGTATGGTCCAATGTCCTCAATTTACTTCTATCAACAATCATGTGATTAGAGCAACCACTATCCATTATTTATCACTTTTTTCCACATAAGAGATTAAAGCAATTTTCTCATCTTCACCAGAATCATCTTTCATAGAAGCATAGACTACCTCTTCATCATTACTTTTAGATTTAGTATCAATTTCTTCTTCAGGAATATAACAATATTTCTTACCATTGTCCTTGGAGTCCTTATTCTTATTGAATTCTCAGTCATCTCTTCTTCCTTTGTACTTGTGTTCCTTCCTTTCATCCTTGTCTTCTCTTTCAAGATACCTTGCAACAATGTGACCAACCTTGTTGCATGAAAAATAGATTATGGGAAGTCTACCTTTGTATTTTCCTTTTCCTCTTCCAAATCTCCTAGCTATCAGTGATTCAAGTTTATGAAGTTCATCATCAAAAGAATCACTGTCACTTTTCACATGTTTTCCTTTTACATTCTTGCTAAGAATCAGTTGTGATTTGAAAGTAGATTCAATATTAGCAGAAGTGTAAGTATCAAAATTAGACATCTCAAATGCAATGAGTCTACTAATTATTCCTTCCAGGGTTAGGACATTACTTGGTGTACATATTTGTTCTTGAATTGCATAAACCCTAATAGCATAAATAGGAAGTAGAGTTTTCAATACCTTGTTGATTATTGTTTCATCTTCAATCTTTTCTTTAGCTCCTCTAATAGCATTGAAAACATCTTTGATTATTGTACAATAATGTACTATGTTCTCACGTTCTATCATTCTCATTTCATTAAGCTTACCTCTTAGACTTTTTGATTTGGATCTTAAGATATTTTTGTCTCCTAACTAGTTTATAGTTTAACCCACATTTCCCTTGAATTCTTGCACTCTTTTAGGTCATCAAACTTAGCATAGCTTAGGGATGAATCAATCTTTAACATTGACTAATTGTGTTCTTGTTTTTCTTTCAGTTTTTGAGTAGTCAAAGGGACTGATGTTATGTCCACATATGCATTGTATAGAAAATCCAATGCAGCATCACCAATACTAGTTATGTGTAGCCTCATCAACTTTTGTCATGTAGGAAAAATTTCCTTGTTCGACTTTGGTGCCTCTCTTTTGTATGCCATGATCTTTAGCTTTGAGTACCTTCAAACTTCTCTCTACAAGAACCAATTCTCTGATACCAATTGTTAGAATTTTTAGAATAATTGTGAGGGTGGAATGAATTAGTTATTGAAGGTCCAGATATACCAATTAAACACACTAACACTTAATCAACTTCAAATCTTATAATTTCATTACTTAGTCTCTATTGTAAATTTTCAATAACATTAGTTAGTTGTCCACTATTTTAAAATAATAGACTTATAGAATGTAAACATTAATCAATAAAATATCATAATTACATCCACACAAGTTTGACACTAGGATTTAACATAGAAACCCAATTTGGGAAAAATCACCAGCAACATGTCACCAATTTTCACTCTTCTAAAGTGAGCCTTGTTAGGAGCCAACCCTGTTAAAGGTTACAATACACATTGTTAAATGTGACCTTGTTAAATGATTTAATCACCCTATTAGGAGTGGCCTTATTAGAGGACTTTAGAACATTCTGTTAGAATCTTACCCTATTAGAGGATTTACATCGACTATTAGGTCATCATGACTGTTAGGTCAACCTTGATTAAAGGATTTCAAAAATTGTTCACAATGGTTAGAAAGTAATTTTAAGTTTGATCTATGAAGTATAACTCACTTTGCACTTACAAATCTCTTTTTTGTTCTCATGCACTGTTCACTATGTGACCTCCATTATCATCATAATCTCTAATTTACTTGGTAACCCTTCAAGAAATCACCCTTCACTTCTTCTCAACTTGATTAAGCCTTCTGCTTGCATTAGCCAGTCAACAACATCAGTTACAGCTCCAACTCTTTGAAACTCCTTCACACGTGCATAGCCTCTCTGCATTCATGGAAAGTTTTCCTTTGTACCTCCTTAAATAGGTAATTATGATCTTTTCTCTCTTATAAAACACCATAGATCTTAGGTTTTACAATTTGATCCATCAAATACATTGTATATATTTGCCATTTTGCTTTTCTCTTCTTTTGTAGAAACTTCTCTTTGAATCCATCTCTTGGATCGTTAACCTAATCCTCTCCTAGAATTAAATGATCCAACTCATCAATCCTTGTCTTCATCATGCTTTATATATTCCAAGAAATCAACTTAGTCAGCTAGAAATTGTGATTCCTCACAAATAGTTAAAATATTGTTCCACAACCAACACTCAGTCATCACTGGATTACTCAGCCACTATAAAACTTCTTGTTTGACACATATACTATCACTCGGTTGATAGTGATGCTTGGTTGATACTAATAATTGGTTGACACTAGCATCACTTGGCATGTACATCAAAATTCTTTAGTCTTGTACTTTGTTACTTGGTCAAGCCTCTACATTTGATCTATCTTTTTTCACACTTTCAAGACTTGAACATTACTATTTTCTCCTTTTGCAACATGATTTAAAAAATCATTTTATCTTGGAAAATTCCAACTAATCAAATGCCCATTTTTATTTTCCTCTTCATAACTCAACCTTTCCTCTAGGTGCTTTTGTTATGAGAAAATTCTCAAATCCTCTTCATCAATCAAGTAGATATGACACTTAGATCAAATAGAAAAACTATCTCACCAATAGGTTTGACATCAATGACAACATAACATTTATTCCAATTGTACTTTCCAATAGAATGTTGTTGTATGCAACCCTACCAATGATGAGAGATCTAATGATAGGGATGTCAGTATTTCTATCATCTTCATCGGTATCCAAGTATGAGTGATGAGTGGAGACTAGTGCAAAAAATGGACATGCATTATAGCATCATGCAGATAACAAAAAACAATGAGTACTAAGGAATCTAAAAATTCAAAAGTCTTCTAAGGTCATCGATTAATTTACAAAATTAGGTCACTCCTTTTCAAATAAGGAAATGCCTTTTGCGTACTAATGTTATTCTAAGGCACAAAATGTTTTAATGCACAAAAATTTATTTTTATACACACAATTTTCACTATCCTTAATACAACTCTAAATTCCTTTCATCATAATTAAAAAATAATGCATTTGTCAAGAAGAATAATGAGATAATAACAAAGGATTCACATATCAACTATAGAACACATTATATTTTTGAATTCTTAAAAATATTAATATGAGATATTAACAAAGGAATTATAGATCAACTATAGCACACATCATATTTTTAATTCAGACTCCAATGTAGTCTGAATTGAATTTGTATATCATTTTCTAGCACACTTCTGGCATTTCCTTATGTTAAATTAACAACCTCAAGATCACTCTCTATGGTTGTTTGAAAGAGATATAACTACCTTTTCTCTCATCAAAAACTTTGAATGCCTCCAATATATCATCTAACTCATTTTTTTCTTTGCCTTGTTCATGGTTAAAGACAAAGTTACATAAATCAATAAAATCTTCCAATTCAAGAGCAACACTATAATCATCTTCACCTATATTTCAAGCCATTAAACTAAAATACTCTTCTATCTTAACATTCTAAGAATGTTTGTGAATCAGAATATGTTGTGAACTGTAACAACCCCATCACCATTTTTCTGGAGCAGTAGATACACACTTCAAATTTTATTAGACCAGCCATTTGAAAAGAGATAAAAAGCAAGTATGAATCTTTAATTTTTTTTAAATTCTTTAATCTATCACAATTTAAAGAGAAAAGATATTATCTATACACTTTGAATATGAGATGTGATAGTCATTTCTGGTTAGCCTATATTTATAAGAAAAAATGGATGGTCCCAAGGCACTGCAATGAAGAAGAGAAATTCAGTGATAAAAAAAATTCAGAAGCATACTTTTACTCTAGACAATAAGACATATTGAAAATTCAGACGGTCACAAATTTTGTAATGGTTTTCTAAGGCCTCTTAACAAAATTGAACCATTGACTAATGTTTCTAAGTCCGCCCAATTTCAAATAGGGAAATCCTACGATGGAACAAGGGAATATACCACTCATTTATCTAGGCATTGGAATGCTTTCATATAGATATTCAAATTACAAGTAGCCTAACATGGATTACATGGATTCCATTAGGGTACGGTGCAGGTTCTTTACTTGCTTCTATAATATTGTGAAATAATAGTATGTAAAGAACATTAAAGTTAATCTAACATGTACAACTAAAGCAATACAACAATACGTATGAGAGGATGAAGGAGACACGTAAAGAGGAAGCAAACCAAGTATGGTGACCTCCTCAAGTGTGACCTTGATACTTCAATGTGTTCAATAATGGGGATGTATGCTCAAACATGCTCCAAGATTCAAGTGATGGGTTATAATTGATCATGAGGGTGAGTGAAGGGTTTTAAAAATGGGAACATGGAGGGATTTTACCATTATATATGATATTTTGGTAGTTTTCAGGCTCTCAAAATAGTATTACAACATTAGCATAAAAGAGTGTTTTTTTGTGAGAGGGGAAGGGTCCAATTTATACGCTAAGAGATGGTGAGATGGATGGCTAAGATGCAAGGATGGAAAAATGATGAGGGAGGGCTGGAACGCAGGGAGAGGAAAGCACATGGATTGTGCTTCTTCAAATCCATACCCTTGCAATAAGTGTCACAAGGTGATTGGATGGGAGAAGAGGGTCAAAATGAAGGGTCAAAGGGAGTTATGAGGGAGGAGTGTGGAAGAGGGATGGAAGAGGCCTTAAAGAGAAATTAATGTTCTATAACCTTAAAGTCCTTGAATAGGAATGTAAGAAGGATAGAATAGGACTTTGACTTTGGCTTGGTTAGGAAGTCTTAACCCTTGTTTAAAGTTAGACCCAAAATTTCATAGATGGAGGAAAAATTCAAAAGCGGTAAAAAAAAAATTTAATGTTTTCTTCAAATTCACGTGCAAGTTGTTTTTAAAATCAAAAAGATTTTTATACTAAAGTTTGAACTTTAGAATATGTTCAAATTTTGCATAAAATTTTAAAAGCAAGTGTAGACCACAAAGCCATGTCAGGGACTTAAACTTCAAAATGGGATTTTGGGCATCTCTGATATGTAGATATAGGACTATTATATATCGTCGAAACTAAGAGAAAGAGAATTTTCCATTTTGGGCATTTATTTTTGCACAGGAAGACACTGGTTCAAGTTATTCAAGGTTTTGTCTCAAGTATCCTTTTTCCAGTTTCATTCAATTAGGACAGTTCAAATTTGATTTCCAATAAAATGGTGAACTAGGTGAATGCTAGAGGCAATAAAAATGTAGTTAGGAGTGGTTTTGCTCACCTCCAAGTTAGTTTGATGAAACTATTATCAAAATTTTAGATATTTTGGAAAAATAAGGCTTTTCATCATTAAGGAAGAGATATTTCCAAGTTTGTTACATAATAATGATGAGAATCATATCAAATTTTAGGGGTAGAAAGATAAGAGATGTTTTATAGTAGTAAGGAATGAAGATTCAAGTGGACACATGTCAATTTCAAATCAGATCTAGGATTTCATTTCTTTCCTATATCTTTCTCTTTTTAATTCATTCTAAGGGTTCTAGTTTTGGAGAAAATTTCTCATTTCTGTGATACCATGGGGATTCCAATCTTGATTTTTCTCAGTAATGTGAGACTAGGGTTCCATTTTTTATGTGTTTTCATTACTATGATACCACACTCTTCAGCATATCTCTCTTGTATGAATAGAAGTAATTAAGATAATATAGATAGTTCTAATCTATTAGTGGTTTTATGAATTATTAAGATGCATCTTGAATGTATAGTTTCAAAGAAATGAATACAAATGAGAAAGAATCACCTTAGTTTCATTCTAATTCTCATCTCCTACCTTTATAATTTGCAATGTTTTGAGGTTTAGGAACAAAGAGCTTAGATCCATTCACATCCTTGTAAGGTTGTATTTCTGATATGTTTTATTGTTGGAACAAAGGGCCATGCTTGGTGTATTTGATAGGGTTGTTGATAATTTGAGAAGGATGCCTCATGAGAATGAGGTCTTTATGAATATTGATATCTGATTCACAAAGTGATAAGAGAGATCTAATATCTTGATGTATGGAATATGTCACTGGTATCATAGATGTATGTGTCTGATTCATGGAATTGCCCAACAAATAAGGTACTAATCAGCTATAGGATCAAATTGTTCTTACTGTTGCATATGTTGGGGATTTTCTTAAATCAAAATTATAATAATCTATTTCCCTTTCTATTTAAGATATGAAAGGATGCCCACACTTAGCTTATCAATTTTTTAGGTCATGTCATTAGCTATTTCATGTCTATGATGTTTGCATAAGTATAGAAGATATAAGGATTAAATCTACTTTTTTTAGATCCAATATATGCTTTGAATACTACCATATGAAGAATCTAATAGGTCCATCTACCTAGGTCTTGTAGAGCTTGAAGTAGAAGAAGGGTCTAGCCTTATAGTTGGCCCTGTGTCTAAATGGATATGTTGCAGATGGGAAGTAGCTATCCCTAGATGTATTATGATCTCATTAGGGTAATTTGAAGTCATGACATTTCAAAACACCAACAAGACACACAGCGTGAGAGGGACCAGCTTAGAGACAAGAGAGATCAGTTCCAGAGGGAGTGAGATGCTACCTAGGGACAACTTAATAGAGGAGAGATTGTTCTAGGGGGACTATAGTTGGAGTTGGGGCATTTGGAGGGGAGACTAGAGGCCATGGATTCAAAGATGGATAAACTCTAGGATAGGGTGGATATGCTATAGGAGGAGAGAGATAGGATGGTGGTAGAGGTGGTGACTCTCAAGACATAGATGGTAGTCAAGGAAGGGTTGGAGGAGCTAAGGTGACTGAGGTAGGAGGTGGAGGATTTATGGGAGAGAGCAAGTTTCTACAGGGGGAGATATCATGCAATCATGTTAGTGGATTAGATTGAGCATTACAAGTCGTAGACATGGTCAAGTATAGTTGGAACACACATAGGCATGCAGGGTGGTGGGGAGAGTCAGTGGAATATCAAGGGATCTCAAAGGATTGGTGGGTCTTAGTGGATAGAGCAGAGCCATAGATCAAAGTAGAGAAAGAGACAGAAGAGGGGGATAGGTAGGAGGAAGGATGAGGTAGAGAATTCAGGGATTGAAGGAGAGAAGATGAGGCCTCCACTACCACTAGCAGCACAGAGTGCAGAGAGGGATCCCTATGAGTCTCACCAAGAGGAGGCGATGGACGAGGATGTGGATGAGCAGTGATATGCTACATTTTTGTGATTTTTTAGGATATATTTGATGTATAGATATGTCTTTTTGTAGGCATAAACATGGATGTACTTTTATGGATATTTTTACTATATAGACACTGGATTGGACTATGATGGACATTTTGTATTCTTTCAGAGTTGCATGATGTATTCATTATTCTTCAAAGGATTTGATATATATATTGTTGGAAATACAATAGGGAAAGTAAACTTTGAGAGTGGGGTTAATCAGTCCTACATCCATCTCACAATTTGCATGTAAACTAAAATACCAAACTAAACATGTTCATCCATAGCATGAAATTAAATAAACATTCAACACATATATGACATAAGATATTTGGTTAACTAGAAACCCTCTAATGAGAATGTAAGATTGGGGTGGGGATGACACCCACAAATCTTCACTATTTGAGTTGTAAAGTTTATCCAATGAAGGTTACAATGTTTGATGATAAACTATGATCTAACCTTTGAAAGGTCTACCCTATCAAAGACTTACAAGATTGTTAGATCTTACCATGTTAAAGGATTTCAACACCCTATTAGAAGTGTGCCTAATTAAGGACTTAAACTTAAATAAAGTAAGCACCCTATTAAAGGATTTACAATAGCCTATTAGGATGACTCTATTAAGAAATTTAACTGATTCACTTGTTAGAATGTCTCAGCAATGATCCTACGGTTAGCACTTTGTTGTTAGATAATAGATCACCTCTTTGCATGTATCCTTGATCCTCTCTGATCAGATGTGTCACTTATGTCCTCTAACTTCTTTCCTCTATTCTCCTCTAACTTATTCTACAATGCATATCTCAATTGACAACTCCTTAGCCACCATGAAAGCTTTGGTTGCACATGAAAACTTCTCTCATCTCACACACAATGTTTAGGGTTTTCCTTCCTTAAGAAGATCCAGGTGACTTAGGGTTAGGTATGAATCAACCATTGTGAATCATCCATTATGCTACTTAATCCATCCCTTTGACTAATTGGTTTCATGTATTACATAGGGGTTCTCAATATAGATTTGTTCTTATCATTTAGAATCTCAAAACAATCCTTAAGTTGGCTCAAAAATGGTTTACATAAAAGTTTGTACCATTACAAACAACTATGTCCACAACTATTTTACTCAAAACTTGAAGTCTCTGATGCTTGGCATTTACTATATCGTCAATGTTGTAACTTGGCCTCTAAATGACTCAGCATCCATTGATCACTTGACATCAACTGTCTACTTAGCACTTGAGTGACTTGGCACTTACTAGTTACTCAACACATACTGTATATATCACTTGACATATACTATCTAACAACTTATGCTCGACATACATTACTTGTTCAGCATGAACTAAGTTTTATCTAATAAATGACTTTAGTGTATTGTCACTCATATTAAAAACCAATTTGAGATTAACAATCTCCCCCTTTGACATGAGTGGTAAAAACCCTTGGTCATGCATGAATAACCTTAACTTATGAGAATAACTCAAATAATCTCTATTCAATACTCAATTTATGCACAAAATTTCAAAACTTCAAAATTTTGCAAAACTTGTGACTTATCAATCACACCTTAAAATTTTATAACTCCCCCCGAGTTGATTTTTCTTTTTCTAAATCTGAATAGTCCCGCTGAGTAAATTTTTTGTACTGATGCACTCTCTTTTTTTGTACCAACTCCTCCTTAGTTTAGAATCTCCCAAAACTTGTTCATTCTCCCCTTTTGTCTTATTCAAAATTCATTCTCCCCCTTTTTAACTTATTCAAAATTTATTCTTCCCCTTTTTGACACTTATGTCATGGGTGGTACACAAATAGTGTGTTTGTCCAAGAATGATTTATGGACCTCCATTATGAGCTTTAGTGTTTCATCCCAATTGTCACACACTACCTCTAGAGATTTTATTTGAATAGTTATCTCGGAAACAAGGTTAACTAGGCATTCATGAGTAGAAAGATGGGATCTTTCTTCATTAATGTTTCTGCAAAGGCTAGGCCCTTGTGCAACACCTCCATGTGAGTGGTCAACATGGACTGGACATTGACCAATGTAGGTTGAATGTTGGAATCTTGAGCTTGTAATGCTACTAACTAACCTTGTGGTGACAACAAATTTATGAAATGAGACTGACTTTGACTAGAAGATTTTCATAGGATTTTACCTGTTGACTTCAAATCTCCCTCCAGGTGGTCAATGTGTCTCTTTATTTCTTGTATGAACAAAGGTACATCACACAACTTGGTGTAAAGAGAGAAAATTTTCTCCAACACTTTCTTCACACCAGCAATTTTGGTTGCTAACTCAACCTAAATAAGTGCAATGGAACTTGATATCTTCTTAGTTACCTTACCATGAAATTTCTTCTTAGACCATTCTAGTAATTTGACATTTGTGTCTAGGTCTTCATCATTTACCTTCTCCATAATATTTTCCAACTATTCAATGCATCAAGAAATATGTCCTTGATGTCATGTAGTGCTTGTAACTTCTGCCTGTGCTCCCTTTTAAGAAGTTCTTGTGTTTCTTTCTGGCTAGAGCATCATGCAATATGCTCATTTTCTCTATGGTCATTAATGTAAGATCAAACTTTGGGAGTTCAATCACCTCATCTAAGTTGATATCACCATAAGATATAACTTCATCAACCTTAGATGTGCTAAGATTAGGCCTTGACGACTACAATAGTGCAACCTCTACACTTGGCCTACGAAGTGCTCGACTAGGAATAGAAGTAGCAGTATTTGGTAGGGTAACCATTGTATGTATTACTATCACGTCCTTTTATTTTGTAGTCAAGACTAAATCTTCAGTCCTATCCTTCCCCCTTTCTATGATCTTTGTATCATCCTATGCTTGTGTTGTAGGTGTAGGATTGGCTTCCTAACCTATTTCAACTAGTGTCCCATCTTTCTCAATTGTTGAAACTGCATCTACTAAAACATTTGGCACCAATATACTAATATGTGATATCATTGTGTCCTTGCTTTGATATACTATCATGGGCATAATAGATTGCACTTCTATAGATTAAGGACGGGCAACAGATAGTTCTTGAGTTTTCTTAAAAGTTGTCATCATGGCATACACATATTCTTTTACTTTATTCATTTCTACCTTCCCAAGTTTATCAAATTCAACATGTGTGAACCCTGATGAATCAACATTATTCTTGATATTATCACACAAGTTGTCCAAATTAGAAGAGGGACTATGACTTACCACTTTGAATTAGTTGTTGTCATCTGACTCGGTCCTCTCCTCATCTGATTCAGTTAGAACTATATGTTTCCTCCTTTTCCACTACTTAGGTTCATATTCCTTAGTAGTTGTACTAGCTCTCTTGTCTTTAGGCTTCTCAACTTTTTGAGTCTTCTTAGTAGTAGCTCTTATGCTAGCCCTGGTGACAAGAATTGTGGGCTTTTGTTGTGAAGGTTTCAAAAATTTATTGGGTTTGCATGATATTGGCTTCTTTTCTTTTCTCTTTTTCTTTTATCTACCAATAGATGCTTCATTGACTTCTTCTCCCTTGGCATCTTCATAAAATCCTACATCTTCTTCTCCTTGGTCCTCACCTTGACCCTATGTAAGAACAAGTGGTTCTTGACTAGGTGTATCTTCTTCATTATCTTCATTATCCTCTTCTTCTTCATCTCCTTTTGCCTCTTCACCAAATTCTTCCTTGATCTTTGTTAGAATTTTGTTCTTCTTCCTCATCATAGAAGTTGTCTTCAAGTCCATTGTGATTTTAGACTTGGCTACATCATAATTTCCAAATATAGTAGCCTTCTTATCTACTTCTTTTTCTAGTAAACTCGTGATGGTTGTAGATGCCTCATCCATATTAATTTTATAAGGCAATGGCCTAAGCCATCTAACCCTTGGAACAACACATTGAACATAAGTGAAATCAAAATCAACTAGAAAATAAACATCATCGAAATGTTTCTCTACTAGTGATAATGGTATTCTCATTCTTTGTTTCATTGAGTTCTTGAAGTCTTCAAAATAACTTATCATTACAATCTCAAAATTATCTACAACTTTCTCTATGTATTCTCCAATGTATACTGCAACAGACCTGTTGGTCTTCCAAGAAACTTTTCCAAATGAGGAAAAAACGTTTTGTACATATAAAAATATACAAAAAGTATTGAACCAAATTTGCATTGTGTACTTTCTATCTTTCTTATGGCTCCCAAATTTTTTGATAATTACTGGAGTTTTAACTCGACAAGGTCATAAGAATGGTCCTTCTTTACTATCTTACAGCCTAAATCCACAACCATACATGGTAGACTGTTTAATCTACTAGATTGAAAGAACTTATATGCAATGACTCTAACTACAAATGTTATTAGGGGATCAATGATTATGTCTATGGTCATCCCTCTCTTGTTCCACATTTCCCCTGTATTCTTCTCAATTGCCTCTTTTGCATCACTCCTCATAGTCTTTTTTCTATCCAGGGTAGCATATCTTGTTACTCTTTGAATAATCCTCTTCATAATCTTGATAGGGTCATCTTCTAACTTGTTGAGCTATCATTTTGCATGATGCTTAATAGTAGGAATTATTTTGAACTCCTCTATTGAAAAGCTGATCTGGGATCAACTCCAAGGTTCCAAGTGATCTTGTGACCTACTAAAATTGACTTAGTTGAAGATAAATGTGTTTGTTCATAAAGAGGCTTTTTTTGGTTCTAACTAATTTCGGATAAGATGATCAATCTTCTAGTTGTTTCAAAATTAACCACATAAGAGATATATTTTTTTGTATTTTCTATTTTTTAATAAATGCAATCTAACAATGCAACTATATGAATTCCTAATTTAACCAAGGGTTAGCAAAGTAAATAAAAAATATAGGGTAACAAGAAGTTTAAGAAAATGACTTGAAAATTAAATCCCTAATGGACATAAGCCACAGAAACAACATGTCTATGAGTTAAGCCTTTGAAAAAATTGGTAGGTAACCAATGAAAATAGGGGCAATGCTTCCTCAATTCCACTAATCCAATCATCGATGGGAATTTAGTAACCGTAAGATGTTTCATTTTTTGTAAAATCAAAAGGCCAAGGAAAGTTTGCTCATGCGAGATAAAAAGCTATGGAAGAACAATAGGGTGATCTCTTCTCCAACTAAGTATGTTAGCAGAATTTCTAAACATGTAGCAAACACTGGAATTAAAAGATTGTTTAATCAAAATAATGCAACAAAACTACTAGCTCCATTACACTTCATGAACATTTATTCACAAAATATAGCACACTTAAGCAAGAATAACTACAGTCTTAGAGAGAGCACCAATATCATAAATAATTGCATCAAAATAATGGCCCAGAATACATATTTAATTCCTTAATTTATAGGAAATCTTATCCTCAATTTTTGTTGAGAGTGAGAGATCTCTTCATGTAAATATATGCTTCTAAACTAATAAAAAAAATCTATTTTTGTACAAACTAACTCTTTAAATGGTGCTAGGTAGGACTCCACCCTTGTTTATATCTTTTAATGGGTGCATGAGCCTTTACATGTCTTAAAAAAAAGAAAGCATGAGAAAATAAGAAGAAGAAAGCCATCAGATGATGTAGGAGTCTCAGGATATGCCAAAAATAGAAGTTCAACCTTCTTTGGAGGTTTGTAGGAGTTAAGCTTTCATCAAAATGCATTTCTAGTGCATGGAAAGCTCTAAATTTGGAACTGGAAATTAACTATTAGTGTACTTTGGGCTTCTTCAAAAACTTTCACCACACATTTGAAGAAGCACACCTTTGGAGAAGTGCACTTTGTGCACCTTGTGCACCTTTGGAGAAGTGCACCTTACTAAAATTTTTGCAAGGTGCTCAATTTGCCAAAAAAATCAAAGTTCTTAGTTTTGAAAATAGTTTTTGGCTTTTCTCAAATGAGGTCTGGGAGCACTCTAATGTACTTATTTTTCCCCTTTTTGATGATTTATACCCTCTTTATAGCCAAAACTTTTCATAGATTTGAACTCCTTCTACTTCTTCTATCTGAAATTCCAAGGCATCCATGTTGAATCTTGTCATTAATAGTTGCATAAGATGAGGAACCTATTTGGGTTCATGTGTCAAACCTTTGTATCTTTGATCTTTAGTGCAAATTTCTTGATTTTTTTTCTTCTCTCCATCTACCTGATCCTTCCTAGTCAGAGACAAGGTGATCTAGATTATCTAGAATGATCAAATGTTTGAAACTTTTTCGTATCTTTTTTAACAAGCTTTTCTAGGTCCTTTTAATCAGTTTTTTCAGAGGTCTTCTACTCAAAATTTCAAGTTAAAACGTTCATCAGTCCCTAAAACTGGATAGTTGAAGGCTTACTATTTTAGAGACTGAAATTATATTTTTAGTTCTTCTTTCCAATGGTGTAAATGGTTTTAAATTACAAGCTCTATGTCAAAAGTTATGACCCCGATGAGTTAAGGATATTGATATTTGTAGAGTTCCTCGAAAAGATAGAATTTCTGAAGATGTAAAAAGACAGGTTATTGAATTTTAGACCACATCATCTTGTGTTTCTTCC
Source organism: Cupressus sempervirens (assembly GCA_028749045.1). Taxonomy (NCBI): domain Eukaryota; kingdom Viridiplantae; phylum Streptophyta; class Pinopsida; order Cupressales; family Cupressaceae; genus Cupressus; species Cupressus sempervirens. The sequence continues at coordinate 983,298,497 of CM053785.1, forward strand.
AATAGACATGATACTATACAAATCAAAGATCAAGAGAAATGGGTTGAAATTGAACATCCAAAATTTTTTATAGATATAACACAAAGTGAATTATTTCAAACATTCAACCAAGAATTTTCAAATGTGAAGATATGTCAGAGAATGTTTGATAGTCTGTGTCCTTCCTTTGTATTCATAAATAAGATATGTGAAACCTGTTGTTGAAACCATGTTGAATTTGGTCTACACTAGCAATCATATAGAAAAGTTATGGCTTGATCCAAATTTGGTCATTCATTGTAGTATATGACAATTTGTGAAGTCTAAATTATGTGATAAATTAGAAGATTCAAATGAGTTCAAAGTAGAATGCATCATAAATCAATGTCTAGCTTATGGAGATTTATCTAAATTTTCACTATAAAATGAGAATATTGATGAATTGACACCAATTTCATGGATGAGATATGAATATGAGACATACCAAAATAAGACAAGAGTTGAATCCAAAAAAAAATGTATTGAAGGAGAGTGAATTGTGGTATGATGAGTTTATGAACAAGTTCCATCCATTGATATATCCACATATCCAACATTGTCATGGTGCATGATGGTAAGCTAAACAATTTCATGATTCAAAAAATTGTTTTCCACCTAGTTGTATTCTTTCAGTTGTAAATTTTTCTAAGAACTATACATTTTGACCTCAAATAGAGCTTCAAGGGCAATATTTTCATTCTGAACAAGTTGCAATATTTGTGTAAGTGACTTATAGACATGCACAATTTGAGGTGGATGAGATAGAAAGTTCAAAGGAAAATGAACACATTATCATCAAGGAGGTTCATTTCTATATTAGTGATGATAGAGTTCATGATAGGAGCTATGTCACTCATTATTTTTCAATGTTCTCTGAAGATCTTAGAAATTGTGGAATAAATGTTTCAGAGCAATGAATCTGGTCCAATGGTTGTGCAGGTTAGTGTATGTATACATGTACATTTTATTTAACTTTAAATTTAAAAATTATGATTTGTACAAATAAATTTTAATTTGATTTAGATAATTATTTTTTAATCTCATTTCATGAACTCACAGGACAATTTAAATCTGCAAAAGCATTTAATTAGTTAGCCATGCATCATGCTAGAAGTAATGTTAGGTTTTTGTGGAACTTCTTTGGAAGTGGACATGGAAAAGGGGAGCACGATGGAGCAGGAGCATGTATAAAGTGTGCACTTTGACAACATGAACTTGCACGTACATATGTACATACATTTAGTGTGTTCTTGATCTACTTATAACATATATACATGTATAAATTCTCTCTAGATATCTAGATGTGTGTGTGTGTGTGCGCGCGCGCGCGCGCGCACGCACGCGCATAGATTTAATGTATTTTAAATTATATATGCATGCATGTTACTGAAGGTAATGGGATAAAGAGTGTGAAAGAAATTGTTGAATGGTGCAAAGATCATTTTGCTACTCAAGATATCGAATACAATAAGCGTTATTTTTGGGAAGTGAACAATAAGTATTATATATTTATTTATTTGATATAATACACGTGTGTACATATTCTTATAATTCAAGTTTTTAATTAAATCATCTGTATTTGTAATAGATATAGATCGATCTAATCCTTACAATTGTCAAACAATTTATGGTATTAAAAGTTTACATCAAGTGGTGCCTATAGGGTACCACAAACCCCCAGTGGTTAAAGTATGAGAGAAATCATATTTTTGTGATGACTACATGAAGGACAATCCAATGAGTGTATGTGAAAATATATATATGCGCGCACGCGCGCGTGTGTGTGTGTATACATATATACATATGTATATATATATGTATATAGATATATACATATATATATATACATATATATATACATATGTATATATGTATATACATATATACATATATACATATACATATATATATATATACATATATATATGTATATACATATGTATATATGTATATACATATATATATGTACATATGTATATATATATATATATATATATCTATAGATATATATATATATATATATACATATATATATATATACATATATACATATATATATATATATACATATATACATATATATATATATATATATATATACATATATACATACATATATATATATATATATATATGTATATATATATATATATATATATATAATGAAGATGTTGACATTGAGATTGACATTCATGATCCTATATATTCAGTTGATTATGAGTGTGTTTCTGATTTAGTTGTGGCAGGTTTGTGGCATATGTACATATATATGACACACATGTATGCTCATTAAAAATAAACTTATATATATATATATATATATATATATATATATATATAACATGTCTATTTTTATGTACATTGTAGGAGATATTTTTGTTGTCCAAGCCTTACCAAATAATGTAGAAAATGTAGACTATTATCTTCTAAAATGCACAAATGCAAAACACAAGTTGCTAGAAGGAACTATAGATGCTGATGGACAGTCATATCCAATGGATCAATTGTTGTTGAAGGAACATATGATCAACAAAATAGGATAACCAACAATGGTATTGAATTTATTGAATATATGCCTCGAGAAAAGGTTTTACAATACAGTAACCATATTGTAGCAACAAAGTTGCAATTCGATGCAAAACCAAGAAGAGGATGTCGTGGAAATCAAAAGTGGAAACTACCTATTGAAGAACATGAAAATATTCTAGAGATAATTAAAAATAGAGAGGATCCTAACAATACAATGTTTGTGGAGTTCTATTTTAGAGCTATTTGATCATGGATCTTGGATATATGGTACAAATTATGAACATTCATGTATTGTTATTTATATTTTGTGTATGATTTTATGTATATATATGTACATACATCCCATTAGGACTTCCCCTTAGGACCTCCCATTAAGACTTCCCCTTAAGACAACCCTTTAAGACATCCCATTCTAGGAGTTCCCCTTATGACCTCTCCTTAAGACCTCCCCTTAGGACCTCCCCTTAAGACATCCTAAATTAGGACAACCCCTTTACTGATTAAATGCACTCTTAAAATTGATTCTATAGAATGTATTACATTCTTTATGTTTGTATGCATTCTTTGTGTTCTTATATGTAGTAAATTTAGTGATTAAATGTTGTAACATATGTATTCTTTACTAGTACTCTTTATGTTCTTAAATATGTATTAAATTTATTGAATAAATGTTGTAACACATGTACAAAATAACACATGATCTATGAAATAAAAATATGAATATTGAAAACATACATACATTCAACATGAACATAATATGTACATCTACAAAATAACACATCTATGAAATAATGTATCCAAAATACCATATAAAATGTCTCCAAAATACCACATCAAAATGTCTCTAAAATAGAATATACCTCAAATGTATCTAAAATAACATGTATCCATATAAAAGTATCTGAAATGACATGTCTCCATATCAAAGTATCTAAAATGATATACATACATAAATACATACACACATATATATAATGTCATGGGCAACATAAATGAAATAGACATGTAAAATAAGATCAACCACATCCCCTCCTGATCCATGACCCCAAAAGTCTCTAAGATTTGGGTTTGAACCCTATGTCAAATGAAAGAAATTTGTTAAATTATTAAATTATGCATACATGCATTTATTATATCATATGTATATATATATATATATATATATATATATATATATATATATATATATATATCAAATATATAATAAAAATTTTAACATACCAGTGACTCATGTCATGCAGGATTTGTTGGGGTCTGAAGATCTCCAAAATGAAACATATTATCACTAAGACCCTATAGAACACACATGTATGTACACAAGTTAAATTGAATCACTTGAATATATGTATGTCTCTATGTACATGTATAAAGCTCAAGTACACTAAACTTATACTTGTGTAAATTATAGTAACAAATAAATGTAAACATATAAATTTATATTTACCGTAGCATCATGCAATGCTCTATTGATCTAACTGATATCTAAATCATGGAGTGATAGAGTAGCCTGGTCCAGGTAGACCTTCTCATCTGAAATCATAGTGGTAAATAGACCTTGTTGTGTTGTGGGGTCCTGAGTATGGGGGGGTATTGTAGGAGGTGGGGGTGGGTTTTATAGGGCCCTGTGTAGGAGTAGGTGCTACATTATCCTAAGTGGGTGTGGGGATGGGTGTTGTAGGGCTCTCTGTAGGAGTAGGTGTTGTAGAAGGTGCAAGGATATCCTCCTATCTCTACGAGGGCTATGATCTTGTTGTGTGTGAGAGAATATGGCTGATGTGTCCACCAATGTCACGAAGAGTAATCCTTGTGACTGTTAATAATGCCTGATATGAACCACGAAGATCAAATGCTAAATTGGATGCCATATGATGCAATGCATCCACATCTAATATAGCAAAAACTTCTAGTGGAGATGGTATATCTGCTGTCTCATACACATCATCAACTCCAATGCTAGAGGATGCAACTGTCAAAATGGTTCCACAAGATTGTAATATATATCTGCCACACCAATCTAAAGACATCTCTTGTAACTATGTAGCAATTGTGGCAATGCTAGAATATATTTGAGTCCTGATTGTATCATCTAGAGCAGTCACACCCACAAAAACCATCTATGGAGCTCCTAGCATGACCAAAATGTTTAGACCCACCATTGTCTGTTTATTAACAAGCATAGGGGTGTTCGTAGGTCTAGATCTCTCTGACAATCTACCGAGGCCCTGTCTAGCATGACCTAGAAAATTTGTATAATCTACATCATGATGTAAATGAAATTCTACAAACAATTGTTTGCAAAAATAAAGAGGAAACTCATCCTTCTATAGCCACCTATGATGTGTAGCTAGCCAATGAGGTTATATAAATGGTGCAACAAGCTGATCTGTACACTTTGTAGCCGAATAACCTCTAACCCTAGGCCTATCTATATAAAAGGGAAACATACTCTTCACCATAGTAGCGAAGACCTCTCCATCAATCTGTGTATACTTCATAGTGCCAGTGACACTGTGAGAAAGGGTAGAGTAAAAAGTCTCATTACTGATATAATCAAATGGGTTGTATGTCTCTATCATCTCAATGATATGGCATAACTCATCTCTCATAGAAATAATCTTCTCCCTATTAGGGAGAGTGGTAGAAGCCAAAAGTGTAGAATTGAGATACTCTATAGCACAAGATAACCTAGCAACTGTATCTCTAAATAAATGTTGTCTCTCCTCAAAGGATGATATCATTCTACATGTTTTGTCTGACTCAGAACTATGACCCCCTCCCTGAACACTAGCCTCCCCTGAGGACGTAGGTGCACCACCAGTACCAGATGCCACAATGATGTGCAAAGAAGATCTCTGTCTATAAATACAGAGTTAATATATATGTAAGCACATATAAAACTAAAAGTTAAGTTTAATTTAAAAATTTTGTGTGTGTGTGTGTGTGTGTGCGCGCGCGCGTTTGTGTACAAAGTTGAATGTAACTAAAAAATATAGATCATTTTAATTTAACACACATGTTAAATATATATTGAAACTTGATGTATCTAGCTCATGTATATGAACAAAAAATATGCATGTTGATAAGTACATAGGTTTACTATGTTAATGTTTTCTAAAATGTAACTATTTTTAGCTATCTTGAGGTCTTAACAAGTTTTCAAAGTTTTGTTTACATGCATGTTATATTGTAGTTTTCAAGTTTTCTAAGTTTGAAATTGGTTAAATTTTAAGTTTTCGAGTTTGAACAACTAGAACTTATTATAGTTTAGTTCTACCTAATGTTTCAAGTTACATGTTAGTTATCTATATAGGTTTGTACTATGTTAATGTTTTCTCAAATGTAATTACTTTAGTTATCTAGGTCTCAACTTGAATTTTCTATGTTTGATGTAAAATCTACATTTATGATTAAATAGATATTTAATTAAAAAATACTATATAGTTCTTTATCTAACATATTGATCTAACTATAAATTTTTTTTAACTAGTCTAAATAATCAACTACTAAAACACTTTAAATATAATTAATTTAATTAATAAAATACTTAAAATCTAATTAATTTAATTACTAAAACACTTAAAAGACAATTAATTTAAGTAATTCTAACATGTAATAACTAAAAAATAAAAAAAAGCCACTTATTGGTTACAACCGAAACACTCTAAACCAACAGAATTTGAAATAGTGGAAATGACCCTCCACAAGCCATTTTTTTTTTTTATAATTTCATGGGGGTTTCAAATGAAACTCTTTCGACTGGAAGGGTTTCGGTTGAAACCCCAGTGGCCACATAAGCATAGGAAAGCATCATATCTGTATGGCCAAAGGGGTTATGGCCAAAACCCTTTCAGCTGAAACCCTCCCAGATTTCCCAAAAGATGACACAATTTTGTGCTTTTACCCTTTAAAACTATGATGATGCAAGAGGATAACTAAAATGAACCTAAGAAGACTATGATAATGCAAATGAACCTAAAAGTGAATCTAAAAAGGCTATGATGATGCAAATGATAATGAAAATGAATCTAAAAATTATGATGATGAAAATGGTAATGGAAATGAATCTAAAAAAGGTTGTGATGATGAAAAGGATAATTGAACCTAAAATGACCATGATAACGAGGTAAGAGATGAATGAATGTGATGTGAATGCAAGTATAATGATAGGGAAGTGAATGTGGAAGTAGGGGATGGATAGGATGGACCTAGAGCATATCAATGATTGACCATAACCTCTGTTTGGGGGGGTGCAAAATAATGTGCAAATATTTGAACATAGCTATTGTGAGGTAGGAGATCAAGGGAGATTGGATGGGCTAGGGGATTAGGGAGAAAGGAAAATGTGACAATTATTAGATTGGACACATGTGATGGGGATAGATGTGTACAGTAAGATAGGAACACGTAGGATTGGTAGTATTGATGTGGTAAAGGGAGATGGGAGAGATTTTCATTCATGAAAATAAAGGAAGTGGGTGGGCGAACTTTTGCTTAAAGCTTGAGGGTGGGGTACTTTGTAAAGAAGGACCACCATGCAGTTTGAGCACTTAGTTTGATATAGGAATATTGAGGATACGCCAAGGTTACAAAGAACATCAATGTCTATTCACCATTATTACATAGGACTAACTCGAAACAAGCACGTAAGGATTTCCCCAACATCACACATGAATCCCAGAGGAACAAAGTGGAAATGATATTGGGTAATCCACAAGAAAATGATATTTCCCAATTACGCCATGTGATCAGAAATGATCATATGTTTGGAACATCCAAGGGTCACATCCAACTGACTTACAAGCAGAAAAAACTTGATCAAAACCATGCGCTCTAATTGCCCCATTCACATGTTCTATGACATAAAACATCATGGAGACCTTAAGGAGGGAACAACCAAATTGCTTGGAAAATATTTTTAAGAACCCAGAAAGTGAAATCCAATATCAAAAGAAAGAATAAATCCATAAAAGTAACCTTTTTCCAAAGAGATTAGTAGGATTAGATACTGATGAACCAAGATCAAACATGACATAGGATGCATTCTACAAGGACCTATTGGTAGTATTTGGGACTATGACAAATTTGGAAACTATAACTTTCTTAAGACAACTCTTTGATGACAAGGAATCTCATTGGAGAGTTCAAAAAAATAACATTTAGGAAAAAAAAGTGGTCTACGACCTAATACATACTGACTTGAAAGAGAAAATTAGGTATGTAAAAAGGGACTAGACTAGGAAGGATCCAAGATGGGATGTACAATAAACCGTCCAAGATATGTTCAAGGATTACTATATAAAAGATCAGAGTGATAGGATTGTTAGGACGATAGGATAGCGATTTTATTTACAATCAAAAAAATTACTTGTCTAAATAGGGATGACATCCTAGATGTTAACTCTAAGAGGGAAAGAGTTAATTTTGTATTTTGTAAAGCATGTGAAAGCTTGAAGGCCAACTATATTTTGTAAAGCATGTGAAAACAAAACAAATTATATTATGATGTCAAAGTAAAAATTTCTAGTTTCCATTTCAAAATATGGTTAGAAAACATGGCTAAACATCTACTTCTCCAAATTATGAGTAAAATTGATCCTCTCATTGTATCAACAATAACATTATTATTAATCGAACTACCAAGTAAAGCCTTCATCCAAATTACTTTATGGCAAAATATCACACGAAAATGAGCATCTATGAATTGCTATTTTTTAAAGACAAAACATAGGCCCGATAAATATGTTTTAGATTTTCTATATGGTGGAAAAAGGGGTAATTGGTGTGACCTTTAAACATTTTACTCTATCACAAGCAAAGAGCTTAAAATGTAAGATTTTCCACATTTGATATTAAGCATTAGCTTCTCCTTTTGATTTCTAGATCTAAGCACTAAGGCTCCTCCATTTTCTTTCTTGAAGCTCACAACACCATTTTGTGTAGAGTCTTAGATTTAATGTCATTCAAAAGCAATTTCAAATACATTTTCTTTAGGGGAAACACCAAATCTAATTATTAACCATATCTAGCCTTTCAAAATGTTATAGATGATAGGGTACATATTTTAGTAAGAAGTTCTATTTATACGAGGGATTTAACAAAAGTAATTAAGCCCTTACATTTGTTATTCAAACAAAATACATCCTTTCTATTTTGACAATCAACTTAATTAAGGGATTAGGAATCCCAATATGTCCAAACTATTGTATACCCTTTTAATAAAGGTATTGCACTTGTTAGGGAAAGTAATAGCTAGAGGCTACCTGTATTATTGTTCAAGAATGTTCTACCATATGGAGGATTTTCAAAAACTAAACCCACAAAGATTTTTTTTTTTTTGCCAATTTAAAAATTTGCAAGCTTGTTGCCATGTCTTCCAAGTAGATTGCTTTGGTGGGGAAGCTTTGAGACATAATAAAGAAGCAAGCAAAATTTTTTCTAACCACCCCACATCTCACTATTCATTGTTCAATAGTTGGACTCCTGTGAGATCATTCTTACAATCCATTTAGTTGCTAAGCATATTCTGTATACCACCTTTAAACATGGGTTGAATACCATGCAACCATGAAACATATTTGACAATTGTATTTCCTTCCCAAGTTATCCCATAAAAAAATGTTGAATGATTTTATTTAGATCCCCACAGCCTTTCTTGGAAGAAATTTAATATACATGGAAGACAAAAAAAAAAAGTTTAATACTTGTATCTTTCCAACAAAAGAATTTATTGCCTTGAGTAAATAATTTTTTTTTAACTTAGTTAAAAACAAGTTCCACATATCAAGTAAACTAATTCCCATGCTAAATGGTATGCTTAAGTATAGTGTGATTTTTCCATGCTTTATTTGTTCTAAGGAATTAATAGCTAACACATACAAAAAGAGGGATAGAGGAAAACCTTGCCTAATAGAACATTTTAGAAAGAAAGTTTCAATTTCCAAGTTATTTACACTCAGGTGGAAATTAACATATTGGAAAATCATTTGAATATTTGCATAACTTTAGTCTAAAACCTAGGTGTTGTAACATTTTGATAATGAAACTCCACCTCATTCAATCATACACTTTATTAAAACCTAATTTTGCATCTTACAATCCCTACCAAAGGTTTAATTCTTGTAGCTAATGCTTTAGCAATTATTTTATGCAAAGCATTAATTAGGATAACAAAGCACCATCCAAAAGTTTAATTTTGATTTTTTCCCTTTGAATTGTCAGTTGCTATGTGATCTCATTGAAGGAATACTTTTATATGGGTTCAAAGCTTTGAAGACTTTGTGTTTTTTCTAGTCATAAACTTTGTGTTTTTTCCCAAAAGTTTTTTATACAAAAGGCAAGTTGCTTGAATAGCCCCTAGGAGAAGGGACCCTATAATCTAATAATTGTGATAGAATTTTGTCATTGATACCCTCCAATAGTCGAACACACATGTGAAAAATAGTTGATCATTTTTTAGCTTTTTTAGTTGGTGATTGACCAATTTCCACACCACTTTTGAGACATTTCATAACGTAACTACTAAAAATTTTAACCACAAGTATTGATATTTTTTGGTGTGTAGGGAGTGAAAATAAAAGGTATTGGATGAGTATTTTAAAATAACACTTTCCCACGACTTCATAGTCCATATTCTATAGAGATGGATCTACTAAAACATGAAAAATCAACATAATTCAACTCTTTGGTGTGCCATGTTAGCCTTTGACAGATATTGGATTTTTCCCCTATTGCCATAGGTATGCTTCCCCTAAACATCAATTCCATTGGAAGTGATGACACAGAAGAAGATAACAACAACCATAGATATACCTTCAACCTCCTCATTTTGATGGCCTGATTTAGGCACCAAAGCACACCTACAAAGATAGAAAAATATCTCTCCACTTTTTGTTATCTGGAAAATGTTGAACTTTGGAATTTGTCTAGTAACAAGGCGTGCAAGCACCAAAGTCCCTACCTTTGGTCTAGTGGGTTTTGAGGTAAGTTTTAGGTAAACAATTCATGATGTACTTGATTAAATATTATTTAGAAGAGAATGAAGACCACTACCATAAAATAGGTGGTCCTAATGTTGAATTAACAACAGGTGCAGAGGAACAAAAATTCTCATTCTAATTTAATATTTTATAACATTTTTTTTGAAACCAAATAGCAATAGAAGTAACATAAAACTATTTGAAATGTATAGAAGAGGTAAACACATAACACTATTTTTGTGAGGGAGATAACACTTCAGAGTAGTGTTATGCAAGAGATTATTTCCATGGAATGACTTCATTATGTTTTGGTTAGAGATGCTTTGTATGCTTAAACAATCTTTTTTTTTTAATGTTATAATATTTTTAATTAGTTGTATTTTAGCTATGCACTATAAAATTAATATGTCTGTGTACTTTGATAATTATCTTATGTTGCACATTAATGATAATTATATTTTCTCTAACATTATATGTTGTCTTGCTATTATGATTTTTATTTTGTATTGATTTCTCAAAGGTATAAAAAATTGACATGTCTTTAAATTTTTTTTTTCATGAGAATATTATTATTGGTGAATGCACATCAAGTTTAATTTTTAAATTTAAATATTTAAACTAATAAAAAGAAATTTGAATTCAATATATGATACTACATTTAAGAGTGATTGATGCAGTTTATGTAAGATAAGATAGGATAAGTTGAATTTATCTATGTCCAACAGGAGACCAATGAGGGTCTAAGGGATTGGAAGCAGTACAAAGAACAAACACCAATAGGGAGGAGCACCAAACAGTGTTTGCAAAAAGAACATGAAAGCAGAACAACAAAAGAACCAACAAAAGGAATAACAACAACTAAGAACTCACATGTGAGAAGTAGTCCATAATGGAAGGTGGACATTAGAGCAATCAAGTACTCTAGAAGGTCATTGCTGAGTGTGATCTCTTTAGGGTCTCATAGATCTGGTGTGAACTGAGATCATACAGGGAGACCACTTCAATCCTTAGGCAAGGATTGAAAGACTAAAGAAAGATGTGATGAGCTACGTAGGGTTCAATGTTGAGAAAAGCTGGAGTTGTACAATGTGCTCACAAAGCCACATAGTCTGCTAAAGGTAGAGTGCAAGACAGTGTTAGTCAATATATCTGAAGAATGAGGGAATATACCAACACTCTCTGAACAAACAATAGAATCTCTTTTGGATCTCATAGTAAATGGGACAACAAAAAATAAAATGATACTTGGTCTCAACCTCCCCGAGGTGACAAAGCTAACAGATCCTATCCTCGTTGTCGATTTAGTGATTAGTTTGAATAAATAGCCGGTGAGATCCCACTCAAAAAGATCCCAAGGAGATGTGAAGAGCATGATTCCAATGACAAGTGAGGTACCATGGGAATAAGATGATCCCTCCTAGATATCAAGGAAGTGCTCAACATAGAAGGTCATATGTGGGTGGAGCCCACCTGGGGGATTCCTCTAGGTCATGATAACATATTATCTATAGATGTGAAGTCTAACATGCTCATTCAAATCTGACCAAGGTGGAAGAAGATGGGATGGAGCATCCAGAGAAAAATTAAAGGGGGAAAGATGATCCAAGCTAATACCAATCAAGCCCAAGAGGGTAGAGACCTGGGTGTACCAGCAACGAGACCTATGACTAGAGTTTGAACCCACAATCTCCATAGAGGAATGATAAGCCAAGTAGGAATATTTTTGATGATCATTGGAGGAATTAGCGAAGCTTTAGAGCTAGTGAAGAATCCAAACTAAATCAAAGATGGTCCCCAATTTGAAAGGATGAGCACTAAGCTCTACCAGATCAATGTTGTGCGGTGTGGATTGGTGACATCTGATAATGCACTGAAGGAAAAGAGTTTGGAATTTCTCACCAAAGGCTTAGTTAGACTCCAAGAGGGAGGGGCCCCAAACAATAGATCCATAGAGGACAATCAACTTGACTAGGGAGTCAAGAAGGGACATCTTAGTTGTGGTGTCCTAGAAGTGGTTTCAATAGCACTATTGCTCAAGAATAGTGAGGGAACCAAGCCCATTGGTGACTCTGGGCTGCATGGTTGGTCTTAGGTTGAATGAAGGTCTAAAAAATTTAACCCTTAGTAAGTATATGAAGATGCAATCTCGATCTTGGTACCCTAGAAGTAAAAATGGAGGTGTGATGTCCTCAAACAATTGAAGACCATGTAATGACCCTTTTTGGTCATTCATTTATTTACAGCTTTTTCTTTTCTACTTTTCAAATTTTAATCATTCCAATACTGCCAAGACATAGCCTCAGGAAAAATAGCCCCATTGAATCCTTCTTATCTTGCATTTGTACATGGCACGATTAGTCATACAAGTTTATTCTCCATGCTAGCAGAATTCGTGAGATTTAAATTGTCTTGGTCCTCAATATTTGACAGTCAATTTCCAACGATTCAGTTTGTTACTCAAAACAAAGTTTGATGTTGTGTACATCCATGAAGGGTAAGCCCTCGTACATCTTCCTAACACCTTGCCAATCATGATGAATATTGATCCCACAGTGAATAGTGAATGATCAAATATGTTATGAGGTTGCCTGGTTACGTGGAAACCTCTTTCATTTTGTTTGCTATACCTTCCTATATTCTAGCTTTGTCTTATTTTTTGAATTTCTTCCCATCTTCTCAAATCAACGATGAATGTAGTGGTGTCAGGCTTATTTCTTTAATGACTACTATTTCAAACTGATCTTCTCTTTCGTTTGATGTCAACCCCTATACATCTTACACTCTATCCAATATGGAATCAACTTTATCTCCTATCTTGCTTTGTCTGCTCATTACATGTGGCGGAATCATGGATACACGTGTGTTGGGTAGAATACAACTGTATGTATGATCCTCCTATCTTGTTGACTGATACACCTTTGTCCTTTGATTTCCTATGATTGGCCAGTGAGTATTATGGGTACAATGTAACTTTCTTATAATAACCAAAATGTAGTTTTATTTTCTGAGCCTCTTCCTTCCTATTATATGTCTCCAAGAGGAACCTCGTGACTCTTCATTTAACAATCACATCTCTTCATTTTAACACCCACATCTCTTTGGCTGATGAATATCGACTTCAATAGATTGTATCTTTTCCATATTATAATCATTATCCATAATCTATCATCTACCTTCCCTTCTGATCATAAATATGGTGTCCTTTTATATCTAAAATTTGGCCCAAAGAGCCATAAGGAATAATCACACCCCTTATTGATCATAAACTTGCACCCTTTTGATATTTTGCCATGGATATACTTGTGAAGTTAGTCTACCATGGCTTCCAAATTAGATTACTTTATTTCATTATAAAAATAGTATTCTAAGGTATTATTATTGTTTATTTAATAATAAATATTATAAATTCTAATTATATTTTATATTAATTATTGTACCATTAACATTATATTGATTAATTTATTAATCAATTTATTAGTTATTAGTTATTAATAGTATTTATATTTAAATGTGATAGTAGTTAGATATATTATCGTCTTATCCATTTATAATGTAATTATAACATTATTGTTTTTATTATGTGTACAATTGATATCCATGAATCTTGATTACCTTACTAATATTATCAATCTTTTATTTATTATATTTTAATACTATTATCACATTATAATTATAATGTAATATCATACTGTATGATAATAACATTATTATTATTATTATTTTATTTATTAATAATGATTTTACATTTAATATTACCTTAGTAACATATTATTATATCCATAATATATTATTATTTATTCTTTAATAATACATTATACCATTAATAATATATCAATATTTCTTTATATATATATATATATATATATATATATATATATATATAGTTTTTTAAAATTTCTTTTAATATATTATAACATCAAGAAATAATATATTTACTTATATTACTCTAATTAGGGGACATGACAGACCATAACCCAAGTCCTGCCCAGATTTACAACTAGCTCATTTGAGTTGTAGAAAGAGGCCAAGCCATGAAGGAGCCATTGAAGAACATCAAGGGAAGATGCTAGGAGAATCATATCATCAACAAATAGAAGAATAGAGATCAACATCTTATGTAAGTAACAACCATTGCCAGGGTGAGCAATCACGGAAAAATGCCTCAAGCTCATGCCAAAGAGAGTAGGGGAGAGAGGGCATTGGGGGATGTTCTTAGCTCGAGCTTTCTCAGCTAAATTTCATTATACCCATATCATATGTCCGACCAAATTTCAGATTGGGCCTTTATTCTTCTTCACAGGTAAAATCCTGCATTTATCTGTTTGGATTCTACCTAGAAGAAAGATATTTGGCTTTCAAAAATTAGTTTAACCAATGCCTTGCCAAATCGGTTTAGCAGCCCAATATAGTGGTAGGAAGGGATCAACTATGGCTCTAGTTCCTAGTCTCTAGTCTTATGTGAGACCCACATATATAGGGGAGTTAAAAAAGATTCCTAGGGGTGGGTGGATATATCTTAGGGCATCAATGAGATTAACACTTTTGATTGCCTTCTTCAGGATGAGCATTCATCTGAAATTGAAGTTTAGAGCTTTGGCAGGCAACCTATTATTTAAGTCCTCTATCCATGGAGGTCAAGATTAGTCCTCCAAGCTCACAAAGCTCTTGATAACTTCAAAGTGAATGTTCTGCAACACAAGTGGAAGAAAAATGGTGTACTATTTAATCTTTGATGTAAGAGATTTTCTCAACTTCATATGATCCTAGGATTCTCTAAATCTATATTTTATTTTTAAGTTCTTTTTGGGAAATGGGTGGGTTGGTTTGATTTGTTTATATGTGTTTTTAGAAAAAATGGTGTACTATTTAACCTTTGATGTAAGAGATTCTCTCAACCTCATATGATCCTAGGATTCTCTAAATCTATATTTTAATTTTACATTCTTTTTGGGAAATAGGTGGGTTGGTTTGATTTGTTTATATGTATTTTCAACGAATTGAAGGCACACCCAATACAGATCAATTTATTAATGCTCTTGAACAAGTTGTATGTAACATTAAAGTCATTTAGGCAACTAGAACAATATTAGGGGATTCAACTTTAGCAGTCTTGGAAACATTTATGGACTTGTCGATCAAAACAATTTATACTCTAATTGTTTGACAAACTATTGCACAAGATATCAAGAGAACAACTGGAATTAAAGGGAGTGAGGAGATCTAACAAGGGCTATAGGCTAGGGCATGCATATATGTTTTTCATGGGCGTGTTGTATAGATGGCTGAGGTGTTGTGGTTGTGTTGCAACTTGTGGATTAAAGGTATACACATAGATTTTTTTTCAAGCTTGGATATGCACAAATTTTCTTTCAAGCCCAAACAAGAATGGGGTGAAAGCATGAGAGGAATGAATAGTTTTTGGCATAGGAAAGGTGGCCCTGGTTCTAGAGTGTTCTAGAGTTCAAGTGTATTGTCTTTTGCACAAGTTACAATCATCATTTTAGCTTGGGAGCTTCTAGATTTTTCTAGTAGAAATTATAATCTATATTTAATGTTAAAAGATCGTTAATAGAATTTTTCTTTTAATTTTTGTTTGTGAAAATGAATTTTCTCATTGCCTTTTTTGAGTGGAGCCAATAAAAGCTCATAAATCATGTTATTCTAAATTTAAAAACATTTAAAAATAAAAAAATTATCTAATAAACTTTAGAAATGAATTAATTGTTCAATCCTATTGGTTGAAGTAATTGAATCTTATGCACTTAACAGATGCATAAGAATCCTGCCAAAGGCAAGAACTAATAAGAACAAGGGCTGTGTGAACAACTCGAGTCCCTACCTATGGTGGGATAGGGAGAGGGGATTGTGGAAGGGAGAGTAAGAATGTCAAAGGTGGATGGAAACCTTACATTTGTGATGGTAGATTTATGCCTTTTATAACTTAGTAAAATCATATATTTTGCATCTAACTATGTGAAATTCTTAAATATAATGTTAGTTGTTTTAATGCAAACCCAAGAAACTATTAAAATAGTTGTAGCTTCTCATTATTATAGACACTTTCTAGAATAATGTATGTATGAGCCTAAAATGAAGAGAGTGCATAAAATGTAGTTATCTTTCATGTTTATTGAAAGATATTTATATACCTATTTTACACGATATCAATTTGTGGTTCATATATTCAATCAAAAGTCATATGCATTATAATGTACATGTATTTGTTTTTTTAAACAAATCAACATAAGAAACTATTAATAAATTCTAGCTTCTCATTATTATGGACACTTTTTGGAATAATGTATGTACGAGCCTAAAATGAAGAGAGTGCATGAAATGTAGTTATCTTTCATGTTTATTGAAAAATATTTATATACCTATTTTGCATGATATCAATTTGTGGTTCATATATTCAACCCAAAGTCATATGCATTATAATGTACACATATTGTAATTTAAAACAAATCAACATTAACATATTATAAATCAAACATGTTATGATGTTAGAATGTGATGACATTTATGAGAACCATATTAATTTTTTTCATGAAGAATAATCTGGGTGAGGAGAAATAGATAATGTTATGTGTCTCTAGGAACATTTAAGGAATGAAGTCCTTATTTGGTACATTAACAATTTCTATGAAAATATTGTTAAGTAATTGGCAATTTTTAGAAATCATTGTAATACAAGTAAGATACAATTAGGAATTTCAATCAAGAATCCAATTACACACCTAAAAGTATTGCTTGCAAGTATAACATTTCTGAACACAATATATACTAATAATGACATACAATTCACAAATATTTTATAAATCATCTTAGATAGAATAAAAATTAGTGAAATGATTAACAGATAAACTAAAACGATGAAATAAAATGTTGAAATTTTACTTCACTTGTGAATGTGTATTGTATATTTACAACTCTAAAAGTCACATATGAAACAAACTTCACTAAAATAGTTTCTTATCAAATAGACAAAACTATGTGCATCAAAATTGGCAGTGTAAAGTGAAACACAAGAAAATAATGTAAGAGAAGTATGAGAAATATATATAGAAAGATTGATTGATTATATTTTGTGAGAAAATTAAGGTAATAGTTAGATATTTAAGTCCAATTTAAAGTTTAAAAAATAAAAATTTTGAAAACCAAAATTGATCGATTGCATAGTAAATCATTTGAAATAGATCATTGTCCAATTAGTATCATATAAGGTCATCTAGTTGCTACTCTTTTGGAACTAATTATAGCGAAAAATGTTCTTCCATCCTCATTTTCAAAGCAACATAATGGAAATTAAACTTGTCTTTGACAATTCCAATCAGAAAAGTAGGTAAAATATTAGTAAAACTTATATTTGTAGTGTCCGTGATAAATGACAATATTAACCAGAAATTATGACCATATAATTTGTAATGCAATGCTATTTGTAATTATCAATGTAGCTTATGAGAAATGCAAGTTTTAAAACACATGGTATTCTGTTGAAGAAGTTGGTCCCTTGGTGTGTGCATGCACCTAGCTCTATTGCTATCCCTGCTTAGTCCTACCCCTGCAAGAACTATAGGATCAACGGGTTAGGGGGATATCAACAAGTTAGGGGGAGGTTATGGGTAAGTAACTTAGTGCTTATACATAATAGACAACTTTAACTCCCCTATTCATCGAAGAAAGAAAGCCACAAATGCACATTATTTTTATAGCAATTCATATCAAGGAATAATAAATTTGACATAGAATGAGAAAGCCTACCTTTTAATTGCAAGGAATAAGAAAACCGCCAATTTTTTAAATGTATAAGAAAACCAATCTTATGTGTGAGAACAAACTAGCCATCTTAAGAAAAATAACCAGTCTTAGAAAAAGTCGATCTTATGTATTAGGAAAAAATTAGTCTTATAAATGTACCATGAATTCACAGATAAAATCACTGAAGAGGGGGAGGGGGGCAGCATTCACTACACCAATGATGATTCAATCTCTATTCCTCTTTGAATGATGTATCTATTATTGTCCTACCTATATTTCTTTGTTCCCATTATGTGCACAGTTATGTGATGTTCTATTGCATAATACTAGTCACTTATTCATTCCATCATTGAGATACCTGATGATCTTTCCCAACATAAAATTTCCAAAGAAAGATACAAAAGAAGATGTAGAGTTTTATTACTCTCTCTTACATCTCATATTCAATGATTTGATATTGAGTGATATATGGTTTTCATAATAGCTTTCAGACCATAGATATCGTTAGTCTCTTCTTTGTACTTTGTATATCTATAGTTGATGGTACTTAATTTATATCAATTGACGAGTTTGCTACCATTGAATTGGATATATGGTTGTGCACCAGTTCCCCTTCTAGACTTGGATTACAACACAATCTTGAATAAATCAATATAACCAAATGGTGGATTTTGATGTCCAAATAGACAATTCTCTCACTTGAATTAACAAAAGTAATGAATTACTACACTATTTTTAGTTTTAGGAAAAATCATTAATTTGTTTAATTTGGGGGACATTACCCTTTAAGGTACATTGTGTAGAATATAAACAACATCTGGCAAATAAAATTAACAATAAGAATTCACTATACAAATAATAGCAAAAATTCATAGGAAAAATTATTTTTTGGAGAAAAAGAATAATAAATCTTTATTAGAGAAGCTCACTCAATAATGCTCATTACATCTTTTACTAAGACTACCATCTACATTGACTTCTTCATTCGATAGTTTAACTATTCAATGAAACTACTGATTAAACATAAAAAACAGTAAATTATGGTAGAAATCTATATGCAAACTATGCATGTCCAACATGCTTTATTGAAATTAACTACAAACTATGCATTGATAACCTAGGAAGAGACGTGCATAATTAAATCAAATAAAAACTACATGCAATCTGAAATACAATAGTTTGAAAAATTGGTAAAGTGGGAGTTCCACATAAACAACATCAATCTTCACACTTTTTGATGAACACATTGCAATCAAATGAATGTAAATTAATTCACTGAATGAATAGGTTATTGATTATTCATGGATACTAATGCAAATAATAATCTTAGTGGATACTTTAAAATCCTAACTCCACGACTCAAAAGCACAATACAACAATACGAAGGCAAAACCCTCACTTTCCTAACCAAACATGACTACTCTAGCATTTACCTCTCAGTTAAGATTTCCCTCATTTCCCATGGAAATGCATTTCTTCCTAAAATTTTCTCACTATTCTCATTAATTATTGAAACCTTCCACCTCTTGCTAATTCATTGTTCCACTGGATGAATACAATGATTGATGCACATAAATCAAAAGGGGAAAGTTTTCAAGGCCAGTAAATTAGGAGGGGGGTGGGGTGGGGGCGGAAATTAAATTAATGGACAGAAAAAATGTTATGAAATTTTTGTTTACCACCTTCGAGTGAAAACTGTTGACTTGCCAAATCGAATGACATAGCAACTGCCAAGCCATAGCTTTATATTGAAGAGAAACTTATACTTTTTAGAATCAAACTGATAGTTTAAGAGACCTGAAAATATATATGCAAAAATGGATACCTTTAACTATCAAAGATCATGCACAAAAAGGTCAATGAGGAAAATCCTATATAGATCGCTATCACAATATTTTCCATTTATGATTGACATCCATTAAAGCATCCAATTGCTCTTGCAATGCATTCATTATTTACAATATAAGAATATTGAAGCCCTGTGTGCGTTTGAAGCGTAGAATTTCACGAGCAGAGCTCCTACTACTAATACCAAACCAAAATCATATAAGAAACACCTTTCTGGCTGGCAATATGTTCTTTAAATGTTCAAAATAATACATACACGTGTTAGGGAGAAGAAACATTATGAATGACACGACTACTACTCATGCAAATTGCCTGACTTTACATGATGCCACAATCCTCTTGCTACATACAACACATCATTTCATGTCCTAAATATTTTCCTTAATATTTCTATGGAAAAATGGAAAAAACTAGAGGACAAGCCTATAGGAAAAAAAATAATTTACATTTATCATACTAATTCCAAAATTCTTCCAACATTATAGTTCTAAACATGATTATCATAAATGCACTCTTTAAAAGTGAATTAATGATGATAAGTAGGAGATAGTTTCCACAGCAAGTCAAATTATGATATTGCTATCAGGATTTGATTTTGAGTCAAACTCATTGACCCATATTTCATGAGTAGTGATTCAACATGAATCCATCTCTCATGAGAATAAATAGAACACTTAACACTCATTAGATCTAGGTGAATTAATGTTGTAAAAGTCTATTGAGAACTTTAGTCTCTTGCCTTACGGGAAGGCACTGAAAATGTCTTTACCGTCTTCAATAATGAAAACTATTATCTGTTCTGTATACGGGGCACGTTTACTCATGGACTATGTGTTATGACAGGCCATGTCCACCCTGAAATATTCTTGCATATATTTTGAACACAGGTAGGCCTAGTGAAATTTCTTCACCGATTGATAGTAGAAAATAGCCTACAGGAAAATTTATGGCTTGTAAATTTTTTGGGTTTTCTTTCCAGCAATTTTTGTCTTGATTTTTTGAAGTGTTACAATAAAATGAGAACTATCTGCACAACATTTCAGGGAGCGTAGTCATTGGTATGGTCCCTGCGTCTCGTCGTTGAAGGAATCGATTTAGGTAAACCTCAGACCCAGTAATTGTTTTGGGAGTCAATACTAGCTTTTAAAATTTTGCACATTCGTCAGGTGGGTTCCACTTGAAAAAGGTTAAATCGTCTATTTTTGAATTCCATGTTTTAGATGATCGAAGTAATTGAGATGGCTTGGGCCCATGCAACTCGTTATGGGAGGAATCGATTCCGATCGCTATCCGGTAAATCTCAGACTCAATGATTATTCGGGAAGTAGTTATATATGGTTTTTAAAAATTTGCACATTCATCAGAGGGCTCCCGGTCGAAAAGTTTGAGCACTCTATTTTTCAATTTGATGTTTTAGGTAAACCATATGATTGATTGTACTTTAAGAGCCATTTATTATTAGCTTAAGTGGCTTTCTAATGGATAGCTTGTAAGGCAAAATATTTGTTGAAGATTTTGTAAATGGCGTGGCAAGCAAAGTGGGTTTAATCTTTGAGAAAAAATCGTCATTAAGCATACTTGGGCTGGAGTAGCACAAGGATGGGTAACCTCCTTCTATGAGCATCACCTAGATGCAATGAGTACTAGGTGTTCCATTCATTCTCATGAAAGAGGAGTTCTTGTGAAACACAGCTCGAGAAAAGGAATTCAAGACAAGACTCACACCTTAAAAAGAAATATGAAATTGAAATGGAGGACTCAAATCCTAAAAGAAGATCAAGACAAGATTACATCCTATATATCTAAGACAAGATGACTAAGGATTCCAAGGAAGAACGATATCTCTTCTTCGCGCATAAATGAAAGTTTACAAGATGTTCATGTTGTTGAGGTGGCACTTACCACCATTCAAAGTAGGTCCAAGTTGACATGTCCAAATCCACCCAACCTGACTAATTCACAAGTGGACATGTGAAAAACATTTAATCTAATACTAAAATTAAATTTTTCCTTGGTTCATCCTTCAAAATACTCATACTTAAATATTTATAATCCTTAAAAATACTCATAGCAATAGGAGGAGATCAAAAATTGTTGTCAAGATTTTGCTTACTTTTTACTTCTTAACTTTAAGTTTAAGTTCATTAATTTTAATGGAGAAATGCGTTGATACTTGATGAATTTCTTGATTCACACCATTTGTAGTTTGTTGATTGCAATTTGTAATGTATGGTTTACCTAAACCCACTTAAGCACTAGTTTGATCATGTGTGTTGATTTATGTGAATTTTGCAATATAAAAAATCTTTAGTTGCATTTGGAGATTGCGCCATTTTGGGTAGTTGTTTCCTTGTGGTGAAACAAAGCTAGTTTTCTGAAATTCTAATATCCAAGCATTATCCATTGTATCATTGTCTTTAGAGATTAGACTTCTCTAAACCCTTAACCTTCTATTTTTTTTTTTGGAGTTCAAGTCCATTTAGTTCAAAGTCCAAGTGTTTGGTAAAGATCATTAATGCTTTGAGGGAAGAGAGTTGATTAGATCTGGAAAGAATAGTGCAAGTCCTTTTGCTTGTTACGAGCAAGGCCATATCAATTCACCGAGTCATATCCTACACAAAATTGCTAGTTTGCAATGTAAACCTTCAGGTTGTCTCATTTAATCACACATTATCATATTGTAAAGTATTTAAGGTTTTCTTGGTCAAGAGAGGATGGCATACTTGATATTTTATTCTGTGTTGAGAAGCGTTACATAACACCGGTCAACAAGTCCTACCAACCCCTACACTTTGAAGTTCCTTTAAACTTGCGAGACATATAAAAGGCCAACATATAACTATATTTCTATTTGGAGGTATGTTGTGAATTACAACCAATGCCTAGTATCTAATTATCCCTATAGTAGTATATTATGTCTTCAAACCAGAAAAATAATAATCATGAGCAAATAGCAACAAATCATAAACACATCCCTATCTTAATAATCTGATGAAAATAGTAGAATGTATCTGAATGAGTTCAAGAGTTTAAGAAGTGCCTACAGTTCACTTGGTTTGTTGTAGATAATTATTACCAAGAGTCAATTTACAAAATGTATCAGTGCTTCATGAAGAGATCTTCAATTTATACCATAATGTTTGGTAAGTGCTCTTCCTGGTAAATATTTTAACAAGCTATCAGCTTTTCTTAGAAAATGAGACGTTTGGACTGGATCAACTATTATGCATGAATGGCCTATGTTGCTACTATTGTTTTGTTGGAGTACAAAAAGACATAGAGAGAGAGGGGGTTGGGGTGAGCTGAATCAATGTCTTATAAAACTCGACAAATTTTTTGACCAAACATGAACATGAACATGAAAAGAGCAAGCATAGAAATAATGATAAAGCTTTTCCTATTAAAACTTCAACGCTTTTTGATGTATTCGAACTACAAAATGGATACGGTGATGATTAGAACAACTGATGCATAATGATAACTATTACTGAAGTGGGTTTCAGGACACTTCTTGCCAAACTGTGATGAATGTCAAATTCATTTTGTACTTTCAACAATGGATTGTATTAACTATACCACGAAAAAATTAATGTGAACTCATGATCAACAATACAAGCATAAGAGACCGTAACGTAGATGAGCGTCTGCATTTATTCAACATATTAAAAACAAAGGATAAATGTAGATCAAATGAACTCAGAAATATTTTAAAATTTGATGATACATGATAGTTAAATGAATATGAGAATCAAACACATCAGTGATAATAACAATACATAGCACCAATAATGTCCAGAGTGGAAATCCTCTGGGGAATAAAACCACTTGAAGATTCCTTACTGGCTTATCTGAAAATTTTCAAGATTACAATGCCTCACTAGCTGTATAGTCGCACTGACAACGTTATCTCACTGATAGACTTTTCCAATACCTCACTAGCAAAGCAATGTGTCTCATTGACACTGGGCGTCGCTAGTGAATTACCACACTTAATTTCTTTACAAACAACACAGAGTACCATCTCTGTTTCTTTTAATAACATATTCTTGTCTCGCATCACCTGAGACTGGAATCATTGCATAACATTAATCTAAGAATTTGTACTGTACGTCATTGCAGATAATAGAATCACATATGCAACAATATATCGTATGTATTCTTGAGACTAATTTGCTATCAACTCTGTATAATAAAATCAATACAATGCCTTCTAACTCCTAAGATATATCAAATAATTCTCGTCACTACATGTGTTTCCCCTAAATGTACATATCTAATCTCATCATTATAACATATATGCATTGGTCTCTATTTTGAGTTGAAATAAAACTGACATACTGATCAAAACAGAATGTCCAACTTGTTTTTTTAACTTATCGAACTCTAACTGTAACTAAAACATGATTTGTTTAGCAAGAGAGCTGTTAATCTGAAAACCCCAATCACCTTCAAAGCGAGAGAAGATGCCAACATACATGCAAGTAAACAATACATAATGATCTTGACTTACAAGCTTGACAAGAAACTGAAACCCTAACCATGGTTTACTAAACTTCTTCAACTGTAACTGAAACATTGTTTGTTTAACAAGGGAGCTGTTAATCTGGAAACCCCAATATCCTTTGAAACGAGAGAAGATAACAACATTGATGCAAGTAAACAAAACATAATGATCTCGAGTTACAAACTTAACAAAAAATTGAAACCCTAGCCGTGGTGTACTAAACCCTTTCCTTTATCTTTCTTAACAGGTATTAGCAGGAAGTTCAATTTACATAACAAAATTTGAACATGCTCTAAATTACACTCAGGTAGCCAAAAACTGGACAACAGAACAAAGTTGTGCTTATGTTTCACGACAAGATATGTACATAAAGTACTGTAACTTAAGACAAAAGCTTAACAAAAATGTTA
The DNA here is from genome assembly GCA_028749045.1 of Cupressus sempervirens. Taxonomy (NCBI): domain Eukaryota; kingdom Viridiplantae; phylum Streptophyta; class Pinopsida; order Cupressales; family Cupressaceae; genus Cupressus; species Cupressus sempervirens. The sequence continues at coordinate 983,323,540 of CM053785.1, forward strand.
TTATTAAAAAGACTATGTTTTGTGCAGAGAAACACAAACAACATTCAAATGAGATGAGGGATCCTTGTTGAGTTTTCGAACCAGAATACATAGCAATAAACAACAAACCGAAACAAGTACAAACAAATATGCAAGAAAATCAGAGATACTCTTGAGGAAAAAATCCAACCACCTAAAAGATCTTCTTTATTGAATAATCAAAGGTACCCAGTACAACATTCACAAGCTTTAATCTGGAAAGAGTCCTTCACAGATATTGTTAACACTTAACAATTACTCATTGAAGGTATTGAAGACAAAATGCCCCTTTTCAGACAGATATTCGTACCAGCTGATCCAGTGGTTATTTCTCTTTACAAATTGAACACTTTGTGTATAGATATCAAAATATACAACAGTCCCTGAAGTCTCACAGAAATAATCAACACTGAAAATCTTACAAGATATTTCGATCATGCACAGATCGAATATACTATATTATTATAACTATAAAACCTAAAGCAATTCACAAAAGACTAGATGGACAATATTGATGCAACAACAACATCTGCTATCAAGAGATGCTATAAATATATTTTCTGTGGCAGTATCTATTGATTAGAATTCTCAGAACAGAGAAGTCTCCACGGGGAACATAGTGGAGTCTGTTTATTATGTCCAACTCACATCTGCTCTGCTGTTAGCTCGGAATATGTTGCGCAGAAAGCCAAAACTCAATCACCACATTTGATAATGTTAACACCTCTTTTAATAAGCCACAACACAATAGATATTATAGAAAAATGATTCATCACAATGGACCAACAATATTCAAGGCACCAGGTAAGACATGACAGTCATAACTTGAGCCACCTGGAACATCAAGAAGACCCGATGCCATGTCATTACAAACCCGATATGAGGAGGGAATATCAAGCAACTCTTGTCAGGGCAGGGAGAAAAAAAACCAATGACATATAGATGAAAATATATGAATGAGTAGAACAACTTGATGTCTGGCACCATAGCATTATACGGTAGCGGCAAGAAGTAGGATCATCTTTAGATAAATACGAAGTCTCTAACAAATAATAAATAGCTACAAAGCAATCATTTTAGGTAGATCATCTCTGTCATGGCTACTCACAAACATTAACACTCCCTCTTGGCAAGAGAGATCATTCATGTGACACAGTGTGTCTTCAACCTGACAAAGCACAATGGAGCTGCAAACAAAAGATGTCAAATACAAAATATCATCACAAATTTTCTCAAAATAATATTGTCATCTCAGCATTACATTCTCAATGGTTACTCCTAGAGGATGAAAGAATAGAAAATAAAGTCATGGAGTCTCACACGACTTCTACCATGCCTACTCGTAGAGGGGGGAACAAGGGCTTTCACCTCAGACTTCTCCTAGAGAAGAAAGCATCTCCACCATGCCTACTCACAAAGGATTGGACAAGGGATTCACCTCAAACTACTCTCGCAAAGAAGAACTCATTGACAAGGGATTACACCTCAAACTTCCCTCACAAAGAAGAACTCATTAACAAGGGATTGCACCTCAAACTTCTCTCTCCCAGAGAAGAACTCACAAACACATAAAAGATCATCTGAATATTGAGGCTCCCTTTCATCAGTGATCGCACACTCAAGCTTATATTGTCACAAAAAGAGCTGATTCCAAGTTTGACCTAACAAGGAGCTTCAACAGTTACATTAGCACACAAGCTTGTTGGTCCTCTGCAAAGGATTTGGCATTCTACATCCTCCCTCTGAATCTGCTTTCTTTAGCTGAATAGTTTCCCTCTAAATGTATTTTCTTCCTCTTCGAAGAAACTAATCACAACGATAGTCAATATAGGTTCTTCCTCTTTAATGAAGTTGTGTGTCATCAACTCTGCAAACAAAGTCCTTATGTTTGTTCATTTTTTCAACTTTCATGAAATCTCTCATCATCTCATTTCTTCTTAATCCATCCTATAACCTAGAGAGATTAATAATAATTTATTGACTCAATCTACCATGAAGAGAAATATCCAGATCAATGCTAAAAGCATATACGATTCACTGTGAAATAACATGAATTAATAATAGCTATAGAGAATCTATTATCCATATTCAAAGATATAATCATAAAATACTTATCTCTTTATTGTCTGAATTTCCTCACAATCCAGCAAAAAATCTTTTGCTGTCACAAAATTATAGTGCAGGCAGAGAGAAAAATCGATCACTAGCAAATCTGCCTCCAAGATTTCTTCAGCTACATGATCTCAAAAAAATCCCTCAATTCTTGCATTTCTTAAATTCCCAAATTTCTTATTCTGATTCAGGATCTTTGCTAGGCCTGCTCTGATACCATGTTAAGTTTTCTAACCAATATACATAGGAATAACCAATGGACAGGAACTAGCAAAAACAAATACGCAAGAACATCAGATGTACCCTAGGAAAACCCTCCTCCAGGGAAAAACCCAGCCACCTAAAAGATATCTTTATTGAATGATTGTAGGGACTCCATACAACGTTCACAAGCTTTAATCTGGAAAGTATCCTTCACAGAGATTGTTACCACTTAACAATCACTCATACAAGGTATTGAAGGCAGAACACCATTCTCCATACATATATATTCTCACCAGCTGCTCCAGTGGTTGTTTCTCTATACAGATTGAACACTTTGTCTATAGATATCATAACAGACAAAAGTCCCTAAAGTCTCACAGAAATAATCAACTCTGAAAATATTGCAAGATATGTTGATCATGCACACATCGAATACACTATATTATTATAACTATAGCTGATGTAAGACACAGGGCAAGTCACAAAAGACCAGATGGACAATATTGATGCAATTATCACATCTGCTCTCGAGAGATGCTATAAATGTATCTTCTGTTGCAGCAGCTATTGATTAGACTTATCAGAACACAAAGAGTCTGTTGAAGTAACGTCCAATTCACATCTGCTCTGCCGTTAGCTGAAAATATGTTTCATCACCATATTTGATAATGCTAACACCTCTATTAATAAGCCACGACACAATGGATATAATAGAAAATAGATTCATCACAATTAACTGACATTTATCAAGGCATCACGTAAGACACAACAGTCATAACTTGAGCCACTGCGAACATCAAGAAGACCCAATGCCATGTCATTACAAACTCAATCTAAGGAGGGAATATCAAGCAACTTTTGTAATTACAGGGAGAAGAATAACCGATGACATATAGATGAAAATATATGAATGAATAAAACAATTTGACGTCTGGCACCATAGCATCATTAAGTCATGTGGAAATAGTAGTGGCAAAAAGTCAGATCATCTTCAGATAATTACAAAGTCTCTGACGAGTAAGAAATAGCTACACAACCATCATCTCAGGCAGATGATCTCTCTCACGGCCACTCACAAACATTAACAACCCTAACTAGAAAGATGAGACCTGTATCAGGGTTAAGAGAGAACAAAAGTTTTTTGACTTCAATAAAGATACCGCATATAAATTTTAGGAACACAAAGAAATATTAGATTAACAACAAACTAAACACTAAAAAGCAAAACAAAATGAACTACATCAATAATCAAAAGTTACCACAGGCTCAAAAATACCTCAATATCTCCATTATTCCAATTAGTTCATTTGAAAGATGTCATACCAAATAACCAAACACCAAGCTACATTCCCTGTTCAAAAACTATTTCAGATTTTCTCAACTATCTAAACCGAGCAACATTCCTTCCTTGGAGAGAATCAAAACTGTCAATCATGCTCTGGCTCAACTCGAGCATGAAATTTTCAAACTACGTCATGGACCAAATTTATGCCCTATCTCAAGGGCTTCCAAGATAATGCATTCATGGGTGTCGATAATGCAAAGAGCACCATTACCAACTGATAAGCGTAAGTATTAACATATCTGTTGCTGCCTTCTTTGAGATTATGCATCGATGCTCTTCAAATGATGTTATTGTAGGCTCTTTGTTCCATGAATGTGTACCCGATAAAATGTGTAGTCTTATAAATAAGGCTTTTTTGAGCAATGACATCTTGTAAAAAAATATGCTTGTGTTTGGATGATAGAACTAACTCTTCTCTTGCCTTCCTTACAATTTGATATCCCCACTCTCATTCGATGTCTTTGATATACTTGTAACCCTAATCTTGGAAATGGAAAGACATGTTTCCTTCTACTGTTATGTCTCTTTGCGGAGTAGTGCCTGTTCATTGTATTATAATTTCCTAACTAAACAGGTTGCTACTTGTAACTAATGTTTGTTATATGTAACTGCTTGTTGACAAACGATTGCTCTTAATAGGATTGCTACATTATCATCAGATCGTTGTTTTAATTATGAGCATTATGGAGTTTATACAGATCGTTGTTACTCTTATCATTAATTTCTAATTATTATACATATGTGCTGTAATAAATCAATCATCTCCAGAATCCCGCCTCTTTTCTTAGTCATACCAGTCTATCAAATATTGCATAGTGTACAAGGCTCTCTGATGACGTGCTTTTGCTGTGAGATTTCTTCTGCTATGGTGCATTAGTTTCCAGAATATTGTGAAGGCTTATGGAAGTTTTCTGATGAATCATTGTTATCTAGTAATCCCTCACATTGTTATCTAGTGATCCCTCATGTCAGGGACATGACACGAACTAGCTAGGTAGTATCCAATTATTGCAATATTTCCAATTACTTTGTTCTCAAGCAGATATGTTAGAAATAATATGTTCCATATCAGATCAATGTCTTTGGAACTACATCATTATGGAAATTGTATGAACTCTGGACTATTGCAAAAAATGTTTTAAGGTCAAGTAACATGATCATTGAGTAATTTTCAAGCTTGTACTTCCTTACAGTAATGAGTAATAACATCCTTGGTCATGCATTTATCATGATTCCAACCTGTCCTCTGCTCCAAATCATTATGTGGTTATGCTTAATTTGCCTTTGCCTTTTCTTTTTTTATCAAGATTCTTGAGATCTGAACCTTACCAGTTTGAGCAATCAAGGCATGCATAACTGTAGCAACATTTCCACTCTTCAGTTCTAATCACGGAGAATCCCCAAGCTATAAACAACATTGACCTTTCCAACTATAATTTCAGATTTGAGAAGTGTAATTAGTAAAGGTATTGCTTTTGAGTTGGAACCAATTGCATCTATTCTATTCTTTCTAAACCTAACAAAATCCAATAATTTATTTTTTCCCAATTTTTTATAATTGATGTGCATGTATTTACCTCGAAATTCTCAATATAATGAGCTATAGTTTCCTCTACACCATCTAGATCTTCCATTCCTACACTTTCATCTAGACTGCAAAATGATTATCTTAAAATGTAAAGAAGTGAAATCTGCAAAGTTAAATTTGACATCTTTGGGTATCATTTTTCTTACAATAACAAATTGATATCCACTAATAGAAGTATTTCCAGTAAAAACCTACCTTAATTGTCTTCAGAACTGCATCATTGTGACCAGTGGAAAATTATTGAATAATTCTATAATGCTCTAATAAGATGATCAATGATTGCTTTGCTGTGTTTGTACCTGAGGCGTAATTGTTCATACAAACTTGGAATAATACTCTTGGTCATAGATGTGTTCCTCCAAGCCTGCTATGGTAACAAACCATCATGTCATCCTGCTTAGTTTCCTTTGTTGCTGATTTCTAAGCCTTTGCAAACTCAAACCTTAGCAGTCCTCTCTACACTTTCACTCTTAAGTCTTTCTTACCTCATCAGGAATATCAAAGGCCAAAAGACAATTCTATTTCAGTGTGAAGAAATTCTGTAAATTACAAAAAAATCATTCTCACAAACTAGACAAACCAATGTTCAATATTGTTAACTCAGAAAAATATCTCTTTAGTCATTTCTCCAAAGGATGCGATATTGCCATTCATAAAAATCTAGACAACTAGACAATATTACTAACAATTATGGGCAAACAACAATTAATCATAAATGCATTCCCATATTAATGTTCAGATTCAAAACATGGAATTTAATTAATCGAAACTTTATGAATTCCCCACAACTCACTTCTTTTGCTCTGGGTGATCATTGTCGTGCTTCAGTTTGCTGTATGAATTGGTACTTCACATAGAGAGCTTTAATTGCCATATGCTCTTTTCAATGCATGTGGATGTGTTTACCTGGTAATGGTCATTTAATTGAGCTAGAGTTGTGCTTACACCATTGGGATCATCTATGCTTGCTGTTCCATCCAAGTCTCTACAAAAAAATTATATTGAAGCAAACAATAAATATATACAAAAATAAATTTGAAGCCTGCAACTTTAAATTTGATGTCTTTAGTCATCATTTATCTTAGGGTGACCAAATAGTATCCAATCATATCAATATTTCCTTCAAAATGCTCCCCGGGTTGATAAATTATAAATGGTATGTTTCATATCATATCAACGTTTTTTGAACTACATCAGCATGTCCAACATGTTCATTATTGCAAAAAAAAATTGTAGTGCACAAGTAAGATGATCTGTGACTACTTTTTGATGCTTGTACTTGCTCTAAAAAACTAGGAATAACAATCTTAGTCATAAGTACAGGCCAACCTACTCTGCTACTAAACCACCATGTAAATTGCCTTTAATCCTTCCTAAGGTTCTTGGTATCTAAATCTAACCAGTCCAATGTGTGGACATATGCATCATGGTAGTGCTTTCACTTTGACATCCCCATCACTCAGAATCCCTAAGCTTAAAGCCACATTGATATTTACAACTATAATTTAAGACTTGAGAATTGTAAAATGTAAAGGTATTGTTTGTCTGAGAACCACCTGCATCTTCTACATCCTTTTATAGCTATGATCTGATAATCCTTTTGTTCCCATTTATTTTCAGTTAATGTGCATGTGTGTGATGCTCAAAACAATGAGCTATAGTTGCCCAAATACCATATAGACGTTCTGACCTTACTATTCCATTTGCGTCTTTGCAAAATAATAATCTTAAATATGTAGAGAGAGAGAGAGAGAGAGCTGCAAAAATGTTAAATTTGATGTCTTTGGATGTCAATATTGCAAACTGACCTAATACCATCCAGTAATAGCAGCAGATCTAATAAAACTCTTGCTTGCTAGATAAGTTATAAAAAATATATCCAATGTCAATTTGTCTTGGGAACTGCATGATTAGATTGAGTGAGTACATTATTTCACAAATTTTATGATGCTACACTAAGATGGTCATTTCCCACTTTTAGCACATGTATCTGAGTTGCAGCTTCTTCATTGTGATCCTGCATAAGATTGTCTTTGCCATTAGTTTACGAGCTTCTCTAGATCCAAACCTTATTATCATAGATCTGAAAGTGACCAAATAGTATCAAATAATAGCAACATTCTCTATAAAAAGATTTCCTTGATAGATAAATTATAATGAGATGTGTTCATGATCACATCAGCTTGTTTGAAACTGCATCCTTATGGCAAGTGTGTGAATTATTGCAAATATTTTGTATGCTTTGATTAGATGGGCATTGCCTACTTTTTGTGCATGTGGCTGAACTGCAGGTGCTTTCACAAACTAGGAATAACACACCCTTGGTTATAAATATTGACAATTCAATCAGTTGTATTACTAAACCACCATGTGATCGTATACGGATTCCCCTTGCAACTAGTTTCAGTGTTTATGCACATGTAGACCTTCATAGTCCAGGAAAACTAGGTATGCATCCTCCTAGCAACACTTTCACTCTCCAGCCTTCCTTATCGCAAAAGGAATGCCTAAGACTAAAGCTGCATTACATTCATAGTTGTATTTCCAGACTTGACATGTGTAAAAAGCAAAGGTAACTCTATATCATTAAAATACAAGCTTTCTTTGTATGCAAGTTCTTTCCATCGATCCCTATTTTCTATAACTAAGCCAAAGCTTTATGGAAACTATCATTTATTTTTGGTAACCGTCATTTCTTTATACCAAAAGTGCATTTATCCTATTTCACAGAATTCTGTTATAATTGAGAATAAGTCCATGCGGGTTTGGATATTGAAGTGTTATGAACAATCTGATCTAGTATGATAAAGATATTTCCAATATATTTTGGATGAATTCTAATTCCACTAGTTCTTCCATTTATATTAGTGTCATTGTATCTGATATGTCTTCTTCCTGCTTAGGCCATGTCTTGGAACAATGTTGTTCAGATTATGTGCTCATGTGATCTTGTTACTTGCCAATTGTCTATTACTGGTACCTTTCTATTCTGCTATAATGCTTTAAGAGCACCTTTATTTAATATGTAATGAGGGGTTTATATGGAACCAAAATGTCTAGTGTCATTTGCACCTCATCCATGGAACTAATTGTTTAGTTAACTTACTGTTCTTCTCCTTGGATGGCGATTATGCAAGGAGCCTCATTACCAATGCTTAAATGTGATTATTAATATATCTATTGTGTGTGTGCTTCAGAATGATTAATTGCTTCCTTCTTCAAGTGTATACATCGATGCTCTTGAAGTGATGTAATGATAATTTCGCTGCTGCATGAAGTGTTCTGCAGAAAACATAAACCCCTATAAATAAGATGGTTTCAGAGCAATGTCATCTCCTTAAGATATGCTTGTGTTTGGATGATAGAACTGCCTGTTCTCTTGTGTTTCTTACGATTCTATCCCCTTCTCTCATTTGATGCCATAGGTATACAGATACCTATAACCCTAATCTTGGAAATTGAAAGACATGTTTCCTTTTACAGTTATGTATCTTTGTGGAGTAGTGCCTATTCATTGTATTATTATTTCTTAACTAAATAGCTCACTGCTTGTAGCTAATGTTTGTTATATGCAACTGCTCTTTGATGAACAATTGATTTAAGTATGATCGCTACATTATAATCAGATTGTTGTTTTAATTCTGAGCACTACTGAGTTTATACGAATCATGTTACTGTAATCATTGATTTTTTGCTTATTCTTCATGTGCTGCAATTAACTGATTATCTCACAAGTTTGTTGCCTCTTTTATTAGTCATATCATTCTATCGAATATTTCATATTATAGTGGCCTCTCTGACGATGTAGCACTGCTAAGTTTATATTGATTGTGCTACTCTAATCATTGATTTCTGCTTATTCTGATATGCTGCAATTAATTGATTATCTCATGAGTTTTCTGCCTCTTTTATTAGTCATATTAATCTATGGAATATTGCATATTATAGTGGCCTCTCTGATGGCGTGCTTTTTCTGTGACATTTCTTCTGTTATAGCACATTAGTTTCTAGCAAATCCTAAAGTCTTACAAGACAGTTTTCTGATGAATGATAGCTATGTAGAAATCCCTCATGTCAGGGACATGACATAAAATGGCCAGGTAGTAATTGAATTATAGCAATATTTCCAATACATTTTTTCTATAGTAGATATATTATAACTAACATGTTCCATATCATATCAGGGTGTTTGCAACTACATCGTTATGGAAAATGTATGGATAATTGCAAAAATTGTTTAATGGTTAAGTAAGATAATCATTGACTACTTTTTCATGCTTGTGCTTCCTTATGTCATACATATCTCTTCAACCCAACCCACTCTGCTCCCAAACCATCTTGTGGTCCTACACAAATTTCCTTTGCTGCTTGTTTTTAAGCTTCTCGATATTTGAACTTACTGGTCTGAGAAATTGAGGTATGCATAAGTGCAACAACACTTCCACTCTTGAGTCCTAAGCACACAGAATCCCCAAGCTTAAAAACTACATAGACCTGTCCAACTATAGTTTTAGGCTTCAGAAGTGTAATAAGTAAAGGAATTGCATGTGAGTTAAAATTTCATAAGTGCAACAACACTTCCACTCTTGAGTCCTAAGCACACAGAATCCCCAAGCTTAAAAACTGCATAGACCTATCCAACTATAGTTTTAGGCTTCAGAAGTGTAATAAGTAAAGGAATTGCTTGTGAGTTAAAATCAATTGCACAAATTGTTTAATGGTCATGTAAGATGATCATTGACTACTTTTTCATGCTTGTACTTCCTCACACAAACTAGGAATAACATCCTCAGTCGTACATATATCTTCAACCCAACCTGCTCTACTCCCAACATATATATAATCATCTCTGTTTTGAGTTGAAATAACTGTAACTGAAACATCATTTGTCTAACAAAAAATCTCTTAATCTTAGAACCACATTCACCTTTGAAACAAGAGAAGCTAACAACATAGATGCAAGTAAACAAAACATAATGATTTCAACTTACAAACTTGACGACCAGAAATTGAAACCCTACCATGGTTTGCTAAACACTTTCCACATTCACCTTCGAAACAAGAGAAGCTGACTACATAGATGCAAGTAAACAAAACATAACGATTTCAACTTACAAACTTGACGACAAGAAATTGAAACCCTACCATGGTTTTCTAAACCCTTTCCTTTATCTTTCTTGATAGGTATATACAAGGAGTTCAACTTACATAACAAAAAATGAACATGCTTTTAAGTACACTCAGATAACCAAAAAATTGACAACAGAACAAAGATGTGTTTTTGTTTCACTAGAAGATATATATAGAATGTACTATAACTTAAGTACAATAGCTTAACAAAAACCTTACCCTTAACCAAAAAGACTGTATTATGCATAGAAACTCAAACAACAGTCAAATGAAATGAGAGCCCCTAACTAGAGTTATACTCTTTTACTATTTACAAACCAAGAAATGTGACCCATAGCACGGTTAAGAAAGAACAAATTTTTTTGACTTGGATAAACACACCACTTACATATTTTAGGAAACACAAAGAAACCCTAGATTATAAACAAACTAAACAGTGAAAATTACCAATTTTACACAAATCACTGTTACTCTTATCATCGATTTCTGATTATTATTCATATATGCTGCAATAAATTGATAATCTCTAGAGTTTGTTGCCTCTTTTCTTAGTCATACGCGTCTATCAAATAATGCATAATGTGCTGGCCTAAATGATGACGTGATTTATTTTGTCAAATTTCTTCAACATAGTGTGCTGGCCTCTCTGATGACATGATTTTGCTGTGAGATTTCTTCTGCTATATCACTTTAGTTTCCAGAAGATCTTTAAGTCTTACAAGACACTTTTTTGATGATTGATAGTTATTTAGAAACCCCTCATGTCAGGGACATGACACGAACTTGCCAGGTGGTATCCAATTATTGCAATATTTTAAATAAAAAATTTCTCAAGTAGACAGATAACAAATGATATGTTTCATATCATATAAATGTCTTTGGAGCGGCATCATTATGGCAATTGTATGGTTTTTTGCACAAATTGTTTAACTGTCAAGTAAGATGATCATTGATGTTACATCCCAAATTTTGACCTAATTTTAAATTTATTTAGACGGGTCTCTTTAGAGGTTCATATTTATTTTCTAGCATGTTTGTATTAATTTATATTTATTACCATTGTGGTTGTTTTATAGTTTTATTTGGTTGGGTTGTCCTAGAGGTTTTTATTTATTTTCAAGCTTATATATATATATATATATATATATATATATATATATATATAATTCGCTTTATGGCTTGTTTACTTTTTTGTGGTTGGTCTTTTTAGAGGTTCTTATTTATTTTCTAGCATGTTTTTTGTAAGTGTATATTAATTTATAATTATTACCTTTTTGGTTGTATTATGTTTTTTGATGGGTCTTTTTTGAGGTTTTTATTTATTTTCAAGCTTATATATATATATATATGTACATATATTTGCATATTGGTATATTTATATAAATGTTTGTTTGTATATATTTATATACATATTTGTGTGTGTGTGTGTGTGTGTGTGTGTGTATAAACTTGGCATGAGCTTTGTGTTTTTAGGGACTCACTGGGCTTACTCCTTCATTTCTTTTTATTTTCCATCACATCTCTTATTTTTAATGTTCTCTCTTTTTGTCTTTATGTTATTGAATTTCTTGTGTTTTTTAGGCTTTCTTGGTGTCCTCCCTTGGTTTGTGTGCTTTCCCTATATCTAGCCCCCTATATCTTTGGAGTCAACCCCAATCTGCAACTCACTTTATTTTTTGTAGCTCTTGCTCTCTCATCTTGATGATGAATCACGTAGTGTGATTCAAAATGTTGATCATAAAAAATTTTCAACACAATCTAATCCAGAAGCAATACTAACAATTTTATTTATAGCCGTTAAATTGAATGAATTTTTCTTTCATAATCATGTGAAGTAGGTAGTTATTCATATCTGTTGTATTCATTAGGTTAACCCATTAATGAAGATGGTCATTATCCATAGTTGTCGTACGATGTTTAGCAGTTGCTTGATTTTGGAATTATGGTTAATAACTAAATTCTTTATCTATATTAAATGTTATTATGAAAATTATTATGGAACTTCTTGTTATCGTGGAAATATTGCACAAGTGATTGCAGGAGAAGATGAAGGGGGGAAGCATTGCTAAATGGGATCAACGGAATGGGATACTAGCTTGGTCCAATTATCAAGTTGACAGGTATGACCTTAAATTGCCTTGGTAAGGACCTAGCGACCTGAACTTTAGGATACAATTGAAGGACCAACATGAGCTATTAAATAAATATTTTAAAACATAAATTAATTTAATTAAAAATAATACGTACCTCAAAGGATTTTGATTGATCTTTCCACCACATTATTATAATATATACCTATATACGTACACATTGATATAAGAATAAAGTGACATCATAATATTATTTTTATAATAATATGATGCCACCTCATACGTATATCTATGTGCATGTAGATAGATATAAATCATAATTATTTTCGATTTATAACCATCAAATCTTTTTCCATATTTTTTCATTTTTCTTGCAAGAAACCGATTGGACACTTGGCATATTTATTTGGCGTTCAAGAGCCAAGTCTCTTCTTTTATCTTATGACTTCGTGGAAGCCAAAGAGACATATAATCTCTTTATATTATGAAGTCGAGAGAGGCGGAAGACATGATTTTTCCATCACTCGACTTCCTTGTTTATCACCTGACTTCCTTCATATTACGCGACCACGATTTTCATAGCATCCGATGTCTCTATAGTTACCATTTAGTAACCATTGCAATTGTTTGCCTTCCATGATTCCTTGTTATACTGATTTTTTGCTGAAATCGTGAGCAATATTCATACTGGGAATTGGCGTTCAAGATCTTTTTTGTAAAGTGTGAGTTGGGTTGTTGAGCGTCCAGCAAGACTCCATTCCTTTTCCAAATTTTACCAGCTTATGTGGTTATCCAAAATCCAAAATCCAAACATTGCAATATGATTTCTTTATCAGTTGTTATAACATTCTAATTTATATAGCAGTATGCTACATATTATACCATGATGCAAATCATCTTGCTTAATATCATAGGTTAGACCTTCTCTAAGTTAGAGTTGTTTATGGCAAATAAAAGCCAAGTAACCATGTTATGAGATCATGATTTATTTATGGCACTGCAAATCAGAATCAAATGATATATATTTTTGCAAGTCTTAAAGAATGTATTCTTCAAATTACAAATTTTGATTAGTTGGAAACATATAATATTCATGAATCAGTTGAGAATCAATAGATAGAGTCGATTGCTCTGAGATCCAAGCACTTAGGACTCACCAGCTGTATAACCATGGAAAAGGTGAAGAGGTGAGATGGAATCTGCAATGACATGGAAATAAAAGTTAGATATGATACGATAAATTTAAATTAATTTCATTCCATAGCTCATGCTCATCCATATTATTGCTCCCCTGTTGTCAAGTTGAGAGATGGTGATCGGGTTAGTGAATCCATTAGAAAACAATGGCCAAGGTCGTTCGAAGCCATGTTTTCTATCTATGATCACTTGATGTTAGTAGAGCTAGTTATTCAGACATGTTCGTCCATAACTATGCAGACATTCTAGACATCGAAATGCTCAAGTGGCTGGACTAAAAGTACCCCAAGCTTGATCCCAGGGTAGGGAGGGCCTTTCTATTTAATAGATTCTATGGGGATAAATATGGTCCGAGGTTGGGAGGTTAAGCCTAAGTCAATGCTTCTCCTCTTACCGAAAGGCGAGGCTTGCACAACCAACTAAAGACTCACCAGATATTTCTTGTATGTGCTTCTTTTTCTTCATGTTAAGCATTTACTTTACTTAAATGTATGAAAAAATAATACATCATTATTTTAGTTAGTACAGTTGATGATTGTTACAGTTATTTCAGTTAATCATTATTATAGTTATTACAGTTGATCATTGTTACAGTTATTTCAGTTAATCATTATTATAGTTATTACAATTGATCATTGTTACAGTTATTTCAAATTTTTTTTTTAATAGTTATTACAGTTGATCATTGATATAGTTATTTTTGTTGAGCTTTGTTATTTTAGTTAATTTTTAGTAGTTAATAGCAGTTAATGTCCCATGAAAAGGAATTCAATATATTTGTTCAATAATCTGTTGAGGAAAACTCTTTCTAGATCACCTTTATTTTGTTATGAAAATCCATTTTTTATAATTGACTTATTTTTCCTGCTTGTCCTTGCTTACACAAACTAGGAATGACACCCTCGGCCATACATATATCTTCAACCCAACCATGCTTTGCTCCCAGACCATTATGTTATCCTATATAAATTGCCTTCACTGCTTATTTCTAAGCTTCACAAAATCTAAAACTTAAGTCTAAGAAATCGAAGTATGCATCATTATAGCAAAGCTTTCACTCTTGAGTCCTAGTCACACAAAATCCCCAAGGTTAATGCTGCAGTGACATGTCCTACTCTAATTTCAGACTTGAGAAGTGTAATAAGTAAGTGCATTGCATGTGCTTAGAACTAGTTCAATATGTTTCATTCTTTCTGATCCTAACAAAATCTTATAATCTTTTTCTTCCTAGGTTTTTTTAACAATTGATATGCATGTGTTTGCTTGGAAATGCTTGACAAATTGAGCTATAGTTTCTCATATACCATATAGAACATCCAATCCTACCATTCCATTTGAGTCTCTACAAAATAATTATCTTAAATATGCGCGCGTGCGCACACACATGCACACGCATGCATGCACACACCCGCGCACTCACACCCGCACACGCACGCACACGCACACACACACACATTTAGTGTTAATTCCTTGTAACTTTGACAGGACAAGTGTTCTAATTTTTAGATCAGCCTGATCTGGATGCATGAATTCCCCTAAGTATTGGTCACTAGAACATATTGTCCCCTCTAGATAGATTGGCATTTTCTTTTTGGCTTTTATAAGCCTTCTTATTACTAATGTGGTTAGTTAGTTACTAACTATTAGTAATTCTTGGAATGGGCACCAATCTTGAGGAAACAATTATGTTGTTAAATAGGCCAACCCAGAGAGGGACATGTCCATTCAATGAACACGCCCCTTGAGTTAGGTATAAGGGAGGGCTAGATTGTAGATTAGAAGACACACCACAATCTATAAGTCTGCTCTTCTAGCAATCTGCCCAATTAGAATCATCTATACAAATGTAAATATTTGCAGAAGATCCATGACCTTAACATTTAGAACTGTATAGTCAATGCATGTGTGTGCATTACAAGATAAATTTTGTAATGTTGCACTAAGATGGTCATTTACTATTTCTAGCATGTGTACCTAAATTGCAGCTTCCCTATTGTGATCCTGCATAAGATTGTTTGTGCTGTAGGTTTATGAGCTTCTCTAGACCCAAAGCTTAGTATCATATATCTCAAATTGACCAAATAGTATCAGATAATGGCAATATTCTTTAAAAAAAAATTCTCCGGTAGATAAATCATAACGAAATATGTTATCACATCAACTTGTTTAAAATTGCATTATTATGGAAAGTGTGAATTATTGCACAAATTTTGTAATGCTCTTATAAGATGGGCATTTGCTACGTTTTTGTGCATGTAGCTGAACTGTAGCTGCTCCCTCAAACTAGGAATAATACAACCTCGATCATAAAATGTTCATCTCGACCAGCTCTACTACTTGTAGGAGAGGGGAAAAAAATAAAAAATCATTTGCAAGCTAGAGGATCAAAAAACCCTAAATGCATACAAATAAAGATCCTACTCAACATTAAAGCTATGATGCAAAGTGCATAAATATGAAACAAATCAACAAACACTCCCTTGAGATGCTCCAATCATTTTCTTTCTTCATTCAATTTGATATGTTGCTCCCATATGACAATAAGCACCTATTCGTGAAAGCAAAATGATAGCATGATCACAAGAATGCTTGAAAAATGTGGTTAGGATTTGATGAGAAAGATGATCACAATTTATAGGAATTTGAATCCAAATGTCCAATTTAGCATGAATGCACAATTGGGAAGATGCCATAATTGAATAGTTTAAGTTGTAAAAATCCCATTGTTTATGACAAGATTTTGAAGTTCACTTTAGAAATAAGTCAACATGAGCTTTGAAACTTGGAAAATGGATTAATAGGTAACTAGGAGAGTGTAAGAGCTTGAAAGGGGATAGTGTAAGAGTGGAAGGTGAAAGAATTAAAAGTGGAGAGAAAACAGTATGAAAAAGATATAAGTGGAAAATTAATTCTCTCATAATTGAAAAAAAAAGACAAATAAATAAATAAATCTATTTAATTGTGGGAAAAGGGGAAAAGGATGGTAAATCAATATAATTTATTTATCAAGACATGAGACCTTAGGATGAGGGGGGGTAAATATATAAATATTTTTCCTAAGAGCAAAGATCAAATAATTCATGAAATTATTTAATCAAAGACAAAATGATAGGACATGATGAAATTAGAGGACAAAAACTAGGTAATTAAATATTTTGTCATTATTTAATTAATAGAAGAATGGAACAATATTTTTGAATGATAAATATCAAATGCGCAATATAAAAGACATGTTTGAAAGGGGGCCATAGGCGAGAACCATTTTTGATTGTCTATATTTTGACCCTGTTTGAGACGATGTGATTATCAATGTTGGTTTAAAGAAAAGTGGAATTCACTTTAAAAAATTTAGTATAAAGCTGAAAATTAGACAAAATTGAGTTAGTTATGATGAGATTTTCTTTCGTTAGTGCACTTTTGTCATTGGAGCTTTATTTAATGTGGCAAACTGGATGCGTTGCACCATGACACAAAAAGTCAGGGCGATAATGCAATCCCTTTGCTTAGAAACAAACACAATGCAGATAAGGAATGTTTCCATCCATCCTGAAGCATATGACATATGTTCCCCAAAACTATATTAAAAAGACTGCACAGATAGAAGACAAAACAAAAAATAAAGGAACACCATCTCTCTCGACCACTCTCATCACTCGGGTGATATCCTTGAGTAGCATAGGAACATGATCAATGATAAATCAGTAAAATATAAGGCTAACTAAACCAAGTAAGTCAACAACCATTATGATCTTGTTGTCAAAATCAATAGTTTGTTTGATTGATGTTGATGATGCAATGTCTAGTTTTAGGAATGGAGTACCTGGTCTAAGACTAATAGCATCTGCATTTGAGTGTATGACACCTTGACAAATGATGATTGATAAAGGACTGATTGATACGACAGGTTTGATGTGATTGATGTGATTCGATAATTTTTCTATTGATGCATGGTTTCATAAAGAGCAATGTTTGAAAAGTCCTTAGATTGTGTTTGCTCAAACATTTGTCTTGTCACAAAGGACAATTTATTGATGACACAACAGAGATAATGGAAAACTGATTCATCACAATGAACTGACAATTATCAAGACACCAAGAAAGACACAACAGTCATAACTTGAGCCACCACAAACATCAAGAAGACCCAATGCCATGTCATTACAAGCCCAATATGAGGAGGGAATATCAAGAAACTCTTCTGACTGTAGGGAGAAGAATAACCGATCACATATATATGAAAATGTATGAATGAATAAAACAACTCGACGTCTAGCACCATAGCATTATGAAATCGTGTGGAAACAGTAGCAGCAAGAAGTCAGATCACCTTCAGATAAATGCAAAGTCTTCGTTGAATAAGAAATAGATACAGAGAAATCATTTCAGGGAGATGATCTCTTTCACAGCTACTCACAAACATTAACAGCCCTAACTAGGGTTATACTCTTTTGCAGACCAAGAAATGATGAGACCTGTATCAGGGTTAAGAGAGAACAAAAGTTTTTAACTTCAATAAACATACCACATACAAATTTTAGGAAACACAAAGAAATACTAGATTATCAACAAGCTAAACACTGAAAAACAAAGACTGACAGAGATTAACAAAACAAACTACATTGATAATCAAAAGTTAACACAAGATTAAAAAAATACCTCAATACCTCCATGATTCCTATTAGTTCATTTGAAAGATGTCATACCAAATAACCAAACACCAAGCTACATTTACTGTCCAGAAACTATCTTAGATTTTCTCAACTGTGTAAACCTATCAACATTCCTTCCTTGGAGAGAATCAAAACTGTCAACCATGCTCTGGCTCAACTCGACCATGAAATTTTCAAACTACATCATGAACCAAATTTATGCCCTATTTCAAGGGCTTCCAAGATAATTGAACATTAAATTAATAAGTTACGAATGCATTCACTGGTGGTGATAATGCAAGGAGCACCAATACCAACTGATAAGTGTAAGTTTTAACATATCTGATAATTTCTTCTTCGAGATTATGCATTGATGCTCCTCAAATGATGTAATGATAGGCTATTTGTTCCATGAATGTGTCTTGGAGAAAATGTGAAGTCTTATAAATAAGGCTTTTTTGAGTGATGCCATCTTTCTCCTCCAGCTATTCATATCCTGATGATGGATCACAGATTGTGATTCAAAATCTTGATGCAAAAATATGGCACACAATCAAATCCAGAATACGCATCTTCATAATTTATCTAATTGTGGAAATCTGTTCATGTCAATCAATGCCATCTTATTACAAAACATGGTTGTTTTTTGAGGATAGAATTAACTATACTCTTGCCTTTCTTATGATTTGATATCCCCACTCTGATTCGATTCCTTCTATATGCCATAATCTTGGAAATGGAAAGACATGATTCCTTTGACTATTCTATTTCTTTGTGGAGTGGTGCTTGCTATTTATATTATTATTTCCTCACTAAATAGGTTGCTGATTGTAACTAATGTTTGTTATATGTAATTGCCCCTTGACAAACGATTTCTCTTAATAGGATTGCTACATCATTATCAGATCGTTGTTTTAATTATGAGCATTGTCGATTTTGTACAGACTGTTGTTACTCTTACCATCAATTTTTGATTATTATTCATATGTTCTGTAATAAATCAATTATCTCCAGAGTTTCACCTCTTTTCTTAGTCATACCAGTCTATCAAATATTGCGTAGTTTACTGGGCTCTCTAATGACTTGCTTTTTCTGTGAGATTTCTTCTGCTATGGTGCATTAGTTTCCAAAAAATCATAAAGTCTTACGACAGTTTTCTGATGAATCATTGTTATCTAGTAATCCCTCATTTCAGGGACATGACACAAATGGGCTAGGTAGTATCTATTTATAGCAATATTTCTAATTATTTTGTTCTCAAGCAGATATCTTAGAAATAATATGTCCCATATCAGATCAATGTCTTTGAACTGCATCATTATGGCAATTGTATGTAGTATGGACTACTACAAAAAAATGTTTTAAGGTCAAGTAACACGATCATTAACTAATTTTCAAGCTTGTACTTCCTTACACAAACTAGGAATAACAATCCTTGGTCATGCATTTATCTTCATTCCAATCTCTGCTTTGCTCCAAACCATTATGTGGTTCTGCATGATTTGCCTTTGCCTTTTTCTTTTTTATCAAGCTTCTTGAGATCTGAATCTTACCAATCTAAGCAATCAAGGTATGGATAATCGTAGCAACACTTCCACTCTTCAATCCTAATCACAGAAAATCCCTAAGCTTTAAACAACACTGACTTGTCCAATTGTAGTTTCAGATTTGAGAAGTGTAATAAATAAAGGTATTGCTTTTGAGTTAGAACCAATTGCATCTGTTATGTTGTTTCTAAACCTAAAAAAATCCAATAATCTATTTCTTCCCATTTTTTTACGATTGATTTTCATGTATTTACCTCAAAATTCTCAATATAATGAGCTATAGTTTCCTATACACCATCTAGATCTTCCATTCCTACGCTTTCATCTGGACTGCAACACGATTATCAAAAAATGTATATATATAGAAAAAGAAAGTGAAACCTGCAAAGTTAAATTTGATGTCTTTGGGTATCATATCTCTTACAATAATAGATTGGCATCCACTAATAGAAGTATCTCCAGTAAAAATCTCCCTTAATTGTCTTCAAAATTGCATCATTTTGACGAGTGACAAATTATGAAATAATTCTGTAATGCTCTAATAAGATGATCAATGATTTCTTTGCTATGTTTGTGCCTGAGGCATAATTGCTTATACAAACTTAGAATGCTCTTCTTGGTCACAAATATATTCCTCCAAGCCTGCTATTGTAACAAACTACCATGTCATCCTGCTTAGTTGCCTTTGTTGCTGATTTCTAAGCCTTTGCAAGCTCAAGCCTTAGAAGCTAGGAGTCCTCTCTACACTCTCACTCTTAAGTCTTTCTTATCTCATCAGGCATATTGAATGCCAAAAGAAAATTCTATTTTAGTGTGAAGAAATTTTGTAAATTGCAAAAATTCATTGTCACAAACCATACAAACCAATGTTCAATATTGTTAACTCAGAAAAATATCTCTTTAGTCATTTTCTCCGGAGGATGTGATATTCTGACTATACAATATTACTAACAATTATGGGCAAACAGCAATTAATCATAAATGTATTCCCATCTTAATGCTTAGATTTAAAATACAAAAAATAGTTAATCAAAACTTTATAAGTCCCCACAACTCACTTCTTTTGCTCTGGGTGATCATTGCCATGCTTCAACTTGCAGTATGAATTGGTGCTTCACATAGAGAGCTTTAATTACAGTATGGTCTTTTCAATTTATGTGGATGTCTTTACCTGGTAATGCTCACTAAATTGAGCTAGAGTTGTGCTTAAACCATTGGGATCCTCTATGCTTGTTGTTCCATCCAAGTCTCTACAAAAAAATAATATTAAAGCAAACAATAAATATATATAAAAAGAAATTTGAAGCTTCCAAATTTAAATTTGATGTCTTTGGTCATCATTTTTCTCAAGCTGGCCAAATAGTATCCAATCATATTAATATTTCCTTCAAAAAACTCCCTGGGTAGATAAATTATAAATAGTATGTTTCATATCATATCGATGTTTTTTGAACTACATTAACATGTCCAATGTATTGATTATTACAAAGTTTTTGTAGTGCACAAGTAAGATGATCTGTGACTACTTTTTCATGCTTTTACTTGCTCCAAAAACTAGGAATAAAAATCTCAGTCATAAGTACAGGCCAACCTACCTTGCTGCTAAACCACCATGTAAATTGCCTTTACTTCTTCCTAAGTTTCTTGGTATCTAAACCTTACCAGTCGAAACTGTGGACATATGCATCATAGTAGATATGCTTTCACTTTTACATCCTCATCACTCAGAATCCCTAAGCTTAATCCTGCATTGACATTTACAACTATAATTTAAGACTTGAGAATTGTAAAATGTAAAGGTATTGCTTGTTTGAGAACCACCTACATCTTCTACATCCTTTTATAGCTATGAAGATCTGATAATCCTTTTGTTCTTATTTCCTTTTCAACTAAAGTGCATGTTTTTAATGCTCAATAAAATGAGTTATAGTTGCCCAAATACCATATACACCTTCTGACCTTACTATTCCATTTGAATCTTTGCAAAATAATTATCTTAAATATTTATAATTATCTTTGGATGTCAATTATGTCAAACTGACCAAATGCTATCCAGTAATAGCAATGGATCTAATAAAAAATTTCTGTGCTAGATAAGTTATAAAAACCATATCCAATGCTAATTTGTCTTGGAAGCCGCTGCATTGAATGATCAGATTGAGTGAGTGCATTATTTTACAAATTTTGTAATGCTGCACTAAAATGGTCATTTACCACTTTTAGCATGTGTACCTGAGTTGCAGTTGCTCTATTGTGATCCTACATAAGATTGTCTTTGCTGTTAGTTTATGAGCTTCTCTAGACCCAGACCTTATTATCATAAATCTCAAGTTGACCAAATAGTATCGAATAATAGCAATATTCTTTGTCAAATTTTTCCCTTTTAGATAAATTGTAATGAGATATGTTCCTGATCACATCAACTTGTTTGAAACTCCATTGTAATGGAAACTGTTTGAATTATTGCAGATATTTTGTAATGCTCTGATAAGATGGGGACTAACTACTTTTTCATGCATTTAGTTGAACTCCAGCTGCTCCCACAAAGCTAGGAATAAAACACAGTCATATATATTTTCATCTCAAGGAGCTCTGCTACTAAACCACAATGTGATCGTACATAGGTTCCCCTTGCAATTAGTTTCAGGGTTCATGCATACGCAGACCTTCAGTCCAAGAAAAGGAGGTGTACATCCTCTGAGCAACACCCTCACTCTTAACTCCTCCTTATCACAAAATAATCCTTAAGGTTAAAGCTGCATTAACCTTTGCAACTGTATTTTGAGACATGACAAGTGTAATGAGAAAAGGGAACTCTTTGTACCATTGAAAATACAAGCTTGCTTTGTATGTAACTCTTTCCATCGATCCCTATTTCTTGTAAGACTCTTTAGAAAATTTACCTTTGTTTTAATTCCATAAGAATATAATCGTGTGCTTATTTTGTATGGAAAGTTTTTCGTGCAAACCACCTTTTGTTCCTTTTGCTTCGCAAGCAATCCATTTATAATTAGCTAACGTTACTTGCCTCCTAATTGCCTTACCAAATTTCTTTCATACAGAAGATACTTCAAAATTGTCTAGTTTAGTTCCACTCACCATTGTGTTTCCCTGTTGATATTGAACTGTAGCATAGGGGATTTATAGGGATCTCTACATGCATTGTACTAATCTTTGAAATTTTTGTGTATTACTAGCAACTAAGATCACACCATCTGTATAGAACAAAAGTGTAAGAAAAATGCATCAAATATAAGTTTAAAACATACAGAGTCCATGATCAAAATTCAACGTGCTGAATTAAATAATTTTTTAACAGCTGGCTAACAAGTCCAATATAATCGAAGATCTAAAAATGCATAGAATTATGATAAAATTGAGAATTAGTCCTATGAGGGTTTGGATGAGGAAGTGATATGAATAATCCAATCTAGTATGATAGAGAGATTTCTGATGTATTTTGGATGAAATGCAATTCCAGTCAATATTCTGTGCATATTTCTGTTGTTGTATCTGATATGTCTTCTTTCTGGTTAGGTGATGTCTTGGAATGATGTCGTTTTGATTATATGCTAATGTAATCTTGTTACTTGCCAATGCTAGATATCACTGGTACCTTTCTATTCTGCTATAACGCTTTAAGAGTGCTTAGTTTGCAATGTATATAAATATATCTCTATCCCTGCCTTTGAATGATTAAAAGAATTCTCTTTAATATGTATTGAGTGGATAAATTAAACTGACATGCCTCTTGCCAATTGCATCTTATCCATGAACTAAACAATTGGTTCTTCTCCTTCGGCTAACTGTAAGTATTAATTTATTTGTTGTATGTGCCTATCTTTGAATTATGAAATACTGCCTTCTTCAAGAGTGTGCATTGATGCTTTTCAAGTGATGTAGTGATAGGTTTGCTGGTCCATGAATGTGTTCTGCACAAAACTAGAAGCCTTGTAAATAAGACATTTTCTGAGTAATGACATATCCTCCTTAAACTATGTTTGTGTTTGGATAATCAAACTACTCGTCCTCATGCCTTTCTTATTATTTTATGCATTAGGTGTTATAAACCTCATCTTGTAAATGGAAATACACGTGTCCTTCTACAGTCATGTCTCTTTTGGCTATGTTGCATGTTCATTCTATCATTATTTCCTAACTAAACAGGTTGTTGCTTGTAACTAATGGTTGCTATATGTAACTGCTCCTTGACAAATGATTGCTCTTAATAGGATCGCTGCATTATTATCAGATTGTTGTTTTAATTCTGAGCATTGCCAAGTTTATACAGATTGCTATTACTATTATCACTAATTTTTTATTATTATTCACTGTAATAAAGCAATTATCTCTAGAGTTTTTCGGTTCTTTTCCTAGTCAAACCAGTCTATCAAATATTATATATTATTTGGCCTTTGATGACGTGCTTTTGCTATGAGGTTTCTTCTGCTATAGGATATTATTTTTCAAAAAATTGTAAAGTTGTACAAGACAATTTTCTGATGAATGATAATTTTCTGGAAATTCCTCATGTCAGGGACATGACACAAACTGGTTAGGTGGTATCCAATTATAGCAATATATCCAATTATATAAAAATTCTCAAGTTGTAAAATAATATAATAGTCATATCAATATCTTTGGAACTGCATCGTTATGGCAATTGTATGGATTATTGCACAAATTTTTTAAAGGTCAAGTAAGACAATCATCAAATACTTTTTCATGCTCGTACTTACTCGCACAAAGTAGGAATAACACACTCGATTATTCATATATCTTCAACCCAACCTTCCTTGCTCCTAAACCATCATGTGATGCTGCACAAATTGCCTTCACTCTTTTGTTTCGAAGCTTCTCAAGATCCAAATCTTGCCAGTCTGAGAAATTGAGGTATGCATCATAGTAGAAACACTTTGCCTCTTCTTTCCTAAACATAGAGAATCCCCAAGGTTAAAGTTGCATTGACCTGTACAACTGCAGTTTAAGACTTGAGAAGTAGAATAAGTAAATTCATTGCATGTCACTTGGAACCAACAACATGTGTTTCATTCTTTCTAAACCTAACAAAATCTAATAATCTTTTTGTTCCAATTTTTTTTTTTTACAATCAGTGTTCATTTATTTACCTACAAATGATCATTAAAATGAGCCACAGTCACCCATACACAATCTAGATCTTCTACCCATATAGTTTCATTCCTTACACTGCAAAACAATTATCTTAAAAAGTAAATATATAGAAAAGACAATTGAAACTTGCAAAGTTAAATTTGATTTCTTTGGGTTTCATTCTCCTTTAGTAATAGATTGCTATCTACTAACAGAAGTATTTCCAATAAAAGTCTTATGCAATTCTCATTAGAACCGCATCATTATGACCAGTGGTGAATTATTCTGCAAATTTTGTAATACTCTAATGAGATGATCATTGACTACTTTTTCATGCTTGTACATGAGGGGTAATTTCTCAAACAAAACTTAGAATAATACTCTTGGTTACAAATATGTTCATCCAGAACTAATGTGATAACAAACCACCATGTCATCCTGTTAAATTGCCTTTGTTGCTGATTTGTAAGAAAATAGCAGTATCAATTATGGGCAAACAACATGTAATCATATATGCATTCCCATCTTAATGCTCTGATTTAGAACACAGAATTTAGTTAATCAAAAATTTATAAAGATAAAACTCCTTTGCTTATTTTGTAGGGACAGTTGTTCCTCCAAACCACCTATTGTTCCTTTTTGTATGCGAGCAATCCATTTGTAATTAGCTGAAATTTCTTTCTCAGATATTAAAAGGTAATTGTATCTTCAATTTTCTTTCCTACAAAAGAGACTTCAAAATTGTCTTGTGCTCCACTGACCATTACATTGCCCTGTTAATATTTGATTGTAGCACAGAAGATGTACATAAATCACTCCATGCATTGTACTAATCTTTTGATCATTTTGTCTGTTATTAGAAACTAAGGTCACACCATCTACATACACCAGAAGCATAAGAAATTTGCATCAGATAGAACATACTGAATCAATAATCAAGATTCAATGTGCTAAGTTTAATAAACAAAATTAACAATTGGCTAATATGTCCGATATAAAGGACGATCTGAACATGCACAAAATTCTGATATAATTTAGTCCTTGAGGGTTTGGATATGGAAGTGTTATTATGTACAATCTATTATGATATAGAGAATTTCAATATATTTTGGATGAAATACAATTCTAGTTGATCTGCCATGCATATTATTATTGCTATATCTGATATGCCTTCTTGTTGCTTAGACGATGTCTTGGAATGATGCCATTTTTATTATGTGCTCATGTGATCTTATTACTTGCCGATAGTAGATTACTTTGCAATGACTATAAAAATGATCTCTATTCCAGCCTTTGAATTATTGAAATACTTATATTTAATATGCAATGAGAGGTTGTATTGAACCAACATGTCTCTTGCCATTTGCACCTCATCCATGTAACTCATCATCTAGTTAACTAACTATTCTTCTCCTTGGGTCGCAATTATGAAAGGAGTGCCATAACCAATGCTTAAGAAGTATTATTTGTTGTATGTGTCTGTTTTAGATTCTACAATGATAAATTACTGCCTTCTTCAAGTGTATGCATCAATACTCTTCAATTGATCTAAAGATAGGTTTGCTACTCCATGAATGTGTTCTACAGAAAACATGAAGCCTTATAAATAAGATGTTTCTTGAGCAACAACATCTCTTTGCTTGTGTTTGGACAATAGAATTGCATATTCTCCTGCCTTTGTTATGATTTCATTCCCCCTCTTCCTTTCGATCTTGATGCCTTAGGTATACTATAACCTTCATCTTGGAAATGGAAAGATGTGTCCATCTACAGTTGTCTCTTTGGGGCGTGGTACCTGGTCATTGTATGGTCATTTCGTAAGTAAATAGATCGCTTCTCAAGTAATGTTTGTTATATGTAATTTCTCTTTGATGAGTGATACCTCCTATTAGGATCGCTGCATAATTGTTAGATTGTTGTTTAATATCTGGGCATTGCTGAGTTTGTACAGAATCCATATCATTGTTCTTCAAGTATATGTATCAATGCTCTTCAATTGATGTAATGATGGGTTTGATGTTGTATGAATGTGTTCTGCAAAAACATGAAACCTTATAAATAAGATGTTTTATAAGCAATGACATCTCCTTGCTAGTGTTTGGATGATAGAACTGCGTGTTCTGCTGCCTTTGTTATGATTGAATTCCCCCTCTCTCAGTTGATGTCTTAGGTATACCTATAACCCTCATCTTGTAAATGGAAAGACATTTCTCCTTCTATAGTTATGTCTATTTGTAGAGTTGTGCGTGTTCATTGTATTAGTATTTCCTAACTAAACAGGTTGCTGCTTGTAACTAATGTTTGTTATACATGTTGCTCCTTGACGCACGATTTCTCTTTATAGGATCACCACATTATTATCAGATCGTTGGTTTTGACTCTGAGCACAGCTAAGCTTATACAGATTATTGTTACGCTTATCATCAATTTCTGATTAATATTCATGTGCTGGAATAAATTGGTTAGCTCCAGAGTTTGTCTCCTCATTTCTTAGGCATATCAGTCTATCAAATATTTCATATTATACTGGCCTTTTTGATGATGTGCTTTTGCTCTACGATTTCTTTTGTTATAGCATATTAGTTTCTCGAAAACTGTAAAATCTTATAATATAATTTTTTGATGAACGATAGTTATTTAGGCATGCAAAAAACTGGCCAGGCAGTATCCAATTATGGGAATATCATAAATATTGCATAACATATCAAGGCCTTTGGAATTGCATCATTATGCAATTGTATGGAATATTGTGCAAATTTTTTAACGGCAAGTAAGATGATCGTTGACTACTTTTCCATGCTTGTACTTGCTTACACAAACTAGGAATAACACCCTTGGTCATACACATATCTTCAACCCAGCCTGCTTTGCTCCCAAACCATCATGTGGTCCTACATAAATTGCCTTTGCTGCTTGTTTCTAAGCTTCTCAAGATCTGAACCTTACTAGTCTGAGAAATCGAGGTATGCATAACCATAGAAATGCTTTCACTCTTGAGTCCTAATCACACAGAATCCCCAAGTTTAAAAGTGGCATTGATCTGTCCTACTATAGTTTCAGACATGAGAAGTGTAATAAGTAAATGTATTGCATGTGAGTTAGAAACAATTGCATCTGTTTCATTGTTTCTAAACCTAATGGAATCCAACGTGTTTCTTCCCAATTACTTACAATTAATGTGCATGTGTTAACCTATAAATTCTCAATATAATGAGCTATAGTTGCTTTTACATCATGTAGATCTTCCATCACTACATTCATAGAAACTCTGCAAAACAATTATCTTAAAAAGTATATATCTATATCTATCTATCTAGAGAGAGAGAGAGAGAGAGAGTTGAAACCTGCAAAGATAAATTTAATGTCTTTGGGTATCATTTCACTTACAATAGTAGAAATCCATCCACTAACAAAAGTATTTCCAATAAAAATCTCCCTTAATTGTCTTCAGAATTGCATTATTATGACCAGTTGAACTATGGAATAATTTTGTAATGCTTGACTACTTTTTTGTTCTTCTACCTGAGGTGTAATTGTTGATACTGTATCAAATCATATAATTATTTCCTTCAAAAAATTCCCTGGGTAGATAAAATATAAATAGTATGTTCCATATCATATCAGTGTCTTTCAAACTGCATCAGCATGGTCAATGCAATGATTATTGCACAAAAATTTTATTGCTTAAGTAAGATGATCTGTGACTGCTTTTTCATGCATCTACCTTCTCCCAAAAGCTAGGAATAACAACCTCAGTCATAAGCTCAACCCAACCTGCACTGCTACCAAACCACCATGTGATCCTACATAAATTGTGTTTACTTGTTTGTAAGTTTTTTGGCACATAGACATTACCAGTCCAAACTATGGGTGTATGCATCATAGTAGCTACACTTTCATTTTTACATCCTCATCACATAGATACCCTAAGCTTAAAGCTGCATTGACATTTGTAACAATAATTTCACACTCAATAATTATAAAATGGTAAGGTATTTCTTGTCTGAGAACCACCTACATCTTCTATATACTTTTATAGCTATGAAGATCTGAGAATACTTTTGTTCACATTTCCTTTCCAATTGATGTGCATTTGTTTACCTAGAAATGCTCAATAAAACAAGCTACAGTTGCCCATATACCATGTAGACCTTCTGACCCAACTATTCCATTCAAGTGACTACTTTTTCATGCTTGTACATACTCCCAAAAACTAGGAATAACAATCTCAGTCATAAGTACAAGCCAACCTGCTTTGCTACTAAACCACCATGTAAATTGCCTTTACTCATGACAAAGCTACTTAGTATCTAAACCTTAATAGTCAAAACTGTGGACATATGCAACGTAGGAGCTACTCTTTCACTTTTACATCCTAATCACTCAGGTTCAGAATCGCTAAGCTTAATGCCGCATTGACATTTACAACTATTATTTTAAGGCTTGAGAAGTGTAAAATGTAAATATATTGGTTGTCTGAGAACCACTTGCATCTTCTACATCCTTTTTATAGCTATGAAGATATAATAATGCTTTTGTTCCCATCTCCTTTTCAACTAATGTGCATGTGTTTGATGCTGAATAAAATGACCTATAGTTACCCAAATACCATATAGACCTTCTGACCTTACTATTCCATTTGAGTCTTTGTGAAAAAATTATCTTATATATATATATATAGAGAGAGAGAGAGAGAGAGAGAGAGAGATGCAATGTTAAAGTTGATGTCTTTGGATGTCAATTATGTCAAACTGTCCAAATGCCATCAAGTAATAGCAATGGATCTAATAAAAATCCCCCCTGCTAGATAAGTTCTAGAAACACATAGAGTCATATATATTTTCATCTCAATGTGCTCTGCTACTAAACTACTATGTGATCATAAATAGGTTCCCCTTGCAATTACTTTCAGGGTTTGTGCACACGTAGACCTTCAGTCCAAGAAAAGGAGGTGTGCATCCTCCGAGCAACACTCTCCCTCTCAAGTCCTCCTTATCACAAAAGAATCCCTAGGGTTAAAGCTGCATTTACTTTTGCAACTGTATTTTCAGACATGACTAGTGTAATGAGAAAAGGTTAACTCTCTATACCATTGAAAATACAGGCTTGGTTTGTATGTAGCTCTTTCCATCAATCCCTATTTTCTTTAACTAATTCAAAGCCTTTAGAAATTCTGTAATTGAGACTCTTCAGAAAATTTACCTTTATTTTTAATTCCATAAGAATATGAACCTATGCTTATTTTGTATGGAAAGTTTTTCCTGCAAACAACCTATTGTTCCTTTTGCTTTGCAAGAAATCCATTTATAATTAACTAACATTACTTGCCTCATGTTATAAGGTTATTGCATGTTCAAATTTATTTCATACAATAGAGACTTCAAAATTTTTTAGTTTAGCTCCACTCACCATTATGTTTCCCTGATGATATTGAATTACAGCACAAGACATTTACAAGAATCACTCCATGCATTATACCAATCTTTGAATATTTTTTCTATTATTAGCAACTAAGATCATACCATCTCCATAGACCAAAAGCATAAGAAAAATGCATCAAATAAATGTTTAAAACATGTAGAGTCCATGATAAAGATTCAATGTGCTGAATTTAATCAAATTTTAATAGTTGGCTAAGAAGTCTTATATAATGGAAGATCTAAAAATGCACTGACTTCTGACATAATTGAGAATTAGTCCTTGAGGGTATGGATGCGAAAGTGATATGAATAATTCTTTCTGGTATGATAGAGAGATTTCTGATATATTTTGGATGAAATACAATTCCAGTCGATATTCCATGTATATTATTTTTGTGTCTTCTTCCTGCTTAGGCGATATCTTGGAATGATGCCATTTTGATTATATGCTTATGTAATCTTATTACTTGCCAATGTTGATCACTGGTACCTTTCTATTCTGCTATAACGCTTTAAGAGTGCTTAGTTTGCAATTAATATAAATGGATCTCTATCCCTGCCTTTGAATGATTGAAAGACTTCTCTTTAATATGTATTGAGTGGATAAATTAAACCGACAAGTCTCTTTCCATCTGCAGCTTATCCATGAATGAAACATTTGGTTCTCTCCTTCGTTTGCGATTATGCAAGTAGTGCCATTACCAACACCTAACTATAAGTATTAATATATCTGTTGTATGTGCCTATCTTAGAATTATGAATTAGTGCCTTCTTTAAGAGTGTGCATTGATACTTTTCAAGTGTTGTAATGATTGATTTTCTGGTCCATGAATGTGTTCTGTAGAAAATTGAAAGCCTTATAAATAAGACATTTTCTTAGCAATGATATGTCCTCCTTAAACTATGCTTGTGTGTGGATAATTGAACTGCCCATTCTTCTGGCTTTCTTCTGATTTGATGGATTAGGTGTTCTTATAACCCTCATCTTGGAAATGGAAATACATGTCTCCTTCTACAATCATGTCTCTTTGGGCTGTGGTGCTGCTTGTAACTGCTCGTTGACAAATGATTGCTCTTAATAGGATTGCTGCATTATCATCGCTTGCAAGTTTTTGCTTAAAAAAAGAGAGAATCTGAAGCTTAAAAAGGGATATAACTATCTTCACAAATTTTCATTTTCCTCTTGTATTAGGGATGGATCATAAAAATTGAACTATAAAACATTGAGTGAATCGGAACAAACAAGCTACATTCTATGAACATATGGATTCTAGGCCACCATGAATAAATATAATGAAAAATTTATAACAGGATCAATATAAATGGACATGGTCAGTTTAAACTTGTTAAACAGATGAACCTTTTACTTCTCAATTTTACAAATATCTTTAATGGACTACTACATTGTGAACCATGTAAGTTTTTATTGAATGTCTACTTAAAGCCCCTTCCAAAAATAGAAGTATAGAGGGGCTACAGTACACACCACCTTATATACTCTTTTCAATTTATGTGGATGTGTTTACTTGGTAATACTCAATAAAGTGAGTTAGAGTTGCATTACACCATCATTAGGATCTTCCATCCCTGCTGATCCATCCAAGTCTCTACAAAAAAATCATATTAAAGCAAACACAATAAATATATACAAGAAGAAATTTGAAGCCTGGGAATTTAAATTTGATGTCTTTGGTTATCATTTATCTCAGACTGACCAAGTAGTATCCAATCATATCAAATTTCCTCCAAAAAATTCCCTGAGAGATAAATTATAAATAATATGTTCCATATCATATCAATGTTTTTTGAACTGCATCAGCATGGGCAATGACCTGATTTTGTATAGGTTTTGTAGTGCTCAAGTAAGATGATTAGTGACTACTTTTTCATGTTTTGTACTTGCTCCTAAAAGCTAGGAATAACCACCTAACCTATAACTTCAGCCTTACCCGCTTTCATACCAATCTGCCATGTGAATCTGCATAAATTGTCTTTACTCCTCTCTGAGCCTCTCGGTACCTATACCTTACCAGTACAAACTGTGGACATATACATCATAGTAGCTATGCTTTCACTTTTACATCCTCATCACACATAATCCCTAAGCTTAATCCTTCATTGATGTTTACAACTATAATTTTAGACTCTAGAGTGTAAAATGTAAAGGCATTGCTTGCTAAGAACCACCTGCATCTTCTACATTCTTTTATTCCTACGAAGATCTGATAATCCTTTTGTTCCCATTTCCTTCTTAGGCAATGTCTTGGAATGATGTTGTTTGTATTCTATGTTGTTGTTATCATATTACTTGCCAATGGTATATTACTAGTGCCTTTCTATTCTGCCATATGCCTTTAAGAGTACTTAGTGTACAATGTATATAAAAATGATCTCTATTCCTGCCTTTAAGTGATTGGAAGACTTCTCTTTAATATGTAACAAGGGGTTGTACGAAACCAACATGTCTATTGCCATTTGCACTTATCCATATAACTAATTGTTTCCTTGGGTGGTGATTATGCAAGGAGCACCATTACCTAGGCTTAAGAGCAAGTATTAACATATTTGTTGTATGCTTGTGTTTTAGAATGATGAATTCTCATCTTCTTCCAGTTTATGCACCAATGCTCTTCAAGTGATGTAATGATAGTTTAGCCACTCCCGTGAATGTGTTCTGCAGAAAACGTGAAACCTTATAAATAAGATGTTTTCTGAGCAAGGCATCTCCTTGTTTGTGTTTGGATGATAGAACTGCATGTTGTGTTGCCTTTCTTATGATTCGGTTCCTCTTCTATCATTTGATGTCTTAGGTCTACCCATTCCCTCATCTTGGAAATGGTAAGACATATCTTCTTCTACAGTTATGTCTCTTTGGAGAGTGGTGGATGTTCATCGTATTAGTATTTCATAATTAAACAGGATGCTTCTTGTAACTGATGTTTGTTATATGTAACTTCACATTGACAAATGATTGATCTTAATGGGATCACTGCATTATTATCTCATCATTGTTTAAATTTTGAGCAATGCTGAGTTTATACAGATTGTTGTTACTTTTATCATCGATTTCTACTTATTATTCATGTGTTGTAATAAATTGATTAACTAAAGAGTTTGCCGCCCTTTTTCTTTGTCATACCAGTCTATTGAATATTGTATATTATACTGGCCTCTCTGATTACATGCTTTTGTTATGAGATTTCTTCTGTTATAGCATATTAGGTTCGAAAAAATCATGAAGTCTTTCAAGACAGATTTCTGATGGACAATAGTTATCTAGAAATCCTTCGTGTTAGGGACATGACACAGACTAGCCAGGTGGCATCCAATAATAGCAATATTTCCAGTAAGCTTTTTCCCAAGTAGATATATTATAAGAAATATGGTCCATATCATTTCAATGTCTTCGCAAGTGCATCATTACGGTGATTGTATTGGTTATTGCACAAATTGTTGAATGGTATGTAAGACTATCATTGACTAATTTTTCATGCTTGTACTTCCTTACCCAAACTAGTAATAACACCCTTGGTTATACATACATCTTCAACCCAAGATCTGAACTGTTGCTACTTGTTTCTAAACTTCTCAAGATCTAAACCTTACTTTGAGTATTCAAGGTATGCTTACCCGTAGCATCGCTTTCACTCAAGTCCTAATCGCTTAGAATTCCCAAGCGAAATTGACCTGTCCAACAATAGTTTCAGACTTGAGAAGTATAATAAGTAAAGGTATTGCTTGTGAGACCCAATTGCATTTATTGCATTCAATTCAAACCTAACAAAATTCAATAATTTGTTCTTTCTCATTTTTACAGTTGATGTGCATCTTTTTATGTGGAGATGCTCAATATAATGAGCTATAGTTTTTCCATGCACCATATAGATCTTCCATCCCTACAGCTTCAATCTAGACTCTGCAAAACAATTATGTTAAAAAGTATATATATAGAAAAAGAAAATTGAAACCTGCAAAGTTAAGACATATCTCTTTCTACAGTTATGTCTCTTTGGAGAGTAGTGGATGTTCATCATATTAGTATTTCATAATTAAACAGGATGCTGCTTGTTACTGATGTTTGTTATATGTAACTTTACCTTGACAAATGATTGATCTTAATAGGATCACTGCATTAGTATCTCATCATTGTTTTAATTCTGAGCACTGCTGAGTTTATACAGATCACTATTGCTCTTATCATCGATTTCTACTTATTATTCATGTGCTGTAATAAATTGATTAACTAAAGAGTTTGCCGCCCTTTTTCTTTGTCATTAAAGTCTATTGAATATTGTATATTATACCAACCTCTCTGATTACATGCTTTTGCTGTGAGATTTCCTCTGTTATAGCATATTAGGTTCGAAAAAATCATGAAGTCTTTCAAGACAGATTTCTAATGAACAATAGTTATCTAGAAATCCTTCGTGTCAAGGACATGACACAGACTAGCCAAGTGGTATCCAATAATAGCAATATTTCCAGTAAGCTTTTTCCCAAGTAGATATATTATAAGTAATATGGTCCATATCATTTCAATGTCTTCATAACTGCATCATTATAGTGATTGTATTGGTTATTACACAAATTGCTGAATGGTATGTAAGACTATCATTGACTACTTTTTCATGCTTGTACTTCCTTACCCAAACTAGGAATAACACCCTTGGTTATACATACATCTTCAACCCAAGATCTGAACCATTGTTGCTTGTTTCTAAACTTCTCAAGATCTAAACCTTACTACTCTGAGTATTGAAGGTATGCTTAACCATAGCTTCACTTTCACTCAAGTCCTAATCACTTAGAATTCCCATGCAGAATTGACCTGTCCAACTATAGTTTCAAACTTGAGAAGTATAATAAGTAAAGGTATTTCTTGTGAGACCCAATTGCATCTTTTGCATTCAATTTAAACCTAACAAAATTTGATAATCTGTGCTTTCCCATTTTTACAATTGATGTGCATCTTTTTACGTGGAGATGCTCAATATAATGAGCTATAGTTTTTCCATGCACCATCTAGATCTTCCATCCCTACAGCTTCAATCCAGACTCTGCAAAACAATTATGTTAAAAAGTATATATATAGAGAAAGAAAATTGAAGCCTGCAAAGTTAAATTTTATGTCTTTGGGTATGACTTCTCTTACAATAACAGATTGACATCCACTAATAGAAGCATTTCCCGTAAAAATCTCCATTACTATCTTTAGAACTGAATCATTATGACCAGTGGTCAATTATTGCATAAATTTCGTAATGCTTTAATAAGATGATCATTGACTACTTTTCTATGCTTGTACTTGAGGTGTAATTGCTCACAGTTTTGTTCATCTGACCCTGCTATGATAACGAACCACCTGTATCATTTATCTCAAATTGACCAAGTAGTATCAATTAGTAGCAATATTTCCTTAATGCACTGATAGGTAAATTATAAAAAGTTACATTCCTGATCACATCAATGTGTTTTAAAATGCATCATTATAGCAAAGGTAATGCTTGTGTCCGAGAACCAATTTCATCTTTTTCATCCTTTCCAGACCTGGCAAGAGCTGATAATCCTTTTGTTCCCATCGCTTTTTTGAATCAATGTGCATGTGCTTAAAACTGCATCATTATAGCAAAGGTAATGCTGGTGTTTGAGAACCAATTGCATCTTTTTCATCCTTTCTAGACCTGGCAAGATCTGATAATCCATTTGTTCCCATTCCTTGTTTGAATTGATGTGCATGTGCTTACCTGGAAATGCTCAATAAAATGATCTATAGTTGCTCATATACCATCTAGACCTTCCATCTCTGCTATTCCATTTAAGTCTCTGCAAAATAATTCACACACACACCCACACACATATTATAAAGAGGGAGAGAGGTAAAAACCTGCAAAGTTAGATTTGATGTCTTTGCATATCAATTATCTCAAACTGACAAAATAATAGCAATGCTTTTTATAAAAATCTTCCTTGCTTGACAAATTATAAAAAAATATACCCAAAGTCTCATCATCATAGGGAGTGAAGTACATTACTACACAAATTTCGTAATGCTACAGTAAGATGGTCATTTACTACTTTTCACATGTGTACTGAGTTGCAACTGCTCTCTTAAACTAGGTATAACACCCTCAATCATATATATCTTCATCCCATCTTGCTCTACTCTGATCCTGCAATAAGATTGTTTGTGTTGTTGGTTATGAGCTTCTCTGGACATGGACCTTAGTATCATTTATTGGTTGGTAGCAATGTTTCCTTATTTCCCTAATAGGTAAATTATAACAAAATAAGTTCTTGACCACATCAATCTATTTGAACCTGCATTATTATGGAGAGTATGTGAATTTACTAATTTAACCAAGATTTTGTACAAAATTTTCCTTCATTTTTAAATTTACTACTTTTTTAACCATAAGATTGTCTGTGTTGTTGGTTATGAGCTTCTCTGGACCCAGACTTAAGCATCATTTATTGATTAAAAGCAATATTTCCTTATTTCCCTGATAGGTAAATTAAAAACCGTTATGTTACTGACCACATCAATGTGTTTGAACCTTGATTATTATGGAGAGTATTTAACCAGGATCCTACATAAGATTGTCTATGTTGTTGGTTATGACCTCTGCACCCAGACCTTAGTATCATTTATCGATTAGTAGCAATATTTCCTTATTTCCCTGATAGATAAATTATAAGAAATTATGTTCCTGACCACATCAATGTGTTTGAACCTGCATTATAATGGAGAGTATGCGAATTCGCTAATTTAACCAGGATTCTATAGAAACTTTTTCTTCATTTTTTGTATTGTTGTAGTAAGATGGTCATGTAGTACTGTTTCATGTGTATTGAATTACAGTTGTTCTCTCAAACTAGGGATAACACCCTCAATCATAAATATTTTCATCCCATCCTACTCTACTGTGATCTTGCATAAGATTGTCTCTGTTGTCGGTTATGAGCTTCTTTGTACCTGGACCTTAGTATCATTTATCGATTAGTAGCAAAATTTCACTATTTCCCTGATAGGTAAATTATGAAAATTTATGTTCCTGACCACATCAATGTGTTTGAACCTGCAGTATTATGGAGAGTATGTAAATTTACTAATTTAACCAGGGGTCTGTAGAAAAATTTCCTTTTTTGATTCCGTAAGGATATGCTCCTGTGCTTATTTTGTAGATAAATTCGTTCCTCTGTAACATCTATTATTCCTTTTCCTATGCAACAGTCAATTTGTAATTAGCTAAAATTTCTTGCCTCAGATATTACAAGGTAATTGCATTTTCAAATTTCTTTCCTGATAATGGGACTTCACAGTCATTTTGTTTAGTTCCACTCCCCATTGTGTTGCCCTGTCAATATTGAATTGTAGCAAAGAAGATTTACAGAATTCACTCTATGCATTGTACAAATCTTTGAACAGTTTGTTTGCTTTTAGCAACTAAGACCAGACCATCTGCGTACACCAAAAGCACAACAAATATGCATCAGATAAAACATACATAATTTGTAATCAAGATTCAATGTACTAAATTTTGTAAAATTTTAACAATTGGTTAACCCTTTTAAATGTTGAATTAAATTGTCAAATCTTATATTTGAGAATTGATGAATAGGATTAGGAAAAAATAAGTATAACCCATAAAGTTTTCTTTGCCAGTTTTGCTTTTCATACAAGAGGAGACTGCTGATTGACAGAAAAAATTATCTTGGCTATTGATTTTTTGGAATGGTGATGATAGTGCTAGAAATTATGCACGGGTTGCATTTGTGACTTTTAAGGAACTTTATTTAAAAGCTTACATTCTGTTGGGTGTAAGATTGTTGTTCTAAATTAGTGGTGTCACACTTACTAATAAATATCTTTGTCACAACCTGTTCTGATACCAAACCAACATGTGGTCTTGCATAGACTGCTAATTGTTTCTAAGCTTCTATAGACCGAAACCCTAGCAGTTCAAGCTTCGTTCAAGTCTTCTCTATAGATATAGGAGTATTACCTACAACAATTTTTCCTAATAGTTAAATTATTAGGAATAAGTTCCAGATAACATCAAGGTCTTTTTAACTGCATCATTACAGCTAGTACATGAATAATTGCACATATTTTATTATAATCCAGCAAGATGTCCATTGACTACTATTTCATGCTTGTAGCTGAGATACACCTACTTCCATAAACTACGAACAACCTTCTCGCTAATAAATATCATCCCAACTTGTTCTGCTTTCAAACCTACCATCTGATCCTTCATAGATTGTTGCTGGCCTAACAGTCCAAGCTCCAAATTTGAGAAGTGTGAATGAGCAGAGGTATTGCTTGTAAATGAGAACCTAATGTATTTTCACATCCTATTTAGACATAGCAAGATCCAACAGTCTTGTTGTAGGCAAGCTATTATTCATTTGTTGTGTATGTGTTTAACTTACCTGCAAATTCTCAATAAATTGAGTTATAGTTGCTCGTATATCATCTAGATCTTCCATTCCTACTATTCCATTCAAGTCTCTGCAAAAAATTATCATAGAACAAATATACAAAAACAAAACATTCAAACTTGTAAGGCTGTAAAGTTAAATTGGATGTTTCTAGATATCATTTATCTCAAACTGACCATATGGTATCCAACGGTAGCACTATTTGGCAATTTTCTATAAGATTCTCCCAGGATAGATCATTCAACAGAAATAAGTTCCATATCACATCAAGGTCTTTTTAACTACATCATTATGGCTACTGTACGAACTATTGCACAAACTTCGTTATCATCCAATAAAATTTCCATCGAGTACTTTTTCATGCTTGTAGCTGAATTACATATGCTCCCAAAAACCAGGAATAACACCATCAATCATAAATGTTTTCATCTGAACTTGCTCTGATACGAAACAACCATCTGATCCTACATAGAGTGCCTTTGGTGATGGTTTCTAAGCTTCTAAAGATCCACCTCTAGTAGTTCAAGCTCCAAACTAGAGAAGTTTAAATGATCAAGGTATTGCTTGTGAATGAGAACCTGTTGCATTTTTACATCCTATCTAGACTTAGCAAGACCCTTTTGTTGCCACCTCTTTTCATTTGTTGTGGATGTGTTTACCTAAAAATTGAGCTATATTTGCACATATACCATCCAGATCTTCCATACCTTCCATTCCATTAGTCTCTGCAAAACATTATCTTAAAATGAAATATACAAAATTAAAAAAATTGAAACCTGTAAAGTTAAATTTGATGTTACTTGGTATCACTTATCTCAAATTGATCAAATGGTGTCTAGTAATCTGCTATAGAACTCTTCCTTGATAGATGAATTATTGAAAAAGATGTTTCAAGTCGCATCAATGTATTTGAAATTGAATCATTAGTTGGATCCAAAAATCATTTTATTGCTAGCTCTTTTCAAAAGATGTAGATGCATTGACTTGGAAATGTTCAATAAATTGAGCTACAGTTACCCATGTACCATTAATATCTTCATTCCTTGCTATTTCATTCAAGTCTTCCTTGCAAAAAAATTGTCATAAAATACATACACAAAAAAGAATACTGAAACTGGCATAGTTATATTTGATGTCTTTGGGTATCATTCACTGTAAATTGACCAAATGGTATCCACTAACAGGAGTATTCTAATAAAAATTTCCCTTGATAGATTAAATACTGACAATATGTTCTAGATCACATCCATCTTTTGAATTGCAGTAGTATTTGATTTGTTGCATAGTTTTTGTTATCCTTCAGTGAAATGGTTGTTCACTACTTTTTCACGTGTGTATTTGAGTTGCACCCGTTCTCGCAAATTATGAAAACACCCTCAGTCATAAATATTTTTATCCAACCTGTTTTGCTTCCAAACCAACTTGTGAACCTACATAGATTGCCTATGTTGGTGGTTTTTGAGCTTGTACAAAAATGTACCCTAGCAAACCAAGCTGGGGAGGTATGCATCCCAGTAGAAAAATGCTCATAGACATTCGTATCACACAAAATACATAGGTTAAAGCGGCATTGACCTTGCAATTGTAATGCATGTGAATGAGAAACTATTGCATTCTTTATCCAACCTAATCTGCTTCCAAACCACCCTGTGATGCTACATAGATTGCCTTTGCTGCTGGTTTTTGAGCTTGTACAAACCTGTACCTTAGCAAATCAAGCTGGGGAGGTATGCATTCTACTAGAAAAATGTTCATAGACATTCTCATCATACAAAATCGCTAGGTTAAAGCTGCATTGACCTTGTAACTGTAGCTCAAGAATTGAGAAGTGTAAATGACCAAAGGTAATGCTTATGAATGAGAAACTATTGCAGTTATGATTTTTAACATCCTATCTAGGCTTAGCAAGATCCATTAGTCATGTTGTTGCTAGTTCTATTTCATTTTCTGTCAATGTGTCTACCTGGACATGTCCAATAAATTGAGCTCTAGTTGTCCATGTACCATCTAGATCTTTGATCCTTGCTATTCCATTCAAGTCTCTACAAAACAATTATCTTAGAATAAATACAAAGAAATCAAAATTGAAACCTACAAAGTTAAGTTTGATGTGTTTGGATATCATTTATCTCAAATTGACCACATGGTATCCAATAATAGCAGATTTTGCTATAAAGTCCCTTCCTAATAGATGAATTATTAAAAATATCTTCCAAATTACATCAAAGTCTTTGGAACTACATCATTATAGCCAATGTGGGAACACTTTCCCATTAGAAGCACAAAACCAATTACATCAGTTAAGATTGGTACAAAGTTGCATAGCTACTAGGTAGCTGGTTCCAAAGAGTTAATGCTAGATTTTGACTATGAATACCAAAGGTAAACGTTTGTTAAAGCAGACATAATAGGAAAAGTAACTTGAAGCTATTTATTCTCCAATGAACATGGTTCTTAGTATAATTTAATTTAATCTATGAATAAGGTTTCTAACTTAGGCATTAATCTAAAGTCCCTGGATTGAAGATAGTTGAAAAAGCCACATAATACCTAAGATGAATGAATTCTAAATAATATACTTTTGAATGGTATGGCTCATTTAGCTGCAGACCTAAAGTTTGTTTAGCACTTCTTTATAGGGGATCAACTAAAAAAATTAAAGGAACCCTAAATATAATTGGGATAACGAAAGGTCATCAAGAAAGAAATGGTAGCAATATACTATTCCTTATGAATACCATGAAATGTAAGCACAAGGATATAGAAAACCCATTATATGTAGCAGAAGCATATCAAATACAACTACACTTCACAAGTTCACTAAAATCATGGTTCAGTGAAAAGCAAGTGTCCAAAAATCAAACTTATCAGCACTTTAATTGGCATGAACACAACAATAATGAGATGTAGACTATAAAGAACATAACTCAAGTTTCCTAAGATCTTATAACAAGGAATCCAAAGATACCTTGTCCTACCTAATACTGGTGAATGTTAATTTTGTGTATCAAAATCTGGAGATTTAAAGCCTTCATTGATGAATGGGATCTTGGGAATATCTAGAATTTAGCAATTAGAAAAAATAACTCCAGTTATCACCTATATATTGCAAACCTTGCCTGGAACTGAAAATAAATAAGGAACATATAATATGGAGAAAAATCATATCAAAATAGTTGGGAGTCCTCGATATATTTCAAGGATATATACTGATTATAATATATAAACTTAAGTTCCAGAAAACTGTCTGCATTAAAGGAATGAGTTCATTGACAAACACATCAAAGGATTGTGCATGTTCTCATAGAGATGGCACAAGATATGATTAGGTATTTAAAAAAGGAACAGACAGGATTGGCAAACATAGGTACTTAAATGACCCTGAGATAATATCAGTGAAAAATCCAAGTGTAAAAGATTAATTCCAACTTTTCAGAAGGCAGTTTTCCATTATAGTGGTAGTAGATTCATTGTCTATAATGTTGTGATGGGACCAAGCCAAACTCTTTGATGGAATGGATAGTAAAGAACATTGTAAGCCATTGGTTCCAAAATAAAAACATGATAGAAGGTAAGACTTTAGCATAAAATTAGGTTTACTTAAGATCAAATGGGTTAAGAGGAGGAAAAATTTTGTCCAAAAATTGTGATTAGTCATCATGTAGACAGTAGAAATGGGTATCTCAAAAACAAATTAATTCTAGAACATTGATTACACTAAAGTCTTCATTGAGAAACATGGACTAAAAAAATAAGTCATAATATCAACATTTCCCACAGTTCATCTTTCTATTTATAAAACTTAGCTTCTTATTATATTTTATCAAATTTTTTTGAAGGAAAGAAAGGAAGATGTTGAACTACATCCACAAATGATTGGGATTGGGAGAAGGTCAATGAGACTGCAAAATGCATTTATTATGCTAGAGTGTGAAGACATTAAATTATGAACATGAAATAATCGATCCCATTAGGGTGGATACTATGTAAATGGTACCATAGAAGGCACTTGGGGCTCTCTTTTACACTTTGCAGGCAGTCCTGTGGTATTTGAAAAATGTAGCTACATGATTAAAATGAATCATTCCTTTAAAATTTTAGGTAAACATTTATAACTGCATATTTTTAGAGCATAGCAGGAAGGGGGCCTGAAAGATTCCTCTGGTATTATTTGGTTGCTAGCTTTTTCTCATTAAAGCTTCTTTTTCATTTAAATTTTTATAATAGGGAGAATTGAAATTACATGAGGTCTTTTGCTTTTAAATGGGCTCCTAATTTTTCTTACTAGCTCCTGTTTACAAATTATAGAAACCCCCATCAATTTGACCATAGCCTTAACATCAAGTTCTTAAGGCCCCATTGTAGATAGATATTGGAAGTTTTATCATTGTTAGTGTAATTTGTGTTCCATTAGAAATTTTAAATCTGTTATTTTTTATTTCACAGTTAACTATTTAGATGCCCGCAATCACAGTCCTCTCCAGGCTTCTGTAAACATCTCATTGTTATGAATATATGAGTCTAGAAATGGAAAAACTATATGCAGAAATGGAAACTCATTTTATAGTTATATATTTTGAATAAGAAACCTCTACTATCATAGTAAAAAATAACAGGAAATTGTTTCTTATAAACAATGTCTCCAAAAATGTTAACTGAAAGGCAAGTTTCACTGAAACCTTACTATTAGAAGAGCAAACAGATTTAGTGCTCATGAACAATTGCCCCGAGCTAGACACGCCAGTTTTCTAATATGGACATAGTGGACCAATTAAGCAAGCATGGTGCATTTAAATATAAATCTGATCTGTATCCATTGAGGCTACTTACCATGTTCTACACCTAATAAGTTAATATGTTAGACTTTTCCCAACCTCAAGGTCAAGTCAATAGAGTTGCTTCCAAGATCCTTTTGGTGGAGGCAGGTATGTTCCCAATTGAGGCTTCAACTATTATCCGATTGCTAAGCTATCTAAAAAAGTGGGAAATATGGATAAACATTGTTGCCCTAAATTGGTGGCTGATGAGGAGCTAAAACAGAGGAAAAACATGGAAGAAACAAAATAGCATGTGGTTGAACAAATGGAACATTAACATTAAGGAGTGTCCGAATGCCAATATAGACATAAAAAAATGGGTGTTAGAGAAATTCAAAACTGTCATGTGGACAAATCTGATAGGTAGTAAAAAAGAATTTTACGTCAAAGAATTTAATGACACATAGGAACACGGGGATAAAGAATATTTAAGATCCACAATTAAAGGAAAGGCCAAAATTTTAATTGCTTAATTAAGGACCAGCTCTCATGGTGTACGATGTGAAACTGGTAGGTGGAAGGTCCTAAAGAAAAGATGGGAAGAGAGAATCTGTACTTTTTGTAGCAAAAGATTGGTGGAAACGGAGTTGCACTTTGTAAAAGAGTGTGCAGCATATGAAGATATTGACAACAAGTATACCCTATAGGTGAGAATGATGAAGGAACTTTTCAAAGAGGTCAAACTACACAAGACAGGATGGCTAGCTTCCTAATACGAATCCACAACAAAATGAACAACCTACAAAAATTACAGAAGGCTGCTTAACTATCTTTCGGTCCTTTAGACTGGTGGTCTCTTGGACGTCATTAAAACCCTTTCATTTCATTTTGATACATATTTTGTTTCCTCTTGTTCACTGTTTATGTGCCTGGATAAAGATATTTCCTAAATAGGGTGTAAGCTAAA
Organism: Cupressus sempervirens; assembly: GCA_028749045.1. Taxonomy (NCBI): domain Eukaryota; kingdom Viridiplantae; phylum Streptophyta; class Pinopsida; order Cupressales; family Cupressaceae; genus Cupressus; species Cupressus sempervirens. Next base: position 983,368,118 of record CM053785.1, read on the forward strand.
CTTTACACGTATAAGGAAAAACCAAAGCATTTCCAGTGCTTCCATGTTCTTTTGTTTCTTTGTCATTATTACTCGTTAAAAACATTCATTATATGTTTTCAATCATGGTCCTATTCTTTAGATACCCATATTGGAACAATCATCCAACGTGATCTTTTTCAAAATCTTGTAAAAGAAAATCTCCAAATCATTTAAGAGAATAAAAAGATGCATGTCTTTGAATTTGTCTGTAGATATAATACACCAGTCATGGAAGAAAACATAAGAAGAAAAATAACAGGAGCAACTCTTAATTATGAATGTCTAGCATCCCTTATTAGAAAACTGGCTTACCATTTTTGTGCCACCTAAGCTGAAACTTAAGACACCTAATTTGCACGACAAATTCTTAGGTATCCTCTAGTTTTAAAGTTTTCTTTTCCTCCTCCTGTCAATGGGAATCAATTCAAACATCACTAACAACACACATTGAGGCAAGTTTAAATGATTTCCAGCTTCCACCAACAGATAATAGCTCATTTTAGGTTTTCATAGATTTGTGGGTATCACAAATAAACCATCTAAATAATTCATTATGTACCTTCACCACCAATTTTCTCCTCCTTATCATATCTCTTACCCCATAGCCTTTGACTTGGATCTGCCATGCCAAGATGTACAACATCGGAAAAATGGATGAAATCAATGCCCATTTTGACAATGGAAAAGCTATAAAATGTTTCATAGGTTTCTTGAAGAAATCTTGCAATGTAAGGATATACAATTTCTGTGCACTTGTTCCCCACCATCAAAAACTCCACCTAACATTTTAATACCAACTTAACTCAGTAATGAAATCAAATGCCTTCAATTCATTGATGAAATCAAATGCCCATTTGACAGTGGAAAAGTTGTAGAATGTTTCAAGGGTTTCATGTACAAGTGTTGTACATTGAGCATATAAGCATTCCCCACCATTAAAATTCCACCTGATATTTCAATACCAACTTTATTCAGCAATGAAATCAAATGCCTTCAATTCATTGATGAAATCAAATGCCCATTTGACAAAGCAAAAGCTATGGAAGGTTTCATGTATAAGTGTTGCACATTGAGCATATAAGAATTCCCCACCATTAAAACTCTATCTGACATTTCAATACCAATTCAAATCAGTGTTCAATATATCCAAGTTTTTTCTCCATTTAGGAATCCTTAGATTTTCAGTCCTGAATTGCAGATGAGTATCTTGTGGCAGCATGGCTTAAAGCCAATGGATCTTTTGCCTGATAGTCATTGTCAAAGAGAGCACCATTATCAAGATCAACTTTTCCATGACACCATAATAATAGCTTTGACAATGAAGCTCGTAGCATTAGATTCTATGCTCTTTTATTCTATGTTCAGGATTTACTTTTCTTAATCAATGTTATGTTAAGCTTGTTAATACAATTGTCCAAATCTTATATAGTCCAATTAATCAAATCAAGACTAATATCTAAAAGGTTGGTTTGTTATCTGATATAAAAGTACAAGCTTATGTTTTTTACTAGAGAATAGAGTAGGCTTTGAAGGGCCGATAACCTTTTACAAAAATTAATAGGTGAGGTACAAGATAAGTTATGTCAAACAAAAATTATCAATAGATATAGAAAGCAAATTTCTAAACCAACAAGCTACCAATCATGATCTTATGTTGACATAAGAGCACAAGGTTATCTGATATTAAAGCACCAGTTAATATAAGAGCACGAGTTAATAATTTGTTTATTAATGAATAAGCTAGGTTTTGAGAGGATTAGAAATCCACTATGAAAATGGATAGCTGATGTATAAGATAAGTTATGCCAAACAACAACCATTATGACAACAAAAAGCCATTTTTGGAAAATCAATAAACAATCAAATATGAGCTTATGTTGACATGAAAAGACAAACTTATAGAATATAAGAACGAGTTTATATTTGTACTAATAGATAAAATAGATTTTGAAGGGATCCAAAACTCTACACAAGATAAGATATATCAAATTACAACTATTAGTCAGACAAAAAAAAGCCAATTTCCTTATTTTAACAAATATATCTGATATTAAAGCAAGCCACCTAAATTGCACGACAAATTTTCCATTAAAATCTTGCAACAGTACGTAGTAAAAATACAAAATTTATCCAAATCATTGATTGAATATTTAGATACAAGTTTGAATATTGTCCATATAGGCCTTAGATAGTTTACATGCAAAGGAAACACATTTATTTCCTGTTCTATTTTGTTCTTTTGTTTCTTTGTCATTATGGTTTACCCAAAAGTTCTTTATGTGTTCCCATCCGTGTTTTCTAATTCTTTACATACGCAAATTGAAACACATCCTACCCACTTCATCCTTCGAAAAAACTTGTAACAAAAAGTCTCTAAATCATTGAAAGAAAAAAAAGAAGCATACCTTTGAATTTGTGCTTGCAGATAATGCACAGGCCAGGAAACAAAATCTGAGAAGAAAAAGATAACAAAAGCAGATCATAATTGGCAAACGGTGCATGCAAACGAATACATTTTGAATTTTGCATGAATGACTTTGAATAGAAACAACAGTAATACTAAAATTGGCTTCCAATTTTTATGCTTTGTACCACTAACTCCACCACACATGTAAACTGCACCGCAAAATTTTAAGATTCTAAAGAATCAAAATTAAATTTTTAGTAATTGTAGACATGATGACAATCTCTATTTTTGGATAGAATTGCAGCATGACTTCATCGATTTCAAATTTAATGCTAAGAAGTATCTATTTTCTTAATGATATTTATCTTTTATGTAACTCTCAGTTGAGGGGATATTCATAAGAGAGTAAATTCATGCACGGGATTCAAATAATGAGAAGAGGTAGTTAAATTCATGATTGGTCCTTTTTTTTTAGTTAAAGAGTTTGATTGAGCTTGATTTCAAAAAAAAAAGGACCAATCATGAATTTAATTGCCTCTTCTCATTATTTGAATCCCGTGCATGAATTTACTCTCTTATGAATATCCCCTCAACTGAGAGTTACATAAAAGATAAATATCATTAAGAAAATAGATACTTCTTAGCATTAAATTTGAAATCGATGAAGTCACGCTGCAATTCTGTCCAAAAATAGAGATTGTCATCATGTCTACAATTACTAAAAATTTAATTTTGATTCTTCAGAATCTTAAAATTTTGCAGTGCAGTTTACACGTGTAGCGGAGTTAGTGGTACAAAGCATAAAAATTGAAAGCCAATTTTAGTCGTTTACATGTACCGTTTCATGCAAATTTATTCATGCAAATTCAAAATGTATTCATTTGCATGCACCGTTTCCCAATTGATTTTATAAAGGATGGTTGATCTGCTTCTGCTATCTCCAAGAACAAATTCAAAGGTATGCTTCTTTTTTCTCTTTCAATGATTTCGTTTTACTACTTTCTTTGTTGCATGGCCTTTTAAACTACATTAGGGTTTCATTTTTAATCATGACAGCCATCTCTACATTTGACCCTCTGCAAACAAAAGATTCATGTTATGTATAATATACCAGTTGGGTTATTTTTAAAGTTGATCCAACTTTCAACATAATGAAGAACTATTCACAAGACAGCCCACTTCACTTGAAAGAGCTTGTTATGGGATACATCATACCTCTGTGCATCAAAGGAAGCCGACCTAGCGAGAACAAGATCTGCCGCTTCACCATGAGTTTTTATTTCCACAATGCTGCGACTGAAATACTCCTTTTTTGCTCTAGGTAGATGCCACCCTACAGGCCGCCCGTCCCCAAATTCTAGTAGCTCTTTGAGCTCCTCATAGATAAGCAGGCAACCAATGCATCACCTTGTTCCCAAATTTCTCCAAGAACAAATTCAAAGGTATGCTTCTTTTTTCTCTTTCAATAATTTTGTTTCACTACTTTCTTCATTGCATGGCCTTTATGGTTGATGGTGGATGAGAAACAATAGCTCAAAACTACGATTTTAAAACAATAGTACACCTAAAATTGGCTTTCGATCTTTATGCTTTATTCTAACTCTGCCACACGTATAAACTTGAATTTTAAGATTTTAAGATCTTTATGCCACAAAATTTTAAGTTTTTATGCTTTGTACCGTTGGATTATGAAGAATCAAAATTAAATTTTTAGTAATGTAATTTTAAGCTCGATTTACCTACTTTATTGAAGGGATGCCAGTTTTTTTTTCAAATTGTAGACATGATGACAATCTCTATTTTTTGACAGAATTGCCTACAACGGCACCTAAAAATGCAGCGTGACTTCATCGATTTCAAATTTAACGCTAAGAAGTATCTGTTTTCTTAATGATATTTATCTTTTATGTAACTCTCAGTTGAGGGGATACTCATAAGAGAGTAAATTCATGCATCGGATTTAAATAGTGTTACAAAATTATGAAAAAAATTGCAACTGATTTTTATTTAAAAAAGGTAATATTAAATTAGGAAAGTTTTCATTTAATTTTAAAAAATTAAGAATATTAATAAAAATAAGGTACATAGTTATTTTTAGCGATAGAAAAGAACAAAATCATGAATAAATGGATAAACAAATAAATCGAGGAAATAATATATAAGTAAAAATGAGAATAAGTTAAAAGGAAGATAAATTATCCAAAATTAAAAGAAGATAAAATATAAACTATTAATCTTAGTTTAAATGGGCCAATGAAACTTAATCTAACTGATTAAGCATTAGAAAAAGCTATATAGCACTACGAGCTCCATGGGGTTAAAACATGGTTCATCATGATTGATCTTAAAGTGAGTTTAATTATTAATAAATGAAATTATATTTACAAAATAATTGCAACATACATAGATTACAAGCCACTTAGGGCTTCGACCTCCATTACAAGCCAATTCCTAACATACACAGATTACCTATCCTAGGCTCATAAAAGTATAACTCATAATATCACAATTATCACCTTAGTCCTTTACAAACAATTGGAAAACACCTATAGATAAAATATAGTATACACCTCAATCCTTTACAAGCAATTGGAAATCACCTAAAGACCAAATCTCAATATCACTTCAGTCCTATAAAAGCAACTAGGCTCATAAAAGTATAACTCGTAATATCACAATTATCACCTCAGTCCTTTACAAACAATTGGAAAACACCTATAGATCAAATATAGTATACACCTCAATCCTTTACAAGCAATTGGAAATCACCTAAAGACCAAATCTCAATATCACTTTAGTCCTATAAAAGCAACTAGAAAGCACCAAAAGGTAAAATCTAACAATCACCTTAGTCCAATACAAACAACTAGAAAGCATCAAAAGATAACTGATCAAAGACTCAAAGGTTATATCAGGAAATCATACCATTCATCTCAGTTATATACAAGCAATTGGAAAGCACTAATAAGCACTGATAAGGACTTATCATAGAAAACACGTGACTTCATCACAATGGTTGGGTAGAAAAGATCACATATCACATGTCATCACCAAATCACTATGGTCAACCCCAAACTCAACACAAAAGAAACATACATCCAAGCAGGGTAGTTTCATAGATTTTGTTTGGTTTTGAAAATGCAAGATTTTGTTTACATAATAGGGTTCAAGTTTTCGTTACCAAATTATTAAAACTACTAAGGTTCTCAAATTATTAAAAGATGTAATCAATTTATCCTAATAATAGAAATTATTTTCGTATAAATAATATCTGTCAAGTAAATCCCATTTTTATTAAAATAATCATATCTCTAATTACATTTATCAAATTACTATACATATATATTTTAATAATAAATTAATTAAAACTTCAATTGAATATTCTTACAATTAAATCAATAATCATTAAATTATTAATGATAATAATTATTTATTTATTAATAACATAACTTATATTAAATTATATACTAAAATTAACAAAAAGTACTATTTCTATCCAATCTCTTAAAAAATGCAAAAAATGCTGAGCATAGAAAACAATATCATAAGGAAATGCTTTGATAACCCAATAAAATTTGTAATGGGCACCCCTGAATGTCCCAAAAACTAAACCAAATTGCTGAAAGGAATTATGTCAAACAGTTTGCATTCAACTTCTTAAAACCCCTTATAACTCTGGAAATCAAACGTTTATTTGTTTGTTGTGTTTCGTGCATGGAATTGGTATCATACAACATAAACAAGAAAGAAACTACAACAATATGCAAAGTGGAAATGAACTGCTGCTAATAAAATGTTATTTTCAGAATTCATAAAACCAAATACATGGCAAATTTATCAACTCACTAATTACTTCAGCAATATTGTCATAATACTCCAGCCCATGCTTACGAACTTGTTGCTACAATACTTTGTCCTCCAATCAGTCCACTACCTTCATAATACCATTCCCTCCAAGCGGCATAAGCGTCAGACAAGTAGTGAAGAAGATATGAGCAAAATATCAAATCTGCCTGTAGCCGGAAATGCAACTAAACTGCCTGATAATGAAGCCAATAAGAAAGAATTCCAAAGGCCAAACCCCAAGGGAATGACGTCTAGAATGTTACAAGAGAGGATAGACGTCCTCAAATGCCAAGAACAAAGCTGCAACTCACACACCAATTTCTTCTCATATTCAACCTCCCTAATGAAGCTACAAATGCTTCCTTTTATTCTATTCCTACGGGTCCGTTCAACTCATATGGGCAATGTGGGATAAATATGTGTAATATAAAACATATATTAAAATACCCCTTATGTCTCCCTTGGGTACACATCACCATAAAATAAATATTAAAGTAACACTTTAATATTTAACAATTAAATTAGACGTTACTTTAATAAAACTTCAGGCATTAAAATGTATTAGCAATCGGACTTTGAATAATGCGAGTGATAGCTCATCGGAAAGCTCTCACTGAGGAGTATCGAATCCAATCACCAAAATTGACCTGCACTGTGTCCTTCCGACTTACTAAAAATAGTAAGTATGCCTGAAACTGAGTAAATCAACTTCGTTTTGGCCCAAACTGGAAATGACTAGGACAAAACACTCCAAGATCCCATTAAACCCTTCGTTAGCCCTTGGGACCATGTAGAACAAGGCTAACGCACACACACTTGGTCAACTACTAAAATGGGGACATTACAGTCTGCCCCCCTTGAAATTGCTTGTCCTCAAGCAATCTCAGTCCAGCCTGCTGAATAACCTGCTCACTCTCCCATGTAGAATCTTCCTCTGGCAGATCTTTCCATCTGACCAAATACTCCTTCACTATCCTATTTCTAAGCTTCCTCTGTCTGGTATCTAGAATAGCCTTAGGTACTAACACAAGCTTCCCCTCCTCATCCAAAGGGGGTAAAACTGCAGAAGGCACTACACTCTGACCAATGGCTTTCTTAAGGCTAGACACATGAAACACATTGTGCACTCGATTTCCCTCTGGAAGCTCAAGCTCATAGGTGACTTTGCCCACTTTGCGACTCACCCTGTAGGGACCATAAAATCTAGGTTTCAACTTTTCAGCTCTGCTCTTCTTGAGTGATGATTGTCTATATGGTTGTAGCCTCAAGTAAACCATATCCCCTACCTCAAAATTGCGCTCTATTCGATGCTGATCAGCATACAATTTCTGTTGATTCTAGGCCTGTTGTATATTCTCTTTGAGCACTTTCAGGATGTCCTGACTATCCTGCAATAAGTTTTTGGCTTTGGGCACTCTACTGTCCCCCAAAACTAAATCCATGAAGCTAGGTGCTTCATAACCATAAAGTGCCATGAAAGGAGTCATCTTGATGGACATATGATAAGTGGTGTTATAACAATACTCTCCCATATGCAACCATCTGATCCAAGCCTTTTGTTGTGTAGTTACATAGTTCCTCAAATATCCTTCCACCCATTTATTTACAATCTCTGTTTGCCCATCTGTTTGCGGATGATAACTAGTGCTAGGTGTAAGATCTGTACCACACAACCTAAACAACTCTTGCCAAAAAACACTCATAAACTTACTATCCCAGTCGCTGACAATGACTCTAGGCAACCCATGTAACCTGAATATCTCTTTAAAGAAAAGATCTGCCACCTGTTCTGCTGTGTAAGTGGACGGAATAGCAATGAAGTGAGAAAACTTCATCAAGCGGTCCACCACCACATAGATGCAATCCCTTACCTGCACTCGTGGTAAACCAGTGATGAAGTCCATTGAAGTACTTTCCCATTTCCTATCAGGAATGGGCAAGGGCTGTAATAAACTTGCAGGAAATGTGTGTTCTCCCTTATTCTGTTGACAAACCACACACTCCCTGACATACCTCTGAACATCATCCTTGAGCCCTTTCTATGAAAACCGCTCTTGGATCTGCCTGTACGTCTTGAAGACCCCCGGATGTCCAGTTGTGGGTGCATCATGAAATGCCTTCAGTATCGCCTCTCTCAAATGTGATGATGAAATCAAATAAACCCTGTCCTGAACTCTAATCAATCCATCTATCACCTCATAGCGATCATCCTGTATGGTACTTGAAATCAATCTAGAAGCCCAAGCATCTTTGACATACTCTTCTATAATCAGATCTCTCCAATCTCCTGAAATCTCTGCCGGAGCACATAAGTGAGGTCTCCAAGATAAGGCATCAACCACCACATTTTTCTTACCTTTGAAAAACTTTATGTCAAAGTCATAAGCCTGCAATTTAGTCACCCATTTTTGTTGCCGATCATTAAGATCACGCTGGCTCATGAAGTATTTAATACTGTTGTGATCAGTCTTGATCACAAAAGGTCCACCTACCAAATATGATCAAAATTTGGCCAATGCATGCATTATGGCCAACATCTCCCGATCATAGACAGAATAACTTTTCTCAACTCCTCAGAGCTTCCTACTCTTGAATGCAATGGGATGCTTCTCCTGCATCAATACTGCTCCAATCCCATCACCTGATGCATCACAATGAAGCTCAAAAGGCTTCGTGAAATCCGGTAGAGCTAGAACTAGACATGAAGACATTACTTGCTTGAAATGCTCAAAACACCTTTGTGCTGCCCCTGTCCACACGAAGGCTCCTTTCCTGGTAAGATCTGTCAAGGGTGTAGCAATCTGTGAGAATCCCTTAACAAACCTCCTATAAAAACTGCATAAGCCAAAGAATCCCTTAAGCTGTGTAAGGTTTGTGGGAGTAGGCCATTCTACAATAGCTCTAATCTTTTCAGGATCAACTCGAACGCCATCTGCACTAATGATATGCCCCAAGTAAAGGAGCTCAGTCATGCCAAACTCACATTTAGATTCCTTGGCATACAATGACTCTCTCTCCAGAATAGATAACACCTCCTCTAGATGATGTAAGTGCTCCTCCCAGGTCTTACTGAAGACCAAGATGTCATCAAAGAAGATCAAGACAAATCTCCTCAGCTACTTCCTGAATACCTGGTTCATACAACTTTGAAATGTAGCAGGTGCATTGGTTAGACCAAATGGCATAACCATGAACTCAAAGTGGCCATAGTGACATCGAAAGGTTGTTTTCTCAATGTCCTTTGCTCTCATCCTGATCTGATGGTATCCGGATCGCAAATCAATTTTGGTGAAGAAGCATGCCCCATGCAACTCATCAATTAGCTCATCAATCCTAGGAATGGGATACCTGTTTTTAATTGTTTTCTTATTCAGTGCCCTGTAATCGATGCACATGTGCATCGTCCCATCCTTCTTCTTTACAAATACTACTGCTAAAGCAAAAGGGCTCTTACTGGGTCTGATATGCCCCATCTCCAACAAATCCTTAATCACCTTCTCTATCTCATCCTTGTGTTTCTTAAGATGACGATAAGGAGTAATCATAACTGGTTTGGCTCCCTCCTCAAGCTCAATAACATGTTCCATCCCTCTATCAAGAGGAACCCCATGAGGAATATCGCTAAATACTTTAGCGTGTCTATCAAGTATCTTCTAGACATCTAGTGGATGACTCTTTTCTTGTGGCTCTGGTGAAGTTGGCATAATGTGGCACTCTGCCGCCCACTCTATGTCATCATGATGAAAAAGTCTTTGCATTCTCCTCAAGGACACTACTCTGCAACCTCCATCTGAAAGCCCTCTAAGTACCACAGCTCTGCCCTCATGCTGGAATCTCATCTCCAATTTTGCGAGATTGAGTGTGAACTCAACTAGTGAAGCCATCCATGTCATGCCGAGGATGACATCATAATCTCCCATGTCCACTACATAGAACTCATCCTCCAACTCGTAGCCATCTCCAAACCTGATGCGAAGATTAGATATCTTCTGAGTGCATAATAACTTATCACTGTTAGCCACCATGACTCTAAACCCATCATGCTCCTCTGTCTATAACCCTCTCCTGGCTACCAACTGTGCATCTATGAAGTTATGTGTAGCCCCAGTGTCAATAAGAGATATCACTTTCTGCCCCTGGATAGTACCCCTGACCTTAAATGTGATTTCCTTTTGGGCCCCTATCAAGCGTGCCAATGATCTATCATCCTTAGGAATGTTGCTCTCCTCTATAGTGTTACCCTCATCTGAATTAGAGTGCTGATCCTCCCCTTCTGACTCTGACTCTTTTGCTGAAAAATATTCCATTTGATTTTCCTTAGCTTTGAGAGAAAATTTATGAGATAAGTCCCAAGGCTCTCTATAATGGAAGCACAACTTCTTTCAAAGTTCATTCAAGGTTTCATTGTCTAGTCCTTTTGATTCTTCTTTGGGTTTGCTATACTCTTTCTGAAATGATTTTTTGTCTTTGTCCTTGCGGTAGGAAGAATCTGTTGAATGGTTTTTTCCTTTGTATACCGAAGGGGCTAAATCTCGTGCCTTTTTAGTTTCTTCAGCTAACATGAGTGGATCATGTCCCTTCACCCAACCTCGTAATGGATCAGCAAGACCATTACAAAATAACACCACCAATCTCCTAGGAGAGATATCAGTAACAAGTACAGACAAGCGTTGAAACTCGACAATGTAAGCATCCACAGAACTTGACTGTTTTAACTGTGCTAGCTCCTTGAAATGTAACTTGGGATCCTTAGTGTCAAATCTCCCAATCAATGTTTCAGTGAATTCCTCATAGGATGTAATCTGATTATGCCCCAAAGTCACCATGCCATGATGCCACCATTCATGTGCAACGCCATCCAAGTGCATAGCTGCATACTTGATAGCCTCCTCCTCAGGCATAGGATTTAGCTGCAAGTATGTATCTACCTTCTGCACCCAAGCTCGTGTAGTCATCTTCCCTGATGCATCATAATAAGGTAAAGAAAGTTTTCCAACTTTCTTCCTCAGCTCAAAGTTTTGATTCCTCCCTCCTGCTTTAGGCATGTGTCTCATCCTCAAGTCCATATAATCTCTAAGAGAAATATTTGCCTGAAACTCTGGTCCACTAGCCTCCCAATCCCTCCTGAACTGATCCTGTAACTCGGTAATCTACAGTTCGTTTACTAGTTGAACTGGATCTCTGGGTGGAAAAGTGGGTAGAAGAGGTCTCGAGCTTGCAGTCCGTGCTGGGCGTGAAACGTGTCTAAAGTTATCAGCCTCATTCCCATTGTTTCCATGTCCATTATTACCATTAATGTTATTCTCAGGACCATTGTTGTTGCCTTGGTCTTCATGGTTATTGTTTCTCCTGTTGTTATTGTTTCTCTCGTTGTTATTGTTTCTGTTGTTGGCATCACCTGGATTAATATTGACACCCATCTGTCTAGCCATGAACTGCAACATCATGTCCATTCACCTATTCTGCTCCTGTTGCATACACTACCCCTACTCTAATGTATCCAGTAACTATCGAAATAGTACCTCCCCCTGATCTGGACCAGCATTTCTGCCTCCGCCTAATCCTGTATTCCTATCATCTCGATCACCCATATTATTGTCCTGATCACAGAATATCTCCTATGTGTCTGTATGGTTGAATTCAATGTCCCACTGCACGGATGTACTAGACTATTTTCTTTGCAAGTCTAAAATCCTATTTTGTCTTGCTCTGATATCGCAAAAATTATAAGACCCTTGTCGCATGCTCAAACATAAATGCTTAGTCTATGTTTTTTAGTTACTTTTTCCCTCTATCCGGCTGTTCCGAATTCCCTATAAGACCTGCATAGGATGGCAGGACTTATAGCTCTAATACCACTGTAATGGGCACCCCTGAATGTCCCAAAAACTAAAACAAATTGCTGAAAGGAATTATGTCAAACAGTTTGCATTCAACTTCTTAAAACCCCTTATAACTCTGGAAATCAAACATTTATTTTTTTGTTGTGTTTCGTGCATGGAATTGGTATCATACAACATAAACAAGAAAGAAACTACAACAATATGCAAAGTGGAAATGAACTGCTGCTAATAAAATGTTATTTTCAGAATTCATAAAACCAAATACATGGTAGATTTATCAACTCACTAATTACTTCAGCAATATTGTCATAATACTCCAGCCCATGCTTACGAACTTCCTGCTACAATACTTTGTCCTCCAATCAGTCCACTACCTTCATAATACCATTCCCTCCAAGGGGCATAAACATTGGACAAGTAGTGAAGAAGATATGAGCAAAATATCAAATCTGCCTGTAGCCGAAAATGCAACTAAACTGCCTGATAATGAAGCCAATAAGAAAGAATTCCAAAGGCCAAACCCCAAGGGAATGATGTCTAGAATGTTACAAGAGAGGATAGATGTCCTCAAATGCCAAGAACAAAGCTGCAACTCACACACCAATTTCTTCTCATATTCAACCTCCCTAATGAAGCTACAAATGCTTCCTTTTATTCTATGCCCACGGGTCCGTTCAACTCATATGGGCAATGTGGGATAAAGATGTGTAATATAAAACATATATTAAAATACCCCTTATGTCTCCCTTGGGTACACATCACCATAAAATAAATATTAAAGTAACACTTTAATATTTTACAATTAAATTAGACGTTACTTCAATAAAACTTCAGGCATTAAAATGTATTAGCAATTGGACTCCGAATAATGCGAGTGATAGCTCATCGGAAAGCTCTCACCGAGGAGTATCGAATCCAATCACCAAAATTGACCTGCACTGTGTCCTGCCGACTTACTAAAAATAGTAAGTATGCTTGAAACTAAGTAAATCAACTTCATTTTGGCCCAAACTGGAAATGACTAGGCCAAAACACTCCAAGATCCCATTAAACCCTTCGTTAGCCCTCGGGACCATGTAGAACAAGGCTAACGCACACACACTTGGTCAACTACTAAAATGGGGATATTACAAAATTGAATAAAAAATCCAAAAGTCAATGGTTTGTCAAGAAGCCTAGAAACCCTAAGGCAACTTCTATGGCTAGGGCAGATGCAACAAGTAACCCGATGTGAGGCCCCTCGACTCATCATAGCATAGAATTTTTATTACATTTTGATAGATTGAGACTTGATATTTTGACAACTATTTGAGTCTTAGATGGACAGTTGATTGTTTTATCTATTGATTTTGATACCGTAGTAGTATTTTACATTATGATATGCACTAGCAACTTGTTATTGTGTATGAGATAATAGAACACATATGGATGCAGTTTTATGATATGGTACTATTAGATTTTAATGTGATGCAAAATGTTAATTTGATTATGATGATTTATGATTTGTAGATAAATGTTAATTTAATTATAATGCCTTATGAGATGAATGCTTGTGATATGCAAATTTTGATATTTTAATATTTTCGAATGGAATAATTGAAATGAATAGGAAAGAAAAATTATTTAAATTATGTAAAATTTGAATTATGCATTTATGATATACATGTTACTACTGATGCTTGAGTTTAATGTGCAGGAAGTGGAACCATGGAAATTCTTGGGGGAAACAACTTCCAAACCTATGTGAATACAGTTTAACCAAGGCGAATCTTTGGAAGATTCAAAAGCCTTGTTGTGAAAGTATTTTGTTTTGTAATGTAGATTTGTTTGTATGAGGAATGGTTAATCATAATTTAGATGCATTAAGGACATGTCATGGTGAAGTGTAATGTATTTTCATGTGTTAGTTGACACTTGTATTTTTTTGTTTTGATGAAATGTCACCTAGAGTATTGGTCAAAAGGTCACTTAATCTTAGTCCTTTTCTTTTCTTCCAATTAATGTTTAAGTACACCCACTTGGAAGAGACTGTTAGGATGGGTCACCATTATGTTGATTTTCGAATTCAAATTTTTCAAGGATTTTAGGGGGCTTAAATGGGATCCTAAAGTGTCATTTTATTGAAAATAAGCCACCCTAATGGTAGTATAGCATGTTAGGGGCATAAGTTCAACCATTTTAGTGATTAGCTAACTTAGGGGACCTCTTAAACAATGCACTCTTGAACCAATTCGAAAAGTGGGGTTTCCCCATGAGTGTACCCTCACCATCCCACTTTGTCAACTTTCTTATTTTGGAGAGGCAACAATGTAAGAAAGAGGAGGCTTGATGTCTTTGCTAAAATAGTAAGGGAGAAGGCCTTATTAGAGAGTCTTGGCCAGATTAGTGGGTTGTTCATCCACTCTCTAAGTTTAGAGATAGTTAGGTTTTGGAGGGAGATTAAGGGAGCTCTACTACAACTATCATTACCCTACCTTGGACCAAGGTTGGTGTTTTTAGACTATGCTTCTCTTTCTTTTAGTATGGAAAAATAAATCTACAAGTGTGAAGGTTTTGTCAATGGAGCATGCATTGTATTGTGAATCTTGCGTTGTGGACTTTGGCATTGTGTTGTGGAAATATGAATGTGCTATGTGTTCTTGAAGATTTCCTTTTGGTTTTGTTGCTTTCTTGATTTTCTTGTTTGAATGTGAGTTTTGAATGTGTTCATGGGAGTGAAGGCTTCACTCACCCTTGGGAGGGAAGAGAAGCCTTAGGTGAAGCGATTAGTTGTGCTCAACATTGCAGTTGAGAGAGTTACCTCATGATGAGGGATTTGTTTTATTTCATGGAGTATGGGCTCTATTGAAGCCATATACCTTTGTCATTTTGGGAGAAATAAGGCATTATTTTTGTGAATAAGGAGGAGATATTTATGATGGCCTTGAGAGGCAAAATGCAATGGCAATATGATATTTATGTTTGGTTATGGCATCTCCTCTTTGAAGAGTCCACCTTTACCCAATGTGAGATAATTCCAATGGTGAATCATTGTGCAAGCCATGGGAGGGAGTTGATTTATGTTTTTTTTTTGTGTTCATGCAATAGTAAGTGATGTATATGTGTAACCCATTTGGGTCTTGTTTCCCCTGCCCGGTGGGTGGCTTAATTGAAGCTTAGGGTGGGAGGTGAGCCTCCATGGTTCCAAGTTTGTGTACATGTGCATGTTTGTGAAGATGGATTCCTTGAAGATGTTAGGGTTTCATCCTTGGCAATGTTGAAGTCCCAGTGTGTGGAGAGACCAACCTCTCCATGTTACCATAAGAATTGTTGTCATGTTTAATCTCCATTTTGTTTTCTTTCAATGTGATGTAAAGTGAAATTTATTCCTTATCCATATATGTTGTTGAAGAATATGTAAGGAAGGATTGTGAAGTTGTATATAGTTCCTTTGCAAGAAAATTTTTATTGTGAGCCTTACATTTTGTAATCTGATGTACCATGGAGAGGTTATGAAATGAAATTTTCTTTCCTCAAAGGTCTATAACTGATTTTGATATATACTTTGCATAGTGGTGGTGGAAAAATATTTGTTCTTATATAGTTGAATTAATGTGTATGATTGGAATGAAATAGGTTATGCTTATAATACAATGAAAATAATATTGTTAGCTCATGTTATATGCTAGTATATTGGTCCTTTCATTTTTTGAAATCAAGCTCAATCAAACTCTTAAACTAAAAAAAATTCTCACATCATCAACACAAAAACCTATGGTAGAATGAAAAAAAAATTTCTTGAGAAGAGAAAATGCATAACCCAAAATCTATGAGAAATTCTTGCTATAGATATACATTTCCTCTCTAGAAAATGTACAGGGAAATAAATTAAGTCTCTCCCCAAAATTCAGAGCAATAAAATATTCAAAAGAATATATCCCTTGGGAACCCCATGCTTAGGATAATCATAAATAATACATTAGAGGTGAGGCTCAAGATTAGTAATAATGTACTAATGCATAAACTTTGAATTTAAGGACTCATAATAGTCCCATGATCCTTGAGACACAATTTGACAAATGTTAAAGGAAAATATATGTACATATTAGAAAATATGAAATCAAGTATAGTAAAATGTCTTAGGTATCTTACCCCCCTTAGGTTGGATAGTATAAAGAAAGAAAAAAAAACATTCTCCTCTAAAATAAAATAAAAACTTAAGCATTATAAGGACTAGGAAAGGTTTGTATGCATATCTTATAATAAAGGACTAGTCAATGTCACAAATGATCATAGGGGAGTAAGAGGGCCCCACCTATCCAATCATGCCTAGGAAAGAGACCCTCCCTAATCCACATCACAAGACCTTGTCTTAAGTCACCTATCAATTGAAGATCTCCTTTGAAGTGCATGGAAAAGAGCAAAAGGGACATGCTCTACCTATGTCAGAATCATTCCCTCCCTAGGTGCCTAATATGTTTTGAAAATTTGGTTAAATACCTTGTGCATGGTATGGATAAGATCCTAGCTTGCCACTTACTTAGTTGTTCTTCCGTAGGCACCTTGATGTGAAAGCAAGGGAAGGGGCCATTCTAGGAGGGATAGGAACTTTGGGAAATGGGTAGTTCCTAGTTTGGTGGGTAGTAAGTTGACTTGGGAAAGGGGATAGTCTTAGGCGCGGTTTGGGGGGGAAATGAAGAATTATGGTAATAGGTAGTTACAAGTTGAGATTGATTAATCTCTTTTGCTATGATGTTTGGGGTTAGTAAAGTAGTAATACTTTAAAAAAAAAAAAAAAAATAGCAATAGGATGGTGGTAGGGGCAACCTTTAAGGGTAGCAAGAATGCAAAGAAGTGGGAATATTCACATATTGGAATGGGCCAAAGTGTGAATTACTCAACCTCTAAAACTGGCTTCAGGACTTCTATGAATATCAAGTAAGTATTTCTCACTATTCAGATAGATTAGTATTTTTGCACTATAGTGATGAATTTGTTAAAAATGATATCCTTTTTGTTTGTAAATGTTTCTTTAAAGTCTATGCTATGAAATTTTTTGAATGGACCTCGGATTGTAAGGAGGGGATTTTAGAATTTAAAGAAAATCCCTACCACTAGAGCTCCTACATTTTGAAATCATTAAAAAATTAGGGGCTTCATTGGGTGAATTGATAGGTGTGGATTCTTGATTTCAATTTTGTAACAATATAAAACTACTAATTAGAGGCAAGATCAATACTCAAGATTCTAACCAAATCAAAGTAATAACTAATAGAGCAATATATAGCCTTAAATTTCACAAATATGAAGGCAAAATTTCTGAAATCATAAGACTAGATAATGATAGTAAAATTACATTTAAAACACTACAACTAACAATAGATCTTAAAAGCACTTTCCCAATGATGAATATAAGAAAACAAAAAGAGCTTCAAAGGCAGTCCACATAGAAGAAGGCCTCAGTTCATACTCTCCAGGACATTCCATTAAGTTCTGATCGAAACCAAGAATATGAGAAAGCAAGAATGGAAGAACCCAAAAGAACAACTCCTTATTTCCTAAATATAATGCCCCCATGGATCTTAAGGATTCCAAAAACCCAAAGATTCCAACAAAGTTGATGTAAATAGTCAAAGAGATATGGATATCAAGAAGTCACAGAGGTTCATAGTCAACACTAGGAAATCCAAGGAGAACACAAGGAAACCCAAGATGAATAAGGATAGTAGTGCTTGAATAAAAAAGGAAGAGTCTTCAGAAAAAATGAAGATACAACTATCCAAGAAGAAGCTGGATGATGGTGATAGCAACATAGAAGAAATAGAAAATGCCCTTCTATTTGTTGGGGCAAAATCAATAAAGGGGTTATGCAAGAATATAGAAGAGGTTCAGGGATCCCCTTGGATTCAAACAAGAAAGAATGTGATAGAGACAATAAACATTAGTAAAAAATCAAATAGTAGTTTCTCCAAATTTTAGCAATCACCACCAACTAAATCTAAAGATAAAGCCCCCTTTGGTAGCATTCAGAAGGAGAAGAGCATCAAACTGAGTATAACAACTAGACCACTAATTCAAGACTTTCAAGAATTTCTACATAGAGACTCGGTCTGGGAACTAGAGCAGGACAATCTAAATTTAAATAAGGTTGAAAGGGACAATCTAGAATCCTTGATCGAGGAATTAATTGAAGTTTTTAGCTATGAGAACATTGACAAGAGTAGTGATGCTCAAAAGGAGATCTTAATACAAAAATTTTTAAAATTAGGAGGAGATAATTCCACCAATGAAGACCTAAGAAGAGATCTATTAAATATAGAAGGTGACGACAAAGGCGAGGAAAATTCACAACTTATCAGGGATGTTCAAATAAATTTTCAAGGTAAGGACTTTGAAGGGAATGACTTCAGAAAGCTAACTCTGGCAGAGGATAGAACCATAAACAACCATTTGAGTATTATGGAGCAACTATTATAGGAACTGGTAAATGAAGATAAGCTAGCTACATAAAGAAATCTATCTGAAATTTCATTAAGTGCGCATAATAAGATAGAATAGATGGGTATTTAGATGAATCGGGAGGGAAACAAATCCCCTAAGTGTGGTAAGGTGAAATCCAAAAGAGGTAGAAAATCCTACAAGGAACTCAAAGAGTTAGATGGATAGGCCAGAGAACAGCAAAGGATCCTTCCCAAGGAAACATGGAGATCACTACCTGGAATGCTAAAATGACCCTAGTAAAATGATACTATTAAAACAAAATGTAAATTTTTTTGAGTTTGAAATCATTCTATTACAGGAAACCAATTTAAACAAGTTAGAAGCATCAAAGTTAGAAAAAAAGTTAGGTAGCTGGAATATTAAACTACACGAGTCTAGAGGGGCTTCAAGAGGCTTAGGCTTCATCTGTAACCCAAGGAAAGTATCTCTAGATATCTTAAAATCAAATAATATTTGGTTAAGTAGTAGAGTCAAAAGCAACAAAACTAATCTTCAATTTATCCTAATAAACATATATGGTCCTACCTATAACATAGATAAGTAAATATTGTGGGATGAAATCACTATATTCATCATAATTATGATAAAGACCTAATTATCCTAGGAGGAGACTTCAATACCATTTTAAATATCGATCAAAAATTCAAACTTATTCAACAATCTTTTGAAGCTACTAAAGACTTTAAATATTAGTGTAACTCTAACAATTTGATTGACATCTTGTCTAGTAATGGGAATTACACATGGAACAATAGAAGGAAGGACTCTTCATACATTGCTGAGAAATTGGACAGGTTTTTCCTCAAAAGAGAATTGAGTGAAATTAATGCTAACATTTCTTCCTCTATTCTTCCAATAGCTAGCTCAAATCATTTTTTGGTTAGAATTGAATTTTTTGAACCTTTGAAACTCATTAGAAATTCATTCAAATGTGAAAAAATGTGGTTTTTAGACCTAAGATTTCTTAAACAAATTAGAGACTAGTGGAAGAAAGGTATCTTCAAAGGATCTAAAATGTACATATTTGTCTCAAAAATGAAAATGCTTAAAGAACTCATTCTCAAATGGAACAAAGATCATTTCAACAACATCTTCAGACAAAAATTAGAGATTGAAGAAAGGTTAAAGGAGATTAACTTAAAGGTAATAAAAAAGGGTATGAATAGCAAAATCTATCTATTGGAAAAAGAACTTCTTGCCAAACAAGAAAACATTTTGGCCAAAGAAGAAGTTTTCTGGAGACAAAAGTCAAGGGAAAAATAGCTAGATGAAGGGGACCAAAACACCAAGATCTTTCATAATTCCACCCTCCACAATAGAGCTAGTAGTAAAATTGTTAAAATTAGAGACCACATGGGCACCACCATCGAGGATTTGGCTAAAATTTCTAAGATTTTAGTCAATCACTTTCAGGGCATTCTTAACAATTATGACTTCTCTAATAAGATAGCCCAAACAAAATTGCTTAGAATAATTCCCAAAGTAGTATCTCTAGAAGACAACAAATGACTCAATAGACCCATTGCCCTAGAAGAATTCAGATTGGTAGTATTTGGTATGAATATGGATAAATCTCTAGGTCCAGATGGCTTTCAAACTTTTTTCTATTAGAAATGTTGTGATATTATCGGTGTAGACCTCTGGAAAGCTATCAAAGTGTTTAGAAATGTTGGTCTGTTGTTGTCTGTGATCAATCATACCTTTCTCTCCTTGATCTCGAAAAAGGAGGACCCAAAAAACCTAGGGGATTTTAGACTAATAGCATTGTGCAACACCATCTAAAAAATCTTAGCTAAAATTTTAGCAAATAGGCTTAAGACAATCCTCCCTAAAATCATATCCGAAGAGCAAATAGGTTTTGTTCAAGGAAGATCTATCCTAGATGGTATCCTTATCATCTAAGAAACAATCCACTCAATAAATAAGAATAAAATGGCAAGCATATTCATGAAATTAGATATCCAAAAGGCTTATGACATGGTGGATTGGAGATTATTATGCAAAACCTTAGAAGCCTTTAGCTTCTCTTGTTGTCTAACCAATATAACACCTTTTTAGCTACAGGATTAGACATCCTTCACTACCAAATTACTATGCTGATCTCCATTAAATATCAATATGAGAGCGTGAACTTAAGTTGATGTCTACAAAGTATATGCTCTAATTTCCACTAAAAGCCACTACTACTTTGAATGCAGGTGCTATTAAGGAAATCTATTTTACCAATAGAAAAGACAATTATCAAATGCTTAGAAGGAGATTTTTAACTACTTAGCCATTCACCTATGCACCTATTACTGAAGGAACAGTAACTGGTTCTTTTTCCAGTGGCCCCAGGAACAATAGTTCTACACTTAGCTTAGAAAATTGAAGAACTCCTAATGACTAAAGTAAACTCCACCTTCTGTGTGGGCCCCTATAGAAGAATGAAGGAAAGATAAGCTTAGATAGAAGTGTAAGAACTCAGCAAAACCATATATTCATTCAAATATGCAGTGGTACATAAAAAAATAGATAAAAAAAAATTCTATTATCCTTCTATTATTTTTCCTCTTCTCACCTTTTCAAATATAGACAAGGTCTTATTTAAAAAGAAGGAATGACAAACTCCTAAATTTATGACTTCCTCTTGAAGGATAGTCTGTTACAACATGCAAACATAAAAGCATTAACTATTCCTTGAATTCCCGCAAATATAGAGCACAAAGGATGCTAGATATGTTCCTCTGACTTAAAGCATCCTCTAGGAATCCAAGTATCTATAACAAATCCATGCATGCTTAACTGACTGCTTCAATGCTTAATTTCTCACTCAACCACTTTGTCAGGTCTTGCTTGTCATCCATGAAAACAAGTCCCTTTTATTTTTTGCCACCAAGTCCATTAACACCAACGCTTCCTCAATGCGAGTCTTTCGTGGTCATCTAGTTGATTCTCGCTCGACTTGAATTCTTGCGATCATCAATGATACACACAAAACTTTTGATCACATCTATTCATATTTATTAATTTATAAGAAAAGCATTAACCATTCAACTAACGGTTCCACAATCTTTTCGGTTGTAGGAAGACCTACCCATGTTAAACATACATGAAGAAAGATTTAACATAATGAACCCCCTTTTAAAACATAATATCAACTATCATTTTCATGCCATAAGTTCATACTTTATAAATCGAAAGGTTCAAAATACTAGGCTTAAAAGATGATAAGTTTTAACAAGATATAGACAAATGTTCATAGAAAGGGGCTAAAAATCATCTATTGTTCTATGCCATCATTTCCCCCCCAACCACCCTAATGCTAGTCCCTTCAACATTCACAAGTTCTTGATTTGCATCTGTAACCTAAGATCATTGGGAAGCTTCTCCCCTGACTCATGAGCCCTTTAGTTGAAGTATCCATGGTCCTATTTCAATCTTTCCCATTTCTGTTCCTCATGATTCAGATTATAATCAGAAAATGATTCATATTTTCCAAGCATGGGATGTACTAGTATAGGTGGTTGAAAGCGAAGAGGGACCCAATAGCTTTTCTGATTCTTGGCCAATGTCACATGTTAGTGTAGTTTTTTATTTTTCCTATTTTGCTAGGTTTTTTCTACACTTTTAATAATCTCACTTAGGTTAATAAAGCATGTCTTATTAGGTGAATGGTTGTGAGGTGTAACCTCCCTACATGTGAGCATCCATTAGCTATCTTGAGAAGATACTTTGCTATATTTAGTCCGATAGATGGTTGCTCCTCATTGGTTGGTGTTGCCACCTCCTCCCTCTTCCTAGCTATATAAGCATGCTACCTAGCTTGTATTTGCATCTCTTGTTTTTGCATCCTCTTAATGCAATTTTGCTTCAAGCATTTGCATTACTCTGTTGGAGACTAACTCTATGATGCTATTTTGATTTTGTATCATTTACATTCACAGTTTAGATATTTATTCTTTGCACTAGTTTTCTAGGTTATTAATCTTTTCAGATTCTAACATGGTATCAGAGCTTTTCTATGTGTAAGAGTAGATTATTAGTTTCCTTATTTCAGAGATTTGCGGGGGGGTGGCTAATAAACTTTATTGTATTTTTTTGAAAAAAAAGTATGCTCTTCTCTTGCATCTTTGGATGATCTTGAGAATTAGAAAAGTTTTGACAAAAACGATTTTCCTCTGGGGTTTCAATTTCAAATCTGACAACCAACTTGCATATTTGATGTTTTCAATCAGTATTGTAGGTTCCAGCATGCCGTTGATGGACTTAGGAAGCTGATCCAACATTTGCATGTCATATTTTGGTTGTTGGGGTCGTTTTTTGATTTTTGGAGCCGTCTTTTACTGTTAAAGGCATCTAATTTACACTACAGTAGCATCTTCTGTACATCAACAAGAAAAACACTTTTTGGGTTTTGTTTGCAGCCCCAGAAAACCATCTGGGTATCTTTTAAATTTTGCATGTAGTCTGTATATTTTTTAGAATTGAGCATGAAAAGCTACAACCATACCCCTCTCCATTGGCAATTGTAGATTTGAACACAATTTTCAAATGTCTCCTTCTTGCTCATATGGACTCTGATTTGATGATTCTTGTTATGAACTTGGCTATTTTTTCATGCTCTATCCACTAGTAGAGTTGTTTTTCGATTTTCATGCATTAATTCTTCAGAAATTGCAGATTCTTGGCTGTGACTGTGCACAATTCTCATTTTAGACACTTCAGAGGATCATAACTTTCTCATACAACCTCGTATCGAAGCGATTCTTTTTTGAAAGTGCATGATTTTTCGAGTAGATCACAGTGGTGCTATTTGTTTCCTTGATTATTGTGCCTAAATTTTACTTTCAACATATGCTCTTCATGAGGGTTTCTAATGCATTGAAATCAAGACCACTAAGTATTTCTTTCTAGTGGTATTTGTAAACACACTAAAATAAAGTGCCAAATCATATTTCTTTGGGAGGGTTCTTTGATTGAGTAAAAAGGGGGGGCATTGTCGTGGTTGGGTTGTCTTCTTTTTAGCATTTCTTCTCTGCATTTCTTCATCACGGATCAAACAAATATGCCCATCCTAACTCCATACAATTATTTTGAGTGGAAATCACGCGTGAGAATTCACTTAAGGAAAGCTGGATTAAATAGGATAACTATGGGACTTGAAACTGAACCTGCTAAAGATGAAGATAAGCCTAAGTGGTTTAACACATGTGATGAGGCATATGAAACATTGTGTTTGTCTATTTCTCTTGACTTGCTATTTCACATTGAGTTTTTGGATACACCAAATGAAGTATGGACAAAGCTAGAAACACTATTTGGCACACAAGATTCAATGAGGAGTCATATGTTGGAAAATGAATTAATTAGTTTGAGTCTAGGCAATTTCAACACAATCTAAGATTTCTTCACCAAATTGAAATCACTAAGGTTGCAGTTAAAAGAATGTGGAATTGAAAAGAAAGATGAATAACTAATTCTTAGTATTCTCTCTAAGCTAAGTTCATAATATTTTGTGTTTGTCTCTACCTTCTATGCTACTAAGGGTGCACTTGGTACTCAATTCACTATGCCATCTTTAGATGATTTTGCTGTCAATCTCACTCGAGAACAGGACAAGCTAATCTAGATGGGCACTCTTAAGTCCTCTAAGTCACATACCTTGGCTTCCAACCAAGGCACAAAAGAACAACAAGGACAAAGTAGTAACAACAATAGTAAGGACAAGAAACAAAACAATAGCGAGGAGAAGAAGGATCAGATATTGATTTCTTCAAAAGCAACTATTGATACACCATCTTCCAAGGGCGATAAGCCTAAGAAAGAAAAGGTCAAATGTGCCTATTGTGAAAGACTTGGTCAAGATGAACATAAATGTTTGCAGAAACAACTTGATCACTTGACATACATTCTTGAGAAGAATAATATCAGTGTTCCTGAGTCTATCAAACAAAGTTCTAATGAAGGGTCTAACAAAGAAAAAGAAAATAGCAAGGGGAAAGGAAAGCGAAAGGCTCTTTTTGCAGTTGCTTCCTCACCATCCACTTGGGTTCTTGATTCGGGTGCTTCACACCACATGGCTTCATCTAAGGAAGAACTTGCATCCTTGGAGTCATGTACTATGCCTTCTATTTTGATGGGTGATAACACTCTTGTTGAGGTGTGTGGGAGAGCGTTTGTTGATGTGGGGGATGGCACATTCCATGATGTTCTTTGTGTACCCTCATTGTCAACTAATCTCCTATCGATATACCAGATCACTCACACAAGTTTAGGCAAGTAGGTTGAGTTCACTCCTAGTTCAGTGGAGATATGTGAGTTGCACAATGAATCTACAGTTGCAATTGGGAGAGTAGATCATCAGTCATGACTCTATATATTTTCTCACTTTGTTCCTAATCCTCCTTTGACTATTTTGCTCACTCACTTTAATGATGTGAGAAGATTATGGCATGAGCGATTTGGCCATCTTAACTTCCACTACTTGCATCAGCTTAACTAGCAGAGCATGGTCATAGGGTTGCCTTCTACTTTGACATTGGAGTCACTTGGAATACATGATAGATCTTCTGATGGGTCATATTAACTTGAGCACTCTTCTACCTCCACTTTTGATGCAGAGAGTGATTCAGAAGACTCACCTCCTTCCTCTCCTAGTCATCATTCATAGGTTTATGATTCTCCTCTAGATTCTCCATCTTCTAGTCCACTTTGGGCTAGACAGACCTTGCAGTTTGTAGGTGATTGGGTTGGGGATCCATTAGACACCAAGCAAACTCATTCACAATTCCAGGATTCTTTATATATCTTCATTGCTACTACCTCAAATCCACAATCCTTTCATGAGGCTTTTGCTATTTCTGAGTGGGATACAACTATGCAGGAAGAGTATAGTTCCTTGATGAGGAGCAACACTTGGGATCTTGTCCCTTTTCCTAAAGGAAGAAAACTTGTTCCATGTAAGTGGATCTACTGGACAAAATTTGCGAGCTTTGCTGGGGGTACAGGATGCTTCATCTTTTGGAAGAGCCTCTTCCTCTCACTTGGAGTCCTAATTTTCTTTGGGGAGTCTCTTTTCTCTCTCTTTTGGGGGAATTTTATGTACATGGGTACCTCATCAAGCTTGACTTGCTGGGACCCATTTCTACATCCACCTAAGCTTCGCTTATGGGGGGGTGTTAGTGTAGTTTTTTATTTTTTCTATTTTTCTAAGTTTTTCCTACACTTTTAATAATTTCACTTAGATTAACAAAGCATTTTTTATTAGGTGAATGGTTGTGAGGTTTTACCTTCCTACATGTGAGCATCCATTACCTATCTTGGGAAGATACTTTGCTATCTTTAGTTCGATAGATGGTTGCTCCTCATTGGTTGGTGTTGCCACCTCCTCCCTCTTCCTAGCCTATATAAGCATGCTACCTGGCTTGTATTTGTATCTCTTGTTTTTGCATCCTCTTAATGCTATTTTGCTTCCAACATTTGCATTACTCTCTTGGAGACTAACTCTATGATGCTATTTTGATTTTGTATCATTTGCATTCATATTTTAGATATTTCTTCTTTGCACTAGTTTTTTGGGTTATTAATCTTATCAGATTCTAACATCACATACCTAGGCATCCTGTAGGTGGCCAATTCCAAGTTCTAAGGTGAGTGTAACTTCCTTGTCTTTAGATCTTCTAATAATAAAATCCACCTTTGAATAGAGGCTCGTATGGCTTCAGGAGCAATTGGAGAACAATGCCACTCCCAGTCTAGGAATGCCCGTTCTCGTACATAATGAATTTTAGCATCATTGCTGAGGTTATTTTCAATGAAGAGCCAGTCAAAGAATACTCTATGAGAATTTTTCACCTCGAGATGAATGTATAATGATTCTAACATTTCCTTTTCCCTCTATGGGGCAGCCTGACCTTCTTGACTGATTTCATTTTGCATCCAAGACATAATGGCTCTAAACTGCACATCTCCTACGTACAACACTGAATTCCAATCTTTGTTATCTGGCACTACAAGATTATGGATGTATAATTCAAAAAGAAGATTTTGGAGGGCCATTGGAACTAATTTAAATGCTGCATAAAACTTTTGGGTTGTGTTCAAGGAAGGATTCAACCCACGAATAACCCAAGACAGTTGAAAATTGACCATTTGCTCTTTTAAAAAATATGTATAAATAGGAGATGGTGACTTGCAACTCAGAAGTTCTAGAATTAGTTTTGTTACTTTAGTAACACGTTGCTGTAGGACTTTAATTTCACTGTCTTTGTCTTCAATTTTCTGTGCCTTTTCTTTAATGGTTTTGAGCAATTGTTTACTTTCTAGATCCCAATTTACTTTTTCCCACTGAAATTGTTGATAAACATTAAGGCTGGTTGATAGAAGAGTAAGAATATTGGGTGGCGTATGATGTTGAACAACAGAATGATTATCATCAAAGTGGCTAGTAGAAGGATTAACACTCGGTCCAGCGACAATGCTGTCATCCTCAGCCGGTTGATGAGCAACAAGATTGTCAACTTCTTCTTGTGGCTCAACGACTGTAGGAGAAGACACAATAGCCATTTTAACTTGGAATGTTTCAACAATTTCCTGGACTATTTCTTGAGTAGTCGATGGGTATTCCTCTGAAGGTAAACTATCATTTTCTTCCACTTGTTGCTCAAACCTAGACACTTTTCTTTCTGAGGAATTCGTATCACTATCAATATTGATAGGACTAACTAGTCTTTGGAGAATTTCCTCAAGATCACTATTATGTTCAGGAGAAAGTATTGTGTGATTTGGTGACTATGTAGGTGTAAGTACTGGGGTTTCAACATTAATAGGTGATGCAGGAGATTCAGTAGGTGGCACGGAAGGTTCAGTCTTTAAATTTACCCTAGACATTCTGGTGACTCGTCGTGGAGTAGAAAATTGTTTCTTACCCTTATCAACAACTTTCCCTTTTTCAGACTTAAGTGCAGTTTCATGTGATGGCGAAGATGCCTCCTCTAAACTTTCCTCTGCAATAGTTGCATGAGCTTTCCTCTTTTTGGAGGTAGAGGCATCCACGAGAGAAACTTTCATTTTCACAACTTTTGGTGGGGATGCAGAAGCCAAATCTTTTGGAGCTGTTTTATACACTACTTTCCTAATTCCTACAACAATATTCTCCCATGTCTCCATTCCTTGCCCTCTAGGCCCACTACTTTGAAGTCCCACAGGTTTTAATTTAATGAAATCCTCCCATGTTCCTAAGTGCCGCCTAGTCAATTCCCTTTCAACTATGGCCCTAATTAAATAATGGTGGGACACTGAGTAGACTTTCCCTTGATGGAAATAAAAAGCTTGTCTTTTAATAATATTACAGAGAAATCTTGGAAGATTCACAGGGTGATCACCATGTCGTAACCCACTTAAAATTTTAAAATGCATAGCATGTAGATAAGAGTATCTTCCTGCACAAGTAAAATATCTTATAATAAATTTAGCAAGCCAGATAAATTGCAGATGAAGAGACAACTGCAAAGTACCTTGCTTTTTATTTTCCTCCAGCCGAGGATCTCCATGCATTGAGAATTTCTCTTTTGCTACCCGCACATCCATGTCTTCTGTCCATCGCTCCCCATTTGTGGCTAACCCAGTGAATTCTGCAACCACTTCTTCTATGAATTCTATATGAATTCCTTTCATAGTATCATACCCATTCCTCAATGTCTTGCTGAAGCGCAATTTTTTGGTCAAATTGCTTCAAACTGAGACAATACGCCAACTAGTCTCATTGTTGAAATAAATTGCATGTTGTGGGATCCACCAACAAAACTCTATGATCTGCTAGTTCATGTCATTGAGGCTCTCCACCAATTTTTAAAAAAATTAAAAGGGATTGAAAATGACTGAAAAGTGGGGTGGAGATTGCTAGAGGGTTTCAACAATGGTTACAATGGCATTTGAAAATGAAACAATAGTTTTTAAAACACACTTTTCTTCAGTACTACATGATGGCATTAACATGATGGAATTAACATAATGGGGGTGTTAATAAGAAGTTATGCGCTGATGAAATCATAAAATAATGACTGCACTTGCTTAATTACTTCACACATACAAAGGAAGTACGAAGTGATGCCAACTCATCCCTCAGATGATCTTACCCCATACATTCTTTGTGCCAACATAAGATTTGCTCAGATTTTCATTTATGATTTTAGGTCACTTGATTTTTGTTTATGATTTTTTATGAC
The DNA here is from genome assembly GCA_028749045.1 of Cupressus sempervirens. NCBI lineage: Eukaryota > Viridiplantae > Streptophyta > Pinopsida > Cupressales > Cupressaceae > Cupressus > Cupressus sempervirens. The sequence continues at coordinate 983,396,923 of CM053785.1, forward strand.
TTCGATTTCCCCCCCAACCTATGATGGACTGGGTCCCACCAGCCCTTAAAGATTGCAAGTTCCAAAAATCAAAATAATTATGCCTTTCTAAATAAATAATAAAATGAATGAATGGAGAGAAGTTAAGTGTCACCAACCTAGAGTGTGATAGGAAGTGTGCTTGGAAGAATATTGTACCATAGAATGATGATGGAATGGAGTGATAATGGGAAGAAAAGAAGATGAGATGGAATGAAATGGAAAAGAAATGAATTCCACATAAATGAAAAAATTTTATTATGAAGACCTTGAAATAAATTCAAGGAGCTGCAGGCGTCTGAGTGAAAGACTCAAATGTAGAGGCTACAGGAAGAAATGTTTCTACTATTTGGAATTGTTTAAGAAATTCCTCCTAGGTGGATAGTTTATGATATAGCTTCAAATGATGTCCATTAATGAAGAGTTTGAATTTGATTGGATCAATTGTAGATAGTTGAACTACTCCATTACTAAAAAATTGCAACAATTTCATATGGTCTAAGCCATCTGGCCAAAAAAATTTCTTGATGGTGCTGATAGCATGAATCATATAGGAGTGCTCAATCACCAATTGAGAATTCTCTATCTTTAATAAATTTATCATGCCATTGTTTCCTCTATCTTTGTATCAATTTTGTGTTATGAAGAGCTAACTTGCGCCATTCATCTAACTCATTAATATGCAATACGAGGTCCTATTATGCTGTAGGAAGAGTGATATCAAGTTCTAAGGCTGTCCACAGAGTCTTGTGTTCAAACTCGATGGGCATGATAGCTGTTTTTCCATAGAGGAGCTCAAAAGGGGTAAACCTAGTAGTGGATTTCCATGCTGTTCGATATGCCCATAAAGCTTCAGGAAGTTGAGCTGCCCAATCCTTCTTATGTAAGGACACTATTTTAGTGAGTATATTTTCCAACTTCCTGTTTGTCACTTCAACTTGTCCATTGGCTTGTGGATGGTATGGGGAAGATTTACCATATCAGATTTGGTACTCCTCCATAAGTGCAACTACTAGATTGGATAAAAAATGAGGCCTTTGATTTGATTGCAATTCTCTTGGAACACCATATCTAATAAATATACACTCGTACATGAACCTTGCAACATTGTTATCACGAGGATGCTTCATAGGCTTTTCTTCTACCCATTTAGTAACATAATTAGTCCATACCAAGATGTAACTCTTTCCTTTTGATGGTAGTTCAATAGGACCAACAAAGTCAATTCTCCATTTATCAAATGGTGCTACTACTATCTATGGCTATAGGGGCATTTCATCTGTCTTCATTGGTTGACCCATTCTCTGGCATTTGTCACATCTTTTTGTATATTGAATTGCACCTTTGTGAAGTGTGGGCCAATAATAACCTGTATTTAGAATCTTTAATGCAGTCCTTTTGTTAGCAAAGTGACCACCACAAGGCTCATCATGACAAGCACGAAGAACATCATAGGTTTCATCTTCTCTGAGATGCCGATGTGTCACCTGATTTGGCTTAGTATAAAACATGAACCTTGAAATCCATGAGAAGTTAAACCTCTTTTCTGCGAACAACCATTTTTCCTTTGCAGAGAAGTATGGGGGTGTTCTTCTAGTGGTTAGATAGTTGGTAATGTTAGCATACCAAGGATTTTGTGTTGATAGAAGGAAGAGATGCTCATTAGGAAAACTATCTTCTATGACTGTAGGATCCTCAGGTGTCTGAAGGGGAGACAAGAAATCAGCTACAACATTTGCCTTACCTAGTTTTTCAATAATGGTTATGTCAAATTCTTGCATCAATTAGAAGTGTGGGGGTGTTCTTCTAGTGGTTAGATAGTTGGTAATGTTAGCATACCAAGGATTTTGTGTTGATAGAAGGAAGAGATGCTCATTAGGAAAACTATCTTCTATGACTGTAGGATCCTCAGGTGTCTGAAGGGGAGACAAGAAATCAGCTACAACATTTGCCTTACCTAGTTTTTCAATAATGGTTATGTCAAATTCTTGCATCAATTACAAGTGTGGGGGTGTTCTTCTAGTGGTTAGATAGTTGGTAATGTTAGCATACCAAGGATTTTGTGTTGATAGAAGGAAGAGATGCTCATTAGGAAAACTATCTTCTATGACTATAGGATCCTCAGGTGTCTGAAGGGGAGACAAGAAATCAGCTACAACATTTGCCTTACCTAGTTTTTCAATAATGGTTATGTCAAATTCTTGCATCAATAACAACCATCGAGCCAATCATCCAGAGATTGCTAGTTTATTCATCATATATTTGATAATAGAGTGGTCTATGTGTACAAATATTTGATATCCTGAAATATAATGTCTAAACTTATTTAGAGCATAAATTACAACATGTAGCTCTTTCTCTATTATAGTATAGTTATATTCAACTCCCTAAAGATTTTTACTAATGTAATATATTGCATGTTCTATTGAATCCAGCTTTTGACCAAGCATTGCTCCAATGGCATGATCTGAGGCATCAATATGTATGTGGAAAGGTAACTCCCAATTTAGTCCTTGGAGGACTGGTGCCATCGAAAGGAATTCTTGAAATTGTAGGAAAGCCTTTGTAATCATAGTCCCATATAAACTCAACATCTTTTCAGAACAACTTGTATAGAGGGGCTACAATTTGATTGAAGTCTTTAATAAAGCGTCGATAATACCCTGCATGCCATAGAAAACTCTTGAATTCCTTTAGTTTGGTTGGTATAGACAATGTATGGATAACTTCTATCTTTTTTGGATCCATTTCAATCCCTTTGGGAGAAATAAAGTGCCCTAGCAAGACTCCTTCTTGCATCATTATGAAACACTTTTCACTGTTTAAGACAAGTTATAGTCTTTACATCTTTTCAGGACTTGATCCAAATTTTCTTTGGCTTCCTCAAAGGTTTTCCCATATGTAGTGAAGTCATCCATGTATACCTCTAAATAGTTTGCAGATATATCAGAGAAAATACTAATAACAACTCTTTGGAAGGTTGCAGGTGCATTGAACAAACCAAATGGTAGGACAAAATAAGCAATTGTTCCCCACGGGCATGTGAATGTATTCTTTTCTTGATCCTCAGGTGCTATCTGAATCTAGTTATAACCACTAAACCCATCCAGGAATTAAATTAAATAGACCTCAAATAATCTAATAAGCTAGTCTCCAAATTTAATCCTTTCATAAGTTAAGAAATTCAGTTAAATAATTGATTAATATTTAATGATGACCAAGATAATTACATTTTTCTAAGCATGTGGTATTATTCCTTGATTTTTTCAAGATAGATTTGGCTTCAATACTTGTTTTCTAAGAATAAGTAGGAACAAGTAGGGCTGGTAATATCACTCAAATTTTTTGAGCAAGACTGACAAAGACTGTAAATTTCTTATCAAGTTATTCATCTATATCACTTATTGACACTACTAATGACTTCTTGTTAAGTGGATTTCTGTTTAATAAATTTGTGAGCTACTGAAAAAACAACAAAGAAGGGATGCCTACTAAGCATCTTAAGCTCTGGTCAGTTGGTTCATTTGGAGCAAATTACATATGGTTGATTTAGATCACTCTAGAGCGCTCATATTTAGATAAGGATTACTGTCGACTTTCTTTGTAATAAATACTCATATGTGAAATTGGGGTATGCCCCTTTTATAGTGTAATAATAAAGGACTAAGGCCTCAGGTGAGACTAGAGGTTTTCTTCTCCGTTCTTTCCTACTAGTGCTTGTTTGAATAGAGAAACCTAAGCTGTATCATTTTATTTAAAGTTAATCAAAGGCTTCGGTCATTTATAGATAAAAAATCAAACAAACTTATATTAAATTATTAATAAATAATTATTAATCTAATAATAACATAATAAATAATAAATAATAATATTTAAAATTTAATAAATAATAATTAAAACTATATTAAGTAAATTAACTAATAACCATTTAAAAAATATTAAAACATTTATTAAATTATAAAATTTAATAAATATAAAACACTTACATTTTTTTATTTTAAAAAAGAATGTTTATGGCTTGCCGACCTTAATGGCAACACTATCACAACAATAGGGTACTGCGTTAGCAGTACATACTGCTACCACAACAAGATTTTTGCGTGCAGTCCTTACAAAAATTGTTATGGGGAGAGAAAGGGGAGGGGAGGTGGGGGTAGTGGTCCGTGTCCTACCAAGTTATTAAAATTTTATTTTTTTATTTTTTTATTTAAAAAAAACAAATAAAAAACCAGGCCCACTTAATCAATACGATTTCTATTTATATTATATAAATTTATAATTATCACACTAATTAATAATTACTGTGATGTGTGTGTGTGTGTGTGTGTGTGTAAAGATTTCCCCATATAGGTCTGATAGGAGAGAAACGAGTAATCAATCAAATCGATATATAACATTCTTGATTTCTTTTCAAAACCCTACTCATTTCAAAATGCAATTCTCTAAAAATTTACAAAACGAGGGTTTCTAATTCTCAATTCATATATAGATGATTCCAAAATGAAGAATAATGAAATTTGCAACAAGGGTTTCAACTCAATTTAAAATTTTGAAAATAGACCCACAAGAAACATGAAGAAGATAGAGAAATCAAAGAATGAAAACTATTTTGCAAAACCCACAAGATCCTACTTGAATTTGATGCTAAAATAATGAACGCATGGAGCTCACAAGCAATTTCCCCTTCTTCTGAAAACCTTCTTCTCGGAAATTGGCTCCTCCAAATCTTAGTATTAAGAAATGAACTCTAATTTCCCAATAAAGAGTTTTTCCCCAAATTAGGGCTTCAATTTTGCAATCGCGCGAAACCCTTTTCCTTAATTATTTTATTATATTTTAATTTTCATGTGCAACCTTTTTACAAATTAATTAAAATATCTTTATTAAATCAATTTTTTTCATTTTTAATTAATTCACAAGATATTTTTAATAAAATATTTATTAACCTAACTAATAATAATATTTAGAGTTTATTATAAAAATGAAACTCCTAAATTTATTGTTATTAAATTAAATAAATAAGCTTATGCCAAAATTAGAACTCTAATTATATCTTTAAATTTAATTCTTTAATTTAATTAATTTCTCAATTAATTAAATATTGATTTTTCTTTATAAAATTTCTATTAAATTATCTTTTAATTTGATTTGATTATAACTGAAAATCACAAGAAACTCACAAGACTAAATATGACAACTCAATTGAAGACAAAGAACATAATCAAACTCTAGGGTCAAAATCATGAATTCATGTCACTAAACGAATTCCAAAAGGTAAACAACTCAAATACTTATCCTACGTTCTAGAACAATTGGCTTAGGGTTATGATTTGGACTAATTATCTCCCCTCTTTTACCATTAAGATACTGCAATATAGTATGCTTTCCTGTCAATTTAGGGAAGTTGATACCTGGTGCTTGCTAATCTGCATAAACTTTGAGCATGTACATACACATATAGTCTAAACTAAACAGACAATGGTAGGAAGTGGTGCATTGTGTAGATCCTGACTAGTAGGTGACTATGACTCCCTCCCTCAACCACATTAGAAATGTCACACATAAAGTAAAAGATACAAGTACATCATACACATGCAAATATGGGGCAAGTATCTATAAAAATGCATATAAATCATTCCTCTAACTAACATCATGAAATTCCTAAGGTTGGATGTGCATTTTTTGATGACTTTAGCCAATGGACGATCTTTCACTTATAGTGTCATAATCACATGCATAGATATGTTAAATGAAGGAGTCTCCACAAAGACTAGATAAAAATTCTATGACTACCCTAAAAAATATCATCATTCCTAATGTTATATATGTGCCAAAGCATAAGAGGAGCAAAAATAGAGTATAAAATATTACATTATTTTTATCAATCCTAGGAATAAAACCAGATATCAGTTGAAAAATAGAAATCAAATTGCCCACATAGACGTTAAGGACTTCCAAACCACCTTTGCAAAGAGGCAATAAAAGAAAACATGGAGAATAGATTCAAGGAGTTGAAAAACTAATTGGGTAGAGAGTTCACCATCAAATTAAATAAGGGAAGCCTGTGCAAGAGCATATGCCACATTAAACATTGAGTTTTGGGCTTGATGGGTAAGTGTTAGAGGTTACCAAGGATTCTAATCCAATTTTGATGGTCAAGGTAACAAGACCATTTGGAATTACGGTGTTCAAGAATGATAGAGGAATCCAAGAGAAGGTTATATACATTTTTTATCCTTGGTGGAGCACAAGGGAGACCCATATGGCCATCTTAGTAGGGAGAGCTTATCATCAACCTCAGGAGATTGAGAGTACCACATACTTCTTTTAGGATGGAAAAGATCCTTTTGTGCGAGAGAGGTACATTATACATTGAAATAACTTCCTACCAACTGATAATATTACCTTTAGATATAATATCATTGACCTAATTAATAACATTTATGGACCATCTCTTTGCAGGACAATCTTGAAGAAGGACAAGAGGATTATCATTTCATTTAAGATCCACCAAATAGATTTTTCCCCATAGATTTTGTGATGATGATAAACCAAATCATTCCCAAATATTAGATGTCTTACTTTCTCCCACCACTTCCAAATAGCTTGAAATGTGTAAACCATTCCAAGATTTAGCATCAACAGAAGCACCCCTTGATATTTATTCTTGATTAGAATAAATGAAAGGAAGAGATACATTTTGAAACACAATTGGTAATATCTTCTGTTGTTATTTTGATTGGTTTTTCAATTTTAGTGTTGGTTCTAGGTATTGTACGGCCATGTACAGCTTGAAAACCATGAAAATATTGTATATTGAGATAGAGAAGTGAATAAAATTTCTTTTGGCTTTGGTTTGGATTTATTTCATTTAGAAATGAAAAAGTTATGCAGGTTTTAGAAAAGCTTGTAAATTGCAGATTTGAGGATGCCCAACTATAGTCAAATTGAAATGTTTGGAATGATCACATTTGAATGAATCAGAAACTTTATTTATATTAAATGGAAATATATGTGAATCAAGGTTTATTTACAAATGGTTTGAGTTATTTTCATTCAAATTTGTGTAAGTTATGTTCATTTTGATGAAGACTGGTTTTTACAGATCTCCACTAAAGTTACAAGACACAATTGGTCCTTGTAGAATGATTTATGTGTTGTAAGAATTAATGGATTATATATTATGAAACTAGACTCATATAATGTTGAGTGGAAATTGATTTGATGTAATTTGGAATCATCTGGAGAAAGTTATTTGATTCCCTAGGAAGGGTTACTAGTTTTATTTGTAGTTTATGACAGAGAAAATGGATCTAAGTATAAAAACTATAAAATTCAATAGATTTATTAATTTTGGCTCATCTTTGGATATGTTTTATTATTTCTAATTTGAAACAACTATACTGAATTTTTTTTCAAGAAGATATTTAGAACTGAAGTTATGAATAATGGAATCAGATATAGAAATCAAGATATGTGAATGGAGAAAGGTTGATGTTTTTATGTTGGAAAATGTTTTGTTTTATCTTGTAAGATGCCTCTAATTATGGAGTTTATTTAATATATTTGAAAGAGATTAGCATGTATCCCACTAATTGGTTGATTTTTATGATGCTCTGCATCATATTGGTATAAGAGCACAATAAAAGATCTGGTTTGGGGTGAAGATATGAGATTTTGAAGACCAACAGTCCTTTGTTGATGCTTTGAGTTGAATCATCCTCCAAGAGTGTTACAAGTGGTGATTCCAAGTCAAATAGATCTTGGATTGAAGGTGTTTTCTGAGGATGCTATTTGAATAAGGTTGGTAGCAGGTCATCATGGAAGATAGTGATGGTACAAGGTACATTCAGATCTCATCCATATTCAAGACACAATGTAAATGTAGGGGTAAGGTATGCAGGGTTGTTGTTTCTAGTGGTACTCTCACTAATCTTGTTTCAGCTGATAAGATTTCTAAGTTGAATATTGAGAAGATAGCACATACTACACCTTATAGAATGTATGGAATGAATAATGATCAATGGGTTGATGTCAAAGAAAAATAATATATTTCTTTCATTATTGGTCCATATGTTGATAAAATATTATGTGATATTGTACCTTTGGATGATTGTCATATGATTTTGGGTAGGACATGGCGAGTTGATTTCAAAGCCATACATTGTGGTTGGAAAAATGAATATGTTATTAACAAGGATGGAAAGAAGTTTGTGATGAGTTCACTGCAAGATGATAAGGCTAAATGGGGAATGTCAAGGACATGGTTGATGGGAAGAAGAGAGTTCCTAAGGTGTAAGGAACATGAAGGTGAAGAGAAAATGCTGATACAAAGGTATGTGGTCCATCTAAGAGACAATAAGAAAGATTGCAATAGATAGGTTACATGGAGAGGAGTGAATCTCATAATAAACAGGTTCTAAGATGCAAGACAGTAGTAAAGAATACAATTTCTGAGGAAGACAAAGAGGAAGAAGTATAGTTTGATGCTGAAAAAATGATACTAGTTGGTACAATTCTATGTCCATTAAAGTTTGGGGAGGATGGTAAGGTAGTCACCAAGAGGAAGGTGAACAGACAAGGAGCATGGCTAAATGATGATGATAAGTTACTGACAGGGGAAGAGGTGTATAAACATGAAGTATCTGAATATGAGAACAACATAAGGATGAAGAGTCATGAGGAAATCAGTCCAAGCATGTGTATAGGGGCAGCATGTACTAGTATGAAGATATTACTATGTTTTTTGGTACTAAGTTTGTTTGTGTTGCAAGTATATCCAACTGTGGTACAAATTTATGGCATGATAAAGTTGACAAGGTTGTGTCAAAGCCCAATAATGGCAGGGCTATGTTATGTCCTTTTTTTTAATACTAATTTGGTCACTAACTCCAAAGCACAAGAAGAAGAAATGAAGGTGTAGAAGGAGATTATAGGGCACACACATCCAAAGGGTGTATGAAAACATGGATAATCAGTGTGGACAACAAGAATCAAGCATGGAGAAGCATGGAAAGGAAGAAAGTATAATCACAAGATATTCACAAAAATAAGCAAGGATGGAGCATCAAGGAGCTAAGTACAAATGTGTCAAAGATATTAGAAGACATGGAACTACATTTGATAAAGTTTGTTTGATAGAGCTTTCTAAGAGGACTTGGAGCAACTTCAAAGTCAGGGAGTATGGTGCAGGAGCATCAAGATCAAAGTTAAGATCTATGGAGTGCATGATAAATTGATTTTATGAAAATTTGAATGTAAGTCTAAGTGGTCTAAGTATCACTGATATTTAGAAAGGTTTGAATAAACCATGATAACTTTATAGTTTAGTTAATGTGTTTAGAATAGGAATGTTTCCGGTTGTGGAAAGTTAGTAATTAGTGGAGTTAGTTATTCAGTTTTTGCAAAGCTATAAATGATGTAAGGAAATTCGATAAGGGACAAGGCGAAATAGGAGTAATGGTAGAATAGAAGAGGATAGTGGATGGTGTCTAAATAGATGAGAACCAAGATGTAACAGCAAGTTGAATTAATGAAATAGGATATGTTTAGGAATTATTGTTCTCGTTGGCTATCAGGCACAATCATATTGTCTTGGTAATTATGTAGTGTTTGAATATATTTGACTGGGCTTTATTTACCCTTTTGCTGTGCGCTCCGCATCAGGATAAGACTTTTGATTCTGTCCCACTTTCTATTCATAGAATCATCCACCCCTTCTAAGGTGAAAAGGTTAGAGTAATAGTTGGCAAAAGCTTTAAGAATATTTCCTTGATCATAGATATCCTTACCATCCTCACAAATATGGTCTATCTTGTCTATGGCTTCTTTCAAACTCAATAGCTAGAAATATTATCTTGTCCCCATATCACCATGTTCTAATAAATTAATTCTAGTCCTCGTTTTAGCTCCCTAAATCTTAGAATGTGTTATCTTTCTTAATGAATCTATGGCAATGGTCAGAGTGTCTAGAGTATCATGGTTATGTGGTTTTGCCTAACCTAAGTAATTTTTTAAGCTTCAATTAGAGATTTGTGAATGGTAAATTCTTTGAATCTAGAGTCTTTAGCTTTCTTCTTCCCCATAATTTAGAAGAGCCTTTTCTATCTTTCAGTCACAGTCTCCCATCTTTCGATATCACTCGTGTTTGACAATATTATGGTTATACCATCTAATTACCAAGACAATAGTCCTAGTATCTTCATCTTTAAGGAGAGAAGTATTAAGGGAAAAGCCATCAAATTTGTGAAGGATGACTTGGTTCTAATTAAACAAAAAGATTGATGCTACTATGTGATGGTGATCAAAGAGAGTGTAAGGGAAGACTTTCACACAATCACCTTCTTCAAGAGAGTGTAAGGGAAGACTTGTACACAATCACCTTCTTCATTCTTTCTAAAGCTGAAAGTATTCCTACATGCATAGAATCTATCTAATCTACAATATATCCTCCTCCCACCCTTTTGGAATTTAGAGCACATGTGCTAAATTCCTTTATGTCCATTCTTTTTATCAGTCAAAGGGTCAAAGAGATTATACTTACCACTCATCTTAGTCCAAAAAAACTTTTCTTCCTATTTCAAATCAAATTTGGAACATCCTAACTTGTCTTGTTATCTTTATACCATACTAGAATCCCCAATAAACTCCCAAGGAATGTCTTTTAGTTGACACAACCAATTCCAAAGGGTGCTTCTATCATTGTGGTCCTTGGGAGCACAGGAAAATCAAAATCTTTTTTCTTTACCATCTAGGTTCAAGATAACCCACAAAATTATGTTGCAAGGAGAGGAGCCCTAATAATAGATGCATTTGTGCCACCTGTGACCAATTAGAATGGTAGTCCTTGCAAGGTAACTTGCAACCAAAAATATAATTTCTTTCAAATAACATATAATAGATTTGAAATAAATATGTAATTAAAATCCACGTGAAAGAGACTAGAAAACATACCCATAAAAAATGTGACACAATATATAACTTGGGAAACCCTCATTGAGGGAAACAACCTAGCCTCCAAAAGCGTTTATCACCATGTATTATTCAAAAAATCACCATTGCAATACAACCATGGAAGCCTTCAAAGCCATAGCCACAACCAAACAATGCATGTGAACAATCATGAATCCACACATCTAATGCTCCCTTGGCTAACCTGTCAAGCCCTGTCTTGCTTGACTTTCATTTTTTCCTTTTGCCTTTTTGTCTTGTCTCTACAACTACCTTTGTGGCTTCTTATATGGTAGAAAGTCCCACAAAACCACCAAGTAGTATTACATAAAGTATGTGTTGTCTAACCCATTGATCCCACATTTAATATTGGACATTTAATTCTTTTCGTCAATGTTAAATAATTACATCATCAAGTATATCCCATGGAAATCTTTACATGTTTCATGCCCATCTAGGTAGTCTTAGGTGCAACTTTACATAATAAAATATAACAATACTATGCAATGTGTGCAACACCCATTATCTCAACAATGCCTCCGTTGCCTTTTTAATGGTTTATCAAGAAGACTTTGCATCCTCCAAAATACATTTGAGAGATATATGAAGTTGAAAATCAATTGCTTTGATTTTTTGCAGGAAGAGAAAATCAACACCATTATGGTTTCTCAAAAACCTCTTCATAACATACTTTTGGCTAGGAGACTCAAGTCCTTTGACATTCCACGATATGAGTTTGGCAGTAATTGGGAAACCCATAATTTTCAATATCCATAGGAGCTTGGAAGATTGTGGAGCGTTTAAGGATTTTATTTCTTGGGATCTTAGTTGGCTTGATGTTGCCTCACCCTAATGTTCTTGCTTTCAAAGAGGTTGACTAAGAGAGAGAAGCAAGAACATCAGTGGGAGGCAACATTAGAGGAATCATAGATTGGTTCATGAACTTGTGGCTTAAGATTTTCTTAATTTTCTCCAAAAAATTTTTTGGGTGTTTTGGGTTTTGTGTTGAGCTTAGGCATATGTTGGATGAATCCTGAATTAGCCTCATTAGGACCAAGTTGGGAACTAATTTGATAGAGGTCCCTCTTTGGAGGAGGGGCCTCTATCAAATTGCTTTTGAATTGACACAAGGAATAACATAATGAGAAAGTTGAGGGGTACGAGGACAGTCAATGATAGGGTTCTCCTGCTAAGATGTCTCGATGGATTTATGGGGTTGATTAGGGTGGTGACTAAGTAGGCTACAATTCTTCCTTTTTAGTAGAGGTAATTCTGAAATTTATTTTTCTATTCTTTCTCTCTTATATTTTAGTTAACTATTTGAAGAATTTTGCCTACTTTATCTAGTATTAGAGCTCAAAAGGTCTGAGCAAAGGAGATCTTTTTGGTTTTTTGTGGTTATGAGTTTGTCTTCAAAATTGACCCTATTTGCTCTATGAACAGTAAAAATTATGCCAATAGTTGGAGAGATTGTAGCTAATCACTATCAAATTGCAATCTTCCTCTGCATTTGAGAGGGGCATCTCCCTCATATGATGGGTGTATTTTTATTTTGGTGTACTTTTCACTTGAAAGTATAAAGGGATAGAACATGAATCTAAATAAGATGAACAACAAAAATTCAAAGAATATACATACAAACACCAAATGAGATTCCTAAAAGACAACAATTTGTAAAGGGGTTTTTAGCATAAAATGAAACAATGAAAAAGAGTGGATAGTAGTAGACCCTAACATATGAAAAGATAAACTATTCTAGTGCATTCACATCAAGATACCAAGAGATGAACATTTTTCTTTGCATGGATTGTACATAATCCATACAAATGCATAAAGGAGCTACTAATTTAACATATGATAAATTAGCAAGCATAAATTAGAGAGACATTTGTACACACGAACGAATGCATTCTTTATTATTTTTGAGAAAGTATCAACCCAAAAACCTTTACATAATATAAAATCATTATTTATTGAAAGTTTCTCTAAATATTTCTGCAAAGTTCTTCCTTTGGAAAAGCTCTTCCCCCCTTTTCATTACCAAATCCTTGTCTTTTATAAGCTTTTCTTGATAACCAACTTGTAACCACTTATCATACCTACTTAGGATAACTACTCAGAGTAAGTACCCTGGAAAACTACTCAAGCAATCACTTATGCTAACTAGCTAGGAGTTATTTGAGACATCTTCATGGAATAACTACCTAAGTGCCTACTTGGAATAACTTGGAGTAACCTCCCTTTTGAAAATAAGTTATGATTTACCTAAATTTTACAATGATTAAGACCTAAAGTTGACTTTAATTACAATAAGTGACATAAGTCACTTTTACAAGGAGGGAATTTGAAATTTGTTACATTGGAAGAAAAAGTAAGTGACCATTCTAGTTTAAAAGTAACCATTAAATCTTCTTGTGATCATCAAGAACTTGATCTTCAAGGAAATCCATTTTAATCCTATGAGGCCTTACCTCAACCCATCATAGCTCAGTTGACACAATTCTTTTTGATACATTTTGGCGCAAGATTTTGAGACATTGTTCAACTGGCTAGACATTGATCTATATTATAGATGTCATATGATGATTACTTCAACATATTTTAATTATGATGCTTGATGATATTTTATATACATGCATGCATTATGATGGTTTATTTTGGTAATTTAAATTTAATTGATGAAGATGTCGTAGTGTTTTGATTATGCAAATCTATTATATCTAATCAATGTGTAGAAAATGGTAAAGTTATTGAAATGAAATTTAGGAATGTTTTGAGTTAAATTTGATTATGAAAGTTTTATATGTGTGTGTGTCTGTGTGTGTGTGTGTGTGATTTTCTCAAACTACTAATATTCAAATTGAGTGTGTAGGGAATTAATAGGGAATCAACCATGGTATTGATCGGAGAACTAAAAACTAAACCTATGTACAAATTGTGAAACCAAGGTTGAACCCATTGAAGAGATTTAAAACTCATTGTTGCATAATTTAATTTGTAATCATAATTTGAATGTATGTATTAGGTTAATTCATTATGTAATTAGTGACATGTCAATTGTAAGGTGTAATAGAATTTTTTGGTGTCAATTGAAACATGCCATGTATATGTGTGAATGACATGTCAATTAGGGTTTGGCAATGAGACCCTTAGACTAAAACTAAACTTAATTAGGAGCTTAAGTTAATCACATTTGTTTAGAGGTATCATGTGAAGTCCCACAAAAGAAGAATTTGAATTAAAAAAATTAATTCACCTTTAGAAGCCAAAAAGTGATAATAGGAGCTTAATTTAGTGGGATTTAAGTACCACTAGAAGGCCCAAGCGACTTTAGGGACCCTCCAAAAGACTCATTTCCTGAAAGTTGAAAAAATGGAGAATTCTTATGTCCTTACCCTTATCCACATACTTTCCCAAACTTGCATTAATGGTAGGAGACACTTATGATGGCCAAGAACTTAGGGTCAAATCAAGAAGTGATTGCTAGTAGGTGGGTGGGATTTGGAGGCCTTTTTAGAGGGCCTTGAATAACTTAGTGGTTGTTCACCAACTCTCTAGATTTAGAGACACTAGGGTTTGAATATTGGATAAAAAAGGATAGGGCTCTTCTCAAATTTCCATTCCATCACATTTTGAGTAAGGTTGGTGGTTCTTGCCAAGGATGCTCTTCATTTTTATAATAGAATAGCATGTTGAAGATCAAGTGTTTATGTATTTCTTGCATTTTACATGTATTGTTATTTTGTGCTTGTAAGGATTGGGAAATGAAAATTTCAATCTTGTTTTTCTTGCATTTTATTTGAGGGGTTGTTCATGGGTGTGAAGGAATTACTCACCCTTGGGAGGGAAGAAGTGGCCTTGGGGTGAAAGGGTTAGTTGTGACCTCCATGAAAGTGCAGGTTCTCTTCTCATGGATAAGAGGAAAAATAAGCAAGGTGTATGGGCCTTTTCTTGTCAATGACTTGATGTTATTTGGGGGTGATAAGGAGAATGTCTACGGAAGAAATGTGATTGCTACGAGCCTTGTGAAGCCATGAAAATTGTGTGTATTGGCATTGAAATCTCCTTCTTGGTTACTCCACCTTCACCCTTGTCATGGGTTCTTAGGTGAAACCCATTGTGAATCCTTGGATTTGGAGTTCTTGTGATGGTCTTGCATTTGTGGTTTGATTGTGTTTGTGACCCATTTGGCATTGGTTATCCTATCTCAGTGGGTGGTGTCTTTGAAGCCTAGGTTGGGAGGTGAGCTCTCCATGGTATGTTCAAATCTTATTTGCAGGTTTTGTGAGTCCATAACAATAACAACATAAACAACTTTAAAGAATAATATAAAAAATAGACCACCAAACTGCATCATTAATGGATATACATATGAATTTAGTTTGTTTTGGTGAATCTGCATGTCAAGAAGAATAGGAAACTCAGAGGCTTCAAATGTTGTTTAAAAAATTGGTATTTTTTCAAACAATTTTTTTTTCCGTCTGTTTCAAGGAATCAAAAATCATAAAAAGTTGCTTTTCTAAATTATAAGAAATAAGTATTAACTATTGTAACTTTGTGTAATAGAATTTAATATTGCAATTTCATTGATAGTTTGAAATGTCAAAATGTAAAAATTGGCACATGAACTAATATTTGAAACAAAAAATTGCAATGAAAAAGATATGTTTGAAACTAATTACAGTTGCTTGAAATATTTTTAAGATCCTTTCTAGAAAAATAAATCTAATATAGCTTTCAAAAGTGTCAGCAAAAATATTATAATCATGCATATCAATACATTACATCATTGATGAAGGTGTCATCAAGTCCACCATATGTTGATTGCCATTGGGATGGGAATATCATTGTAGAGCCATAATCACTGCCCACCATATCATGCTCAACATGCTCATCACTATTGTTGTCTTCAATAGGGAGATTATAATAACTCAAATGTGATATATTGGATTCACTTGCATGATTTCCAAGTTGCATACTTCCACTGCCTTGTTGAAGGGATGGATAAATTGTTGTAGCCATGCATTCTCCCCCACTGTTCCTTCATTTCAAGAAGCCAAACACTTATTCAATGTCAAAATATTTGTAAACATTTATCATTGCCATGAATAACATAAGTTTTAAAGACATACCTAATGCTGAAGATGCCATTAGTATTGACAAGATCTACAGAGTTTTGGTCTCTCTATGATATCTAGCTTAACATTTGACTCTCACTTGAGTTATTTTATGGTTGCAGATATCAATATAATTAAAATTAAAATTTATAGTTAACAAAATAGTTTATCATCGTTTAATCTATCCATTTCTAATGCACATTAGTATGAAACATTTTTAAAGTTTAGCCAGCCTATTCCATTCATTAGATATGACAAAAGAAAATTTTTGGGCATTTCTCAAATGAAACATATCTATATATTTTGATTGGCCATGTACATTTTGAGAAAAAAATGGAGAGAAAAGTTTTGGCATTCAATAAGTTATCTCTATATGAAAATTTATCTTCACTGATATATGGAAAATATTATTTCAAAAAAAATAAAATTTTGATTTCTCACAAATGGAACATACCTGCATATTTGATTGACCATGGATGTTAGCTTGGCCATACGAGACTATACCAGATTGTTCAAGAAAATTCTGTAATATATTTCAAAATTGTTTTGAAGAAAATTATAATTTTCTTAGAATTTGAAAATGATATAATTATCAAAACCAATTGTTATATTGGTTTTTTAATATTAAAATTTGTAAGATATGTTTACAAAAAGACATTTAATGAAATAGAAGTGGAGTTCTTTACCCTTTTAAGTTGAACTTTAATTAAGGATTCTTCTAGAACTCTCTCATAATACTTTGAATCCTGTACTGAAGTTATCATATTAGGATCTGCTTTCAAACACCTGCAAATTTAAAACAAAAAAATGAAATATTATATGAAACTTCAATATATTTATATAATTTTTTCATATTTCTGTTCTTTACAAAATCAAAAATAGTTCTTTAAGATCCCACAAATACTGCCTGGGAATTTGATTTATACAAAAAGTAACAATATGATTTTTGGATTTTATTTTTGTAATTTTAGTGAAGGGGAGGGTTATAGAGTGAAGGAGTTCATAGAAAGGGAGGGATAATTTGATTGGAAATTGAATAAAAGTATAGGTAGCATTGATATGAATAGTGAAATCAATGAAAAATGTTAATGGCTATTTTTAATATCAATAATTGCACATGTTTAGATTTTTTTAAGATCAAAGTACTAAATTACAATGTACTATAATTTAATGAAAAAAATATTACTTCAGATTAAGTAAGAGACTCTACCTTAGTGTTGATTCTGCGTTCAGTAGCTATAATTTCCATGTATTAATTTCTCTTTGAATCTCCTATAAATTTATCATAATAATTATACATCAAAATTGGATCATAACTTAAAAAAATAGAAATCGTTGTTCTTTATCATGGTGAAATCAAGCATACCTCAACATTTGGAATGTTTCCTGAGCTGTTGATGATAATGCATAGTCATGGATAGAATGTAGAAACACTCATTAGTAAGGTATTACTTAGTAAAAAGGGTTTTACTACATGTACAAAAATAATAGATAAATTTAAAAAAGACCTTGATAAATGATTGGCATGATCATTGTCGCTCTTCAATTTCTTCAATATTTCATTTAAAAGCTGCTAGGACATATCATAAATTAACATTTATTTATGTCTAATTCTAAGATTTGGTTTCTATATTAATCAATTATTGACAAAAATAAATTACACCAGAAAGAAGAAAAATTAAACTAAAAATTGTAGATTGAGACTTACTTCTTGATTTTGAGGCCTGTATATTTGTCGTATTTCAAAGAATTTATACCAGATAGAGAACAAATATGACAAAAATATTAGTTATAAAACCAAACTAAACATGAACATAATTTTATTCAAAACATAATCTTTTTAGAGGTATGTAGGTGAAAAAGCTAAAAGAAAGTGGGTATAATATTACTGTTAATTGCAATACATTTGTATACAAATTGTCTAATCAAACTTTCATATAAGTGCAATAATGGAGCAATCTTGTTCATAGACAACTTATAACTAAGATTAATGAAATTTTATATTTATTCTTTGTAAAAGATCTATCTTATTAAATGAGTAATTTGATACAGGAATATTGGAATTGAAGTGAGCATATTATATGTAAAAAAATAAATTGAAATGTAAAAGTAAATATTATGAATTTCATTTTTATCTTTTCAAGATATTGCAAAAAGTCCATACCTTCCTCTCTCATGTTCTAGTAGATCAACATAACGAACTATAACATATTCTGTCAATCTAAAAAGAAAATGAAAATTTAATATTGTAGTATAAAATAAAATAGAATGAACTTTAATTGAGAATTCCCCTAATACTAGGCATTTATTTCATATGAAATACTATACATAATCCAAAGTATATTCACCATATTTGAAGTTTTCCTTAAATATACAACATATGAAATAAATCTCTTTAGTAAATAAAACTATCTATAGAAGCAACGTAGACATTAAAAACACAAGTTATTCAGTGGTTCTAATAGAGCTTACCTTTTCTTTCCAGAATAATGACTGAGTCTTCCAGAAGGTGAAAACATAATAAGTGCAATATCAATATCACATAGAATAGAGAGTTCATAGGCCTTCTTCGTAAGTCCATTTCGCCTCTTGGAATAGGTAACTTGTCTGTTTGTATTGCTTTCTATTTTCTGGATCTGAAGCTTAACTCTTCCCATCAAAAACAATATGTAATATATATAATAATAAGATTTATTTGAGAGGAAAGGGAGAGTACCTATATAAAAGTAAAACCAAACTTATATTTATCTGCATTATTCATTTTAAACAATTAAAAATCATTAGTAAGATGAAAAATAATATTTAAAAATACAAAGAAAATTAAATATATTAACAAAATATTCAATCATATATTAAAAAATAATTATCAATTATTTCAATAAATAATTACCAAATCTTTCAATAAAACATTCAATTTAATATAATGATATGTTAAGAATAAAATATAATTGCTAATTAGGAAACTAAGTTATAGATTTTAAAGAAAATGATAGGTTTAACTTGTTAAAAATTGGATACTGATTGAAAACATATGATTGAAACTGCAAATAAATTGGAACTGAAAATGCTGAGATCTTGTGGATAGCACGGTTAAAACTCTGCTACTGCTAAGAAGCATTTTATTTATAATAAAAATTTCATATAATTAAGATGCAAAAATATATAGATCTATCCATTTTTTTTCCCTAATGCATTGGTTGCCTGCTTATCTATGAGGACCTCAAAGAGCTACTAGAATTTGGGGACGGGCGGCCTGTAGGGTAGCATCTACCTGGAGCAAAAAAGTAGTATTTCAGTGGTAGCATTGTGGAAATAAAAACTCATGGTGAAGTGGCAGATCCTGTTCTCGCTAGGTCGGCTTCCTTTGATGCACAGAGGTATGTTGTATCCCATAACAAGCTCTTTCAAGTGAAGTGGGCTGTCTTGTGAATAGTTCTTCATTATGTTGAAAGTTGGATCAACTTTGAAAAGAACCCAACTGGTATATTATACATAACATGAATCATTTGTTTGCAGAGGGTCAAATGTAGAGATGGCTGCCATGATTACAAATGAAACCCTAATGTAGTTTAAAAGTCCATGCAACAAAGAAAGTAGTAGAACGAACTTATTGAAAGAGAAAAAAGAAGCATACATTTGAATTTGTTCTTGGAGATAATGCACAGGCCAAGAAACAAAATCTGAGAAGAAAAAGATAGCAGAAGCAGATCAACCATCCTTTATAAAATCAATTGGGAAATGGTGCATGCAAATGAATACATTTTGAATTTTGCATGAATAACTTTGCATGAAACGGTGCATGTAAATGACTAAAATTGGCTTCCAATTTTTATGCTTTGTAACACTAACTTTGCCACACGTTTAAACTACACTGCAAAATTTTAAGATTCTGAAGAATCAAAATTAAATTTTTAGTAATTGTAGACATGATGACAATCTCTATTTTTGGATAGAATTGCAGCGTGACTTCATTGATTTCAAATTTAATGCTAAGAAGTATTATTTTCTTAATGATATTTATCTTTTATGTAACTCTCAGTTGAGGGGATATTCATAAGAGAGTAAATTCATGCACAGGATTCAAATAATGTTAATTCTAGTAGAACAAGATAGTAAGATGAAAGGAGCAAACTAGAAAAGAGGTGAATGATGTTTGTTTGAAACTTCCATATTTTCTCAACTTATTTAACTTTTAAATTAAAATGGGAAGAACCTTAGGCACGATACAATTAAGAAGACATTGAACATTAGAATATAAACAAATTATAATTATGAACACATATATGACATGACGAACTGAAGGAACAAAAGTATCTAGAGCAAACACAAAACCTCTTCACATTCATATATGAAAGCTATTAAATTCTATTCTAAGGGTAGGATATGAAGTTCGAAGGGACACATCATTATCTACCTTGTAGGTTTTCAATTAATGTTAGGTACTAATTCATTTTTCTTTGGAAACATAAAATATAGTGCTAGGATGAAACAAAATTTCCCCCATGTCAATCAACAATAAATACCTATTAGAGTAATCATTTAATGGTTGCAAAGAATATAAGATGACTAATCCCAATACAAAAAATTTGATAGATCTCTCATAGCTCGTGTAGGCTTTCACACTTTATCTTTACATCCATCCAATAGAATTTTTTGTTGTTGAGTTTTTGCCTTGTAAATTTGAGGCATGACACCCATGTCACACATCAACAACCTCAAAAGGAAGAAGAAAAATTCATGGGGAATAAAAAATATAGAGTATACCACCAAATCCAACCTGCCTACCAAATTTTTTATAGAAATCTCACATTCCTTCGAGGTTCTGAATAGGTATAAAGAGAAAAAGAAGCCTATACCAAATAAGGCAAAACAAATTCATTCAGGACTTCATCAAGTCCATTCCCTAGCCTCATCAATCAGAAAAGAAGCAAAGTCTAATATCGTGAATGGCAATGATAGCAAGCATTGTATAAAGGCTCCCCATCAGACATCTCAGACTCATGCCCACTAGAAGAAATTTGGTGACCCAAGAGGTGTCCATCATTCAGTCAATTCTTTTTGTCCCTCCCTACTATCATGTGCTCGCAGTTATCACCCTATCATCTTCTCCGCAGCTAGTCTAGATAGCCAAATTAGGTTTTTCAACCTCACTAAGTATTTAGGTTCTAACAAGAATATTTTGTTTTCGTACCAAATAGGGTTCTTCCCGAATAGTGTTGTGGATCAGACCATCAAGGCCCAACCAAGGAGCCCTGAGCCCTTTTCTGTTTCACCCCCTTATGCATCACCCAACTCTTATTTCCTACCCCATTGTAGATTCTACGTTGCCTCTCCATTGGATTGTATTAACCATCAGTCTAGGCCCTCCCCTATTTCTCCCCCTCCCTCGTTGACAAAACTATCATTATCAACAACCACATACGGAATCTTGCTAGCAAGAATGTGAAGAAGTGGGCATATTCACATATTGGAATGGGCTAAAGTGTGAATTACTCAACCTCTGCAACTGGCTTCAGGACTTCTATGAATATCAAGTAAGTATTTCTCACTATTCAGATAGATTAGTATTTTTGCACTATAGTGATGAATTTGTTAAAAAGGATTTCCTTTTTGTTTCTAAATGTTTCTTTAAAGGCTATGCTATGAAATTTTTTGAATGGACCTCAGATTGTAAGGAGGGGATTTTAGACTTTGAGACAATCCCTACCACCAGAGCTCCTATATTTTGAAATCATTAAAAAATTAGGGGCTTCATTGGGTGAATTGATAGGTGTGAATTCTTGATTTCAATTTTGTAACAATATAAAACTACTAATTAGAGGCAAGATCAATACTTAGGATTCTAAACAAATCAAAGTAATAACTAATAGAGCAATATATAGCCTTAAATTTCACAAATATCATGAGGAAAAGCTTTGATAACCCAATAAAATTGAATAAAAAATCTAGAATTCAATGGTTTGTCAAGAAGCCCAGAAACCCTAAGGCAACTCATGTGGCTAGGGCAGATGCAACAAGTAACCCGTTGTGAGGCCTCACCCTAACCTATCATAGCATAGCCTTTTTATTACATTTTCATAGATTGAGACTTTTGATATTTTGACAACTATTCGAGACTTAGATGGATAGTGGATTGTTTTATCTATTGATTTCGATACTGTAGTACTATTTTACATTATGATATGCACTAGGAACTAGTTATTGTGTATGAGATAATTGAACACATATGGATGCAGTTCTATGACATGGTACTATTAGATTTTGATGCAATGTGAAATGTTAATATGATTATGATGATTTATGATTTGTAGATAAATGTTAATTTGATTATGATGCCTTATGAGATGAATGCTTGTGATATGCAGATTTTGATATTTTAATATTTTCAAATGGAATAATTGAAATGACTAGGAAAGGAAAAATTATTTGAATTATATAAAGTTCAAATTATGCATTTATGATATACGTGTTACTACTGATGCTCGAGTTTAATGTGTAGGAAGTGGAACCATGGAAATTCAACCAAGGCGAATCTTTGGAAGATTCAAAAGCCTTGTTGTGAAAGTATTTTGTTTTGTAATGTATATTTTTTTGTATGGGGAATGGTTAATCATAATTTAGATGCATTAAGGACATGTCATGGTGAAGTGTAATGTATTTTCATGTGTCAGTTGACACTTTTATTTGTTTGTGTTGATGAAATGTCACCTAGAGTGTTGGTCACAAGGTCACTTAATCTTAGTCCTTTTCTTTTCTTCCAATTAAACTTTAAGTACACCCACTTGGGAGAGAGTGTTAGGATGGGTCACCATCATGTTGATTTTCGAATTCAAACTTGTCAAGAATTTTAGTGGGCTTAAATGGGATCCTAAAGTATCATTTTATTGAAAATAAGCCACCCTAATGGTAGTATAGCATGTTAAGGGCCTAAATTCAACCATTTTAGTGATTAGCTAACTTAGGGGACCTCTTAAACAATGCACTCTTGAACCAATTCGAAAATTGGGGTTTCCCCATTAGTGTCCCCTCACCATCCCACTTTGTCAACTTTCTTATTTTGGAGAGGCAACAATGTAAGAAAGAGGAGGCTTGATGTCTTTGCTAAAATAGCTGGGGAGAAGGCCTTATTAGATAGTCTTAGCTAGATTAGTGGGTTGTTCATCCACTCTCTAAGTTTAGAGATAGCTAGGTTTTGGAGGGAGATTAAGGGAGCTCTACTACAACTATCATTACCCTACCTTGGACCAAGGTTGGTGTTTTCAGACTATGCTTCTCTTTCTTTTAGTATGGCAAAATAAATTTGCAAGTGTGAATGTTTTGTCAATGGAGCATGCATCCTATTGTGAATCTTGCATTGTGGACTTTGGCATTGTGTTGTGGAAATATGAATGTGCTATGTGTTCTTGAAGATTTCCTTTTGGTTTTGTTGCTTTCTTGATTTTCTTGTTTGAATGTGAGTTTTGAATGTGTTCATGGGAGTGAAGGCTTCTCTCACCCTTCAGAGGGAAGAGAAGCCTTGGGTGAAGGGATTAGTTGGGCACAACATTATAGTTGAGAGAGTTACCTCATGATGAGGGATTTGTTTTATTTCATGGAGTATGGGCTCTATTGAAGCCATATACCTTTGTTATTTTGGGAGAAATAAGGGATTATTTTTGTGAATAAGGAGGAGATGTTTATGATGGCCTTGAGAGGGAAAATGCAATGGCAATATGATATTTATGTTTGATTATGGCATCTCCTCTTTGAAGAGTCCACCTTCACCCAATGTGAGATAATTCTAATGGTGAATAATTGTGTAAGCCATGGGAGGGAGTTGATTTGTGTTTTGTGTTGTGTTCATGCAATAGTAAGTGATGTATGTGTGTAACCCATTAGGGTCTTTTTTCCCCTACTTGGTGGGTGGCTTCATTGAAGCTTAGGGTGGGAGGTGAGCCTCCATGGTTGCAAGTTTGTGTACATGTTCATGTATTGTTAAGATGGATTCCTTGAAGATGTTAGGGTTTCATCCTTGGCAATGTTGAAGTCCCAGTGTGTGGAGAGACCAACCTCTCCATGTTACCATAAGAATTGTTGTAAAGTTTAAGCTCCATTTTGTTTTCTTTCAATGTGATGTAAAGTGAAATTTATTCCTTATCCATATATGTTGTTGAATAATATGTAAGGAAGGATTGTGAAGTTGTATATAGTTCCTTTGCAAGAAAAGTTTTATTGTGAGCCTTACATTTTGTATTCTAATGTACCATGGAGAAGTTAAATGAAATTTTCTTTCCTTAAAGATCAATAACTGATTTTTATATATACTTTGAATAGTGGTGGTGGACAAATATTTCTTCTTATATAGATGAATTAATGTAGATGATTGCAATGAAATAGGTTATGCTTATAATAAAATGAAAATAATATTGTTAGCTCATGTTATATGCTAGTATATTGGTCATTTTTTTTTTTCAAATCAAGCTCAATCAAACTCTTCAACTAAAAAAAATTCTCACATCATCAACACAAAAACCTATGGTAGAATGAAATTTTTTTTCCTTGAGAAGAGAAAATGCATAACCCAAAATCTATCAAAAAGTCTTGCTATAGGTATACAATTCCTTTCTAGAAAATGTATGGGGAAACAAATTAAGTCTCTCCCCAAAATGCAGAGCAATAAAATATTCAAAAGAATATATCCCTTGGGAACCCCTTGCTTAGGATAATAATAAATAATACATTATAGGTGAGGCTCAAGATTTGTAATAATGTACTAATGCATAAACTTTGAATTTAAGGACTCATAATAGTCCCATGATCCTTGAGACACAATTTGACAAATGTTAAACGAAAATATATGTACATATTAGAAAATGTCAAATCAAGTATAGTAAAATGTCTTAGGTATCTTACCCCCCTTAGACTTGATAGTATAAAGAAAAAAAATAAAAAATCATTCCCCTCTAAAATAAAATAAAAACTTAAGCATTATAAGGACTAGGAAAGGTTTGTATGCATATCTTATAATAGAGGACTAGTCAATGTTACAAATGATCATAGAGGAGTCAGAGGGCCCCACCTATCCAATCATGCTTAGGAAAGAGACCCTCCCTAATCCACATCACAAGACCTTGGCTTAAGTCACCTATCTATTGAAGATCTCCTTTGAAGTGCATGGAAAAGAGAAAAAGGGACATGCTCTACCTATGTCAGAATCATTCCCTCCCTAGGTGCCTAATATGTTTTGAAAATTTTGTTAAATACCTTGTGCATGGTTTGGATAATATCCTAGCTTGCCACTTACTTAGTTGTTCTTCCCTAGGCACCTTGATGTGAAAGCAAGGGAAGGTGCCATTCTAGGAGGGATAGGAACTTTGGGAAATGGGTAGTTCCTAGTTTGGTGGGTAGTAAGTTGACATGGGAAAGGGGATAGTCTTAGGTGCAGTTTAGGGGGGAAATGAAGAATTATGGTAATAGGTAGTTGCAAGTCAGGATTGATGAATCTCTTTTTCTATAATGTTTGGGGTTAGTAAAGTAGTAATAATTTTTTTTTTAAAAATTAGCAATAGGATGGTGGTAGTGACAACCTTTAAGGGTAGTGTATAAGGGAAATATATATTATATTATATTTTGATTATTATGGTTGGGTATGTATTTTATTTTATTTGATTTTTATGGTTGGGTTTATATTTTATTATATTATATTATATTTTGGTTAGGACGAAGGAGAGTGAAAAGAAGACAAAAAAAAATGTAAAATATTGTTAAGAAGAATTTAGATAAAGATGGTAACTCATGCATCTAAGAATTTGAACTAGATCGTTTTCTTTTATAAATCATGTTTAATACATTAAAACATATTTAAGCTATGGAATCATATTTAAAGTTATTAAACAATGTATTAAGGAATGGTGTTTGATAAGAGGAATTTGATTAGATGCAGGGTTAAAGCTTGTTGGTAGTAATAAATTGATTAGATAAATCATCACTTAATTATAGTAGAACAGGATAGTAAGATGAAAGGAGCAAACTAGAAAAGAGGTGAATGATGTTTGTTTGAAGCTTCCATATTTTCTCAACTTATTTAACTTTTAAATTAAAATGGGAAGAACCTTAGGCACGATACAACTAAGAAGAATTTGAACATTAGAATATAAATGAATTATAATTATGAACACATATATGACATGACGAACTGAAGGAACAAAAGTATCTAGAGCAAACACAAAACCTCTTCACATTCATATATTAAAGATATTAAATTATTTTCTAAGGGTAGGATATGAAGTTTGAAGGGACACATCATTATCTACCTCTTAGGTTTTCAATTAATGTTAGGTACTACTTTGTTTTTCTTTCAAAACATAAAATATATGGCTAAGATGAAAGAAAATTTCCCCCATGTCAATCAATAGTAAATACCTATCAGAGTAATCATTTAATGGTTGCAAAGAATATAGGATGACTAATCCCAACACCAAAAATTTGATAGATCTCTCATAGCTTGTGTAGGCTTTCACAGTTTATCTTTATGTCCATCCAAAATAATTTTTTTGTTGTTGAGTTTTTGCCTTGTAAATTTGGGGCATGACACCCACTGCCACACATCAACAACCTCAAGAGGAAGAAGCAAAACTCACGGGGAATCAAAAATACACAGTATACCACCAAATCCAACTTGCCTACCAAATTTTTGATAGAAATCTCGCATTCCTTTGAGGTTCTAAATAGGTTTAAAGAGAAAAAGCAGCCTATACCAAATCAGTTAAAACAAATTCATTCAGGACCTAATCAAGTCCATCCCCTAGCCTCATCAATGAGAAAAGAAGCCAAATCTAATATCATGAATGGAAATGATAGCAAGCATTGCATAAAGGCTCCGCATCGGACATCTCAGACTCATGTACACCAAAATAAATTTGGCGACCCAAGAGGCATCCATCATTCAGTCAATTCTTTTTGGCCCTCCCTCCAATTAGGTGCTCACAATTATCACCCTATCATCTTCTTTGTGGCTAGCCTAGATAGCCAAATTAGGATTTTCAACCTCACTAGGTATTTAGGCTTTAAAATGAATGTTCTATTTTTGTAGCAAATAGGGTTCTTCTCGAATAGTGCCACAGATCAGACCATCAAGGCCCAACCAATGAGCCTTGAGCCCCTTATGCCTCACCTAGCTCTTATTTCCTACCACATCTTAGATTATATGTTGCCTCTCCATTAGATCGTATTAACCATCAGTCTAGGCCCTCCCCTATTTCTCCCCCTCCCCCGTTGACAAAACTATCATTATCAACAACCACATAAGGAAGATTGCTAACAAGAATGAAAAGAAGTGGGCATATTCACATATTGGAATGGGCCAAAGTGTGAATTACTCAACCTCTGCAAGTGGCTTTAGGACTTCTATGAATATCAAGTAAGTATTTCTCACTATTGAGATAGATTAGTATTTTTGCACTATAGTGATGAATTTGTTAAAAAGGATTTCCTTTTTGTTTCTAAATGTTTCTTTAAAGGCTATGCTATGAAATTTTTTGAATGGACCTCGGATTGTAAGGAGGAGATGTTAGACTTTGAGACAATCCCTACCACTGGAGCTCCTACATTTTGAAAACATGAAAAAATTAGGGGCTTCATTGGGTGAATTGATAGGTGTGGATTCTTGATTTGAATTTTGTAACAATATCAAACTATTGATTAGAGGCAAGATCAATACTCAAGATTCTAACCGAATCAAAGTAATAACTAATAGAGAAATATATAGCCTTAAATTTCACAAATATGAAGGCAAAATTTTTGAAACCATAAGACTAGATAATGATAGTAAAATTACATTTAAAAAACTACAACTAAAAATAGATCTTAAAAGCACTTACCCAATGATGAATATAAGAAAAAAAAAATAGCTTCAAAGGCAGTCCACATAGAAGAAAGCCTCAATTCATTCTCTCCAGGACACTCCATTAAGTTCTGATTGGAACCAAGAATACAAGAAAGCAAGCATGGAAGAACCCAAAAGAACAACTCCTCAGTTAGTTCCTAAACATAATGCCCCAATGGATCTTAAGGAAGTGAAAATGAAAATTCCAAAGGCAATGCAAGCAAATAAAACAATGAGAGGTTAGGGTAGAGAAAAAGGAAAAAGTAAAGGACCATATTTCAACCAATGTAAAGAAGATGTATCAGACAGTGGGATATGCAAAAGTGCAAGCCCTCCTTCAAAAATGTAGACTCCTTGTGAGAACCAAAAACCAAAAGATTCCAATACAGCTAATATAAATAGTCAAAGAGATATGGATATCAAGAAGTCACAGAGGTTCATAGTCAACACTAGGAGATCCAAGGAGAATCCAAGGAAACCCAAGATGAATAAGGATAGTAGTGTTTGAATAAAAAAGGAAGAGTCTTCAGAAAAAATGAAGATACAACTATCCAAGAAGCAGCTGGATGATGGTGATAGCAACATAGAAGAAATAGAAAATGCCCTTCTATTTGTTGGGCAGAATCAATAAAGGGGTTATGCAAGAATATAGAAGAGGTTCAGGGATCCCCTCAGATTCAGACAAGAAAGAATGGGATAGAGACAAGAAACATTAGTAAAAAATAAAATAGTAGTTTCTCCAAATTTTAGCAATCACCACCAACTAAATCTAAAGATAAAGCCCCCTTTGGTAGCATTCAGAAGGAGAAGAGCATCAAACTGAGTATAACAACTAGACCACTAATTCAAGACTTTCAAGAATTTCTACATAGAGACTCGGTCTGGGAACTAGAGAAGGACAATCTAAATTTAAATAAGGTTGAAAGGGACAATCTAGAATCCTTGATTGAGGAATTAATTGAAGTTTTTAGCTATGAGAACATTAACAAGAGTAGTGATGCTCAAAAGGAGATCTTAATACAAAAGGTCTTAAAATTAGGAGGGGATAATTGCACCAATGAAGACCTAAGAAGAGATCTACTAAATATAGAAGGTGACGACAAAGGCGAGGAAAATTCACAACTTATCAGGGATTTTCAAATAAATTTTCAAGGTAAGGACTTTGAAGGGAATGACTTCAGAAAGCTAATTCTAGTAGAGGATAGAACCATAAACAACCATTTGAGTATTATGGAGCAACTATTACAGGAACTGGTAAATGAAGATAAGGTAGGTACATAAAGAAATCTGTCTGAAATTTCATTAAGTGCATAGAATAATATAGAATAGCTGGGTATTTAGATGAATCAGGAGGGAAAAAAATCCCCTAAGTGTGGTAAGGTGAAATCAAAAAGAGGTAGAAAATCCTGCAAGGAACTCAAAGAGGTAGATGCACATGCCAGAGAACAACAAAAGATCAGCCAATTATTCAACATAGGGAAGGGGAAGATCCTTCCCAAGGAAACGTGAAGATCACTACCTAGAATGCTAGGGGCTTAAACAACCCTAATAAAAAGAGACTATTAAAAAAAAACTTAAATTTTTTTGAATTTGAAATCATTGTATTATAGGAAACCAAGTTAAACAAGTTAGAAGGATCAAAGTTTGAAAAAAAGTTAGGTAGCTGGAATATTAAACTACATAAATCTAGAGGGGTTTCAAGAGGCTTAGGCTTCATCTATAACCCCATGAAAGTATCTCTAGATTTCTTAAAATCAAATAATAATTGGTTAAGTAGTAGAGTCAAAAGCATCAAAACTAATTTTCAATTTATCCTAATAAATATATGTTGTCCTACCTATAACATAGATAAGAAAATCTTGTGGGATTAAATCACTATATTCATCATAATTATGATAAAGACCTAATCATCCAAGGAGGAGACTTTAATACCATTTTAAATATCAATGAAAAATTCAAACTTATTCAACAATCTTCCAAAGCCACTAAAGACTTTAAATATTGGTGTAACTCCAAAAATTTGATTGACATCTTGTCTAGTAATGGGAATTACACATGGAACAATAGAAGAAAGGACTCTTCATATAGTGCTAAGAAATTGGACAGGTTTTTCCTCAAAGGAGAATTGAGTGAAATTAATGCTAACATTTCTTCCTCTATTTTTCCAATAGTTGGCTCAGATCATTTCTTGGTTAGAATTGAATTTTTTGAACCTTTGAAACCGGTTAAAAATTCATTCAAATGTGAAAAAATGTGGTTTTTAGACCTAAAATTTCTTGAACAAATTAGAGACTGGTGGAAGCAAGGTATCTTCAAAGGATAAAAAATGTACATATTTGTCTCAAAAATGAAAATGCTTAAAGAACTCATTCTCAAATGGAACAAAGATCATTTCAACAACATCTTCAGGGAAAAATTAGAGATTGAAGAAAGGTTAAAGGAGATTAACTTTAAGGTAATAAAAAAGGGTATGAATAGCAAAAGCTATCTATTGGAAAAAGAACTTCTTTCCAAATATGAAAACATTTTGGCCAAAGAAGAAGTTTTTTGGAGACAAAAGTTAAGAGAAAAATGGCTAGATGAAGGGGACTAGAACACCAATATCTTTCATAATTCCACCCTCCACAATAGAGCTAGAAGTAAAATTGTTAAAATTAGAGACCACATGGGCACCACCATTGAGGATTCAGCTAAATTTTTTAAGATTTTAGACAATCACTTTTAGGGAATTCTTAACAATAATAACTTCTCCAATAAGATAGCCCAAACAAAATTTCTTAGAGTCATTCCAAAAGTAGTATCTCTAGAAGACAACAAATGACTCAACAGACCCATCACCTTAGAAGAATTTAGATTGATAGTATTTGATATGAATATGGATAAATCTCTAGGTCCAAATTGCTTTCAAAAAAATTTCTATTAGAAATGTTGGGATATTATCGGTGTAGAGCTCTGGAAAGCTATCAAAGTGTATATAAATGGTGGTTTATTGTTGTCTGTGTGAAGAACCTCCTTATAGCAATATCGTGAGAATGCTTGAAATAACAGAATACAAAGTGATAGCAGAACTCAGAATGAATCTACTGATCGCAGGCCACTTCGAGGGGGTAACCTCCTTTGAGAAAGCTCAATACAATAAATTCGTCCGTGCCCATCAAGGGCCTCAACCTATTCTTATATACTGGGTACGATCTAGAAAATTAATACTACCTATGCATGTGGGATAATAAAATATACTCACGGGATGACTTACAAAGAATATGCGTCCAACAACACTACTCTAACAAAATAAACAGAAGGAACACACAGGTTCCTAACATCCCCTCTCCCTTAGAAAAAAGCTTTGTCCTCAAAGCTTAAGGTGTGGAAATTGTTGTTGAATCTGAAGAAGGGGTTCCCAGGTAGCATCCTCTGGTTGCATGCCATGCCACTGAATCAAGACCTCAGAGATGGAGCGAGAGCGAAGCTGGCGAGTACGCTGGTCAATGATTGCCACCGGCTCCAGGATAATGGATCCTTCCATATCCATTTCAGGGAGAGTAGTTTGTGCTCTGACAGTGGTACCCAGAACTTTCTTTAGACAAGAAACATGAAAGACTGGATGAATGCGGGAAGAAGGAGGAAGTTCCAGTTTATAAGCAACTGAACCAATCTTCTGCAGAACCTTATAAGGCCCATAAAATTTTGGGGCCAGCTTATGACGCCCTTTCAGCTTTAGGGAGGATTGTTTGTATGGCTGTAGACGAAGAAAAACCATATCCCCAACTTGAAATGAGCGCTCAGAATGGTGTTGATCTGCTTGCTATTTCATCCGATTATGGGCCATGTGAAGATTATCCTGTAAGGTACGAAGAATCTGATCCTTGCTGCGGAGAACTATGTCAACTGCCTAGACTGGTGAGCTGTTGGGAGTGTAGGGAAGGAGCACTGGAGGTGCCTGACCATAGACTGCTTCATATGGAGTCATTTTAGAGGCAGTGTGGTAAGAGGTATTGTACCACCATTCAGCTAAAGGGAGCCACTTGGCCCACTGATGTTGCTGTTCGGAAGTGAAGCAACGAAGATAAGTTTCCAAGCATTTATTGACAATTTCAGTTTGACCATCAGTTTGTGGGTGATAGCCTGAACTCATCTTCAGTTTGGTGCCAGTTTTCTGAAACAGTTCAGTCCAAAAATGACTGGTAAAAGTTGCATCACGATCAGAGACAATGGAAGAAGGGAGTCCATGAAGACGAAATATCTGGTCCATGAAGATTTGTGCAACAGAGGAGGCAGTATAGGGGTGGCTGAGGGCACAAAAATGACTATATTTCGAGAGACGATCAACCACAACCAAGATCACTGTCTTGCCACCGGATTTAGGAAGCCCTTCAATGAAATCCATAGAAATATCAGTCCAAATCCGTGTAGGGATGGGCAATGGTTCGAGCAAGCCAGGAAGGAGGGTCGTTTCACCCTTGTGGCATTGGCAAGTATCACATTCAGCCACCATCTGTTGAATCGTCTATTTCATCCCTTTCCAAAAGAAGTTTCTCCTTGCTCGCTCATAAGTTTTGAGGAAGCCTGAGTGCCCTGCTGAAGGAGAAGCATGGAGTTCATAAAAAATAGCCTGATGTAGAGTTGGGTTCTGAGGAAGCACTAGCCGACCCTTGTATCGAAGAGAAGCACCATCCCAAGAGTAATGTGGTATAGCAGAAGGATTATTGGCTAGCTGGTGAATGATTTGAGATAAAGAAGAGTCACTGTCATAGCCCTGCTGAACAGACGCTAACCAATTGGGAATGGGCATAGAAATAGCGGAAAGGGAAGCTTGATTATCAACTGTGCAAGAAAGAGCATCTGCCACAATATTCTCCTTACCCTTCTTGTAGGTGATCTCATAATCATACCCCATGAGTTTGCTGACCCATTTCTGTTGTGTAGGAGAGGATACCCATTGTTCCAGGAAGTATTTCAGACTTTGGTGATCGGTTCTGATGCAAAAATGACTCCCTAAGAGGTATGGCCGCCACTTCTGTACAGCATGCAAAATAGCCATCATTTCTTTTTCATAAGTAGAGAGGGCTAGATTCTTACCAGAGAGGGCTTTGCTAGTGAACGCAATAGGATGGTCATCTTGCAGGAGAACAGCACCCAATCCATTGCCGCAAGCATCACTCTCAATAGTGAAGGGTTTGAAAAAATTTGGCATCGCGAGAACAGGTGTACTGCACATAGCCTGTTTCAGTTGTTCAAATGCAGTCTCAGCAACAGGGGTCCAGGAGAAGGCATCCTTTTTTAATAGAGCTGTCAATGGTGCTGCAATTTTCCCGTAATCTTTGACAAACTTGCGGTAGTAGCCAGTCAACCCCAAAAACCCCGAAGGCTCTTGAGAGTTTTAGGATGCGGCCAAGTTTTCATGGCATCTATTTTTGTAGGATCCACCCGCACTCCATGGTGTGCAACAATATGCCCGAGATACTCCACTTCCTCCTGGCCAAACACACATTTAGATAGTTTTGCACAGAGTTGATGATCAGAGAGAAGTTGCAAGACAAGCTCCAGATGATGGAGATGCTCAGCCCAAGTTTTGCTATATATGAGGATATCATCAAAGAAGACCAGAATGAATTTCTGGAGGTATGGTCGAAATATGTTATTCATCACTGCCTGAAATGTTGAAGGAGCATTCGTGAGGCCAAAGGGCATGACTAAAAATTCATAGTGACCATCATGTGTGCGGAAGGCAGTTTTAGGTATATCCTCCTCATTAACCCAAATTTGATGATACCCAGAACGAAGATCTAACTTGGAGAAAAAATGAGCCCCATGAAGTTCATCAAGAAGTTCATCAACAACTGGAATGGGAAACTTGTCCTTTATAGTGAGATGATTAAGTGCTCGGAAATCAATGCAGAGTCGCCATGACCCATCTTTTTTGCGAACAAGCAGAACTGGAGAAGAAAAGGAACTGGTACTAGGGCGAATAATACCTTGCTTCAGTAAGTCACGGACAAGTATCTCGATTTCGGTCTTCTGATGAAATGGGTAGCGGTAGGGCCTGATGTTGGGCGGAACACTGCCAGGAAGGAGCTGAATACGGTGGTCCTCTGGACGAGAAGGAGGTAATCCCACAGGTTTAGCAAATATACCAGAATACTTGTCCAAAATGTGTTGGAGATCGGCAGGAGTGCTAGAGACTGCTGATGGCTGCATCTGAATGGAATGGAGCTGAGCGATGACACCATGTGAATTCTTCTTAAGAAGTTTTTCCATACGGTGTGAACTGATGATGCTGAGAGACCCTGGTTGTAAGCCTTTCAAAGTGTGTTGGTGCCCCTCGGCTGAAAACTGCATCCAAAGTTCAGCAAAATCCCAGAGAATGGGGCCAAGAGTGCGTAACCATTGGGCACCCAAAACCACATCACAGCCACCTAAGGGTAAGGCAAACATGTCAAAGCGCATGTTATAATCTCCAATAGAGAGACACACATTGCGACATTTCCCTTTACAAGGTAAAGTGCCCCCATTGGCAATCATGACTTCAAAGCTAGAGCAGGGATGGATAAAGCAATCAGCCTGTTTGGCTATTCGTGGATCAATAAAGTTATGAGTGCTACCAGAATCAATGAGTATAGTAAGAGGGATCTTCTTGAAGAAACCCTGGACCCGCATGGTTTGTGGAGTAGTGACTCCTGCCAAAGCATGGACAGATATCTCTGGTGGAGCTTCTGGGGAAGGAGGTTCAGGCTGGTGAGGCTCAACCTCATCATCCACTGTTTCCTGAGCATCTACATATTCTTCCAGTTTTGGTGGAGAATCCACATCCAAGAGATAGAGCTTTTGCTGAACACATCTATGGCCCCGAGACCATTTCTCATCACAATTATAACAAAGCCCTTTGTCTCGCCTGACTAGCATCTCTGTTTCAGACAAGTGCTTGATCGGAGTAGTTCTGGGAGCTGGTATGACTGGAGGGTTGTGAGAACCTGTATTTCTGAATGGAACAAAATTAGATCTGGAGCGTTGTAGAGCACTAATCTTGTCTTCCGCTAACTTAGCCAACCCAAGGGCTTCCATCATTGTAGTAGGTCGAAACATTTTGACTTCTGAGCGAAGTGCATCCTTCAGACCACTGACAAAACAACTACGGAAGAATTCATCAGACAAGCCCTCTGTGTAATTAGCTAATTTTTCAAACTCTGTCTGGTATTCTCTTACAGTGCCTGTTTGACGCAGTTTAGTGAGTGCTCCTGTGAAATCATCAAAGGAACTAGGGCCAAAGCGCTCCAAAATGAGGGTGCACAATTCTCTCCACGTTGGGCCTACATTAGCCTTGATGTACCAACGGAACCATTGAAGAGCTTCATGTTCCAAATGAAAAGATGCAAGGGGGACTTTGTGGTTATCCAAAGTATTATGCAAGCTGAAATACTGCTCTGCCCTATAGATCCATCCAGTCGGATCAGAACCATCGAAGCGTGGAAAATCAAGCTTTGGTCCACAGAAATTGCCAGAAGAGGACCCAGTATCTCCTGAATGGTTTCGGCTCATGGCTGACTGCTGAAAGTTAAGACCCAGAATTTTGTCATCCAGATCTTGAAGTTTGGTTTTGAGGGATGCAATTTCCTCTTCCATGATTTTTTCTCCTGTACGCGTAACAACCATAAAACAAGGTTTTTTTTTTTTTTTTTTTTTTTTTTTTTTTTTTTTTTTTTTGGAATGGGTAGAAGATGAGAAACAAAAACTTTTTTAGTTACGGCAAACTTGGATTTGGGTAAAACTCATATAGGAAATGGGTGTTCGACGGGTGGTGGGAGACTATCTGGGGACAAGGGAAAAAGAAAAATGAGGGTTTCAAGGGTAGGGAGGCGAAATGAGGCGAACAGTCCAAGAGGGATAAGGGAGCAAAATGAGAAATTGAATCTTGTGGCTCAGTTTGGTGGCGATGAAAAAGATAGGGCAAACCCTAAAATTAGATAAATGAGGGATTTAGGGCTTTGATATGTAAAATTTGGGGTTGGGTCGCCAAGGAAGGAAGTATGCGAAATGATATTGCAGACGTTCTGCGGAAGTATGAGCAGAAACAAAAAGCAAACAAGGAAGCTACGACTAAAAAAAAGAAAAAATTTTACTCTTCACTCACAGACAGAACAACTAAAAAGAGTTATTGCAATAACAAGAGATATTAGAAGTGAGAGGAACCTGAAGGCCACGACAGAAAAAAAAATTTAATGTAATTTCCACCCAGCGAGCCCAAGAGAGTGCTCTGATACCAGATGTGAAGAACCTCCTTATAGCAATATCGTGAGAATGCTCAAAATAACAGAATACAAAGTGATAGCAGAACTCAGAATGAATCTACTGATCGCAGGCCACTTCGAGGGGGTAACCTCCTTTGAGCAAGCTCAATACAATAAATTCGTCCGTGCCCATCAAGGGCCTCAACCTATTCTTATATACTGGGTACGATCTAGAAAAGTAATACTACCTATGCACGTGGGATAATAAAATATACTCACGGGACGACTTACAAAGCATATGCATCCAACAACACTACTCTAACAAAATAAACAGAAGGAACACACAGGTTCCTAACAGTCTGAGATCAATCATACCTTTCTCTCCTTGATCCCAAAAAAGGAGGACCCAAAAAACCTAGGCGATTTCAGACTAATATCATTGTGCAACACCATCTACAAAATCTTAGCTAAAATTTTAGCAAATAGGCTTAAGACAATCCTCCCTAAAATCATATCCGAAGAGAAAATAGGTTTTTTTCAAGTAAGATCTATACTAGATGGTGTCCTTATCATTTGAGAAATAATCCACTTAGCAAATAAGAATAAAAGGGCAAGCATGTTCATGAAATTAGATATCTAAAAGGCTTATGACATGGTGGATTGGAGATTCTTATGCAAAACCTTAGCAGCCTTTGGCTTTTCTCACTGTCTAACCAATATAACACCTTTTTAGCTAAAGGATTAGACATCCTTCACTACCAAAGTACTATGCTAATCTCCATTAAATATCAATCCGAGAGTGTGAACTTGAGATGATTTCTACAAAGTATATGCTCTAATTTCCACTAAAATCCACTACTAGTTTGAATGCAAGTGCTATTAAGGAAATCTATTTTACCAACAAAAAAGACAATTATCAAATGCTTAGAAGGAGATTTTAACTACTTAGCCATTCACTTATGCACCTATTGTTGTAGGAACAGTAACTGGTTCTATTTCCAGTGGCTATAGGAACAACAGTTCTACACTTAGCTTAGAAAATTGAACAACTCCTAATGACTAAAGTAAACTCTACCTTCTATGTGGGCCCCCATAGAAGAATGAAGGAAAGATAAGCTTAGACAGAAGTGTAAGAACTCAGCAAAACCATATATTCATTCAAATATGTAGTGGTACAGAAAAAAATAGATAACCAACAATTTTATTATCCTTCTATTATTTACCTCTTCTCACCTTTTCAAATGCAAACAAGGTCTTATTTAAAAAGAAGGAATGACAAAATCCTAAATTTATGACTTCCTCTTGAAGGATAGTCTGTTACAACATGCAAACGTAAAAGCATTAACTATTCCTTGAATTCCCACAAATATAGAGTGCAAAGGATACTAGATTTGTTCCTCTAACTTAAACCATCCTCTAGGAATCCATGTATCTATAATAGCTCCATGCATGCTTAACTGACCGCTTCAATGCTTACTTTCTTGCTCAACCGCTTTGTCAGGTCCTGCTTGTCATCCATGAAAATAGGTCCCTTTTGATTTTTTTCGCCAAGTCCATTAACACCAAGACTTCATCAATGTGAGTATTTCATGGTCATCTAATGGATTCTCACTCGGCTTGAATTCTTATGGTCATCAATGATACTGTCATGTCCCCTTTTCAAATAATTAAAAAATAATAATCTTTGCTAAGGTAGGCAGGCCCAAGAAAGTGAAGTTTCAGAAAAGGGGGGTTAATCTTTGGAAACCGTTGGACTAATAAATGAAAATTATTATTAAAATATGTTTCATTAACCTCTCTTGGACGTGAGTTATAGTTATGCCCTTTTTTAAGGGGTTTGGAGGCATTTTGGGCGGATTCCAGAACTTGATTTTTGCTCATTCTTTGTTATTCTTCAGGGGCTGCCAAACATGTGGAGAAGGAGACCCAAGAACGAGAGTTTGCAAGTTTCCAGGGAGACCCAAGAATGGGATTTTGAAGGTTTTCAAGAAGGCTAAGGATGGGATTTTGAAGCCTTTCCATGTGCATGCTCATACAGAGTTTTCCTTTGTGCTGAACAGTGCAGATTTGTGGGTTTTCGGGTGTGTTTTTTGTATGAGTTCGGTGTTTTCAGTTGAGTATTTCATATCAGTTTGGGTTGCTGCTATATTTTAGACTTTAAGGTGTTAAAATAGAGCTGAATATATGGATTGGGACGTGATTAAACTTCTAAGATAAATTATTAGTGTTTTTGTGGTGTTTGCGGGCATTTTTGTGTTAATTTCGAGAGCCCGATGAGCATAGTTTTTGTCCTACATTTGAGAACTATTGTGTAAAGGCTATACGGATCTAGAAATTTTATTTTGTAGGCAGTTATGCTGCTGAAATTTTTGTAAAAATTTCCACTTTCAGATTTATTAATAATAGGTGAAGCTGTGAAGCTTTTGGCACAATTTCTGGCATACCTGATTTGGGGTTTCTTGAGAAATTTGGTGGATCTTTGTGATATTAGTTGTTTGATCTTGAAAATCTGATTAGAGGTTGGAAATATCATACAAAATCAGAAAAGGGACATTTCAGTGGTATCAGAGCCATGATCTTGCCAGCCTGAGGGTTTGTAGAAGTTGCATGTCAATTTTGACAACTACCCAGATCTTGCATTTCAGTTTTGAGAACTACCCAAATCTTTCATGTCATAATTTATGGTTGCATGTTGATTCTAATTAGTTGCATGTCAAAATTTATGGTTGCATGCTACTTCTAATAATTTGCATGTTAGTTCTTCGTAAATTTGGTGGTTGTAGAAGTTTGCATGTCAGTTTTGACAACTACCCAGATCTTGCATTTCATAATTTATGATTGCATGTTGCTTCTAATCAGCTGCATGTCAAAATTTATGGTTGCATGCTACTTCTAATCATTTTCATGTTAGTTCTTGGTGAATTTTCTGGTTGTAGAAGTTTGCATGTCAGTTTTGACAACTACCCAGATCTTGCATGTCACTACCCAGATCTTGCATTTTTGACAACTACCCAGATCTTGCATGTCATAATTGATGATTGCATGTTGCTTCTAATCAGCTTCATGAAAAAATTTATGGTTGCATGCTACTTCTAATCATTTGCATGTTAGTTGTTGGTGAATTTGGTGGTTGCATGTTGCTTCTAATCAGTTGTATGTCAAAATCTATGGTTGCATGCTACTTCTAATCATTTGCATGTTAGTTCTTGGTGTTTGAAGAAGTTATATCCTATTGGGGTTACACTCTACTTTATCTAGAATGGACAGGTATACTAAAAAGTCTCAGAGGACACGATCTTGGACAATTGATATCCAGAGTCAAAACAATAGAAAGGATGGTTATTTAGACATTCAAGATAAATTTATGAAAATAAGCCATGACATGTCTAAACAGTTGGTTGAGCACCACCGTATAATGAATGACATGTTGTTCGACCCAGCTAAGGTGGATAAGTTGACTGGATTTCTATTTGGCAAATTTTCTCATAGGACAGATGACACAATTCCCAAGAACTTACATGAGGAGTTTGAGAAACTAGCTAATAGCCAGGTAGAGGTCTCAGATTCTACTCTGCCACAAGAGGTGGTGGGAAAGGATATTACATAGATTGATAGTAACGATCAACTTGATACTCAAATTGAGACAATTGTTTACAAGTTGTTAAAGGGTGATGCCATAGGTATTCAGGATGGTATAGTTACAACAAGAAGTGACTATAGTGTAGTGGGTTCAGATGATGATTATGAGGATGTTGTTGTGCAGGATGGTGAGATACCTGGTAGAGATGAGCAAACATTGAGCATTCATGACTTTGCTAAGAAAGAGTACCAGGCACAGTTAGATGCTTCATCACATGAGGTTGAGGCTGGTAGTACTTCACATGATTTGTCCAGCTAGCTGAAGGTGAACAAAGATAGTATTGTGACTTCATTATCTCATCATGATAGGTATGTGGAGTTAGTTGGTATTGGTCATATTACTCAGGTGAGGAGTTTTCTTGAGTTACCAGTTGATTCTAGTTTACGAATATGGACTCGAGATTGTTATATTGGCATTTGGGATTCAGTTGACTGGAGATCTTTAACACTTTTTGGTAGCAGTGTTTGTTTGGGTGCTATCATGGATTTGATTAGCAAATTACACGGTGTTGTCTTTTCTTGTGCCAGTATCTTGTCTGATGTTGGTATTAGTTTTTATACATCGATGTTGGGCTTTGTTCATATATCCAGTCAACCATACTTGCTGGAATGTGTTGATGATATTTCATATTTGGCAGTGTGTATAGATGAGTCCCAGGATCATATTGGCATTGATGACATCTAGGAGGATGCAGTGGGCAGTTTTGAAGACTTAGTTTCCTTGGGTATAGAGGAGTTGGACAGCAATGCTAATGTTTTTGATACTCCGTATGTTGATATGAGTTTTAGATTTGATTCACAGGATATGGATGGTAATACTCTAGAGACTAGTAACTTTGAGGATACTCCTTTAGACAGTGCATTAGAGGAGGTTTCTAGGAGACAGTCAAGCCAGTGCCATCATGTGTCTAATCAGTTGAGAGTTAGTGACCAAGACATTGCTATCACTTGCCAGCATTTTGATGCTGCTTGTCAGTTGTTAGCAGTTTATGGATGGGGTTCTCCTAGTAGTGATGAGCAGGGAGATATTTATCTTTCCTTGACAGAGTTCCACTCTTTATGGGAGGCTATCCAGATTCTGAGATAGGATTATATGCAGTTGGTAGCCGACAAAGATTATCTTATGAAGTGGGGCAGTATAGCATATGATGCATTGTTGGCCAAGGAAGATGAGGTGGGTGAGCTTACTAAGCAGCTTGAGGTGACTTCTGAGATTCTTGAGAGTACACAGTTGGCTTTCAAGGAGTCACAGTTTAATTTGGCTAAGGTGACCATGGAGTTAGAGCAACTACAGTCTTTACTTGATTCTATACAGTCACAAGCTATGGTGTTTGGTGATCCGAGGATGTCCATGGCCAAGATTTTTAGAGACAGTAGAGATGGGGATGCATCCATTCTTGATACTAACATTGGCATATCAGGTTCATTCCCACTAGAGTTAGGTTCAGTTGAGTTGGGTGTTGTAGCAGATTGTTGTATGCCTGACATGGTGGTGGCCTCTAGTATTGATGGCACAAAGACTAGAGATGTATCAAAGATCATGTGTGATGTTGGTGAGTTGGCAGATGGCATGGTTCCTACTAGTAATACTAATCCCTTGGTGATATCTTCGAAGGTAGTAGTCATTTCCAACCTGGTTAGTGATCGATTGTAGTTAGCTACATCTAGATTGCAGTCTGAGCCACTGACTGAGATTGGCACATTCTATCAACATTACATTGTGAGGTATGCTCATCAATTCACCTTTGATGACCATGTTGATGAGATGATGATACAGAGATGTACTTTTGTTCCTAGTGCTTATCATCAGTTATGGGACAATTTGATGCCTCAAGATGAGAGTTGTGATGGGCATGACATGGTGATAGGTTCTGCAGTTGATAGCTTGATAATATGTGACTTAGAGTAGGAGTTTGGGAGTGATCCTTCAGTGGGTGTTGTTATTGATTCTACTCCTTTGGCAATTACATCTCCTGAATTAGCTAGTGATTAGTCACAGTGGGTTGTATCACTTGTTCATGGTGAGGTGTTGACTAAGGTTGTTTTTTTTAATCAACATTATATTGCAGGGTGTGTACATCAGTTAGCATTTGATCCTTGTTTTAAGGAGTTGATGGAAGGCAAATTTGGTTTGGATTCCATTTCTTACTCTTTATCTTGTAATGTCTTTTCACCATCAGCACTACATGGGAGTTATGGTTATGAGATAGTGGCCGGTGATTTGCAGAGTTGTGTTGACTGTAGGAGTTGTACAATGTGTGGATTCTCCATACTTGGTACAGTTTCATTCGAGAGCATTCACCATTGTTGCAGAGCTGGATTGTACATTCTGTATAGGCCAGTGGGATGCGTTGATGGTATTTACTATGTTGGTAGTTTTATTTGTCCACTTTACTTGGGTTCTGATGTTCTAAGAGTTTGTGTCTCATGGGTTTTTGACTGTGGTAGTGGTGATTTTGGAGTTTGGTTGAGCTATAATTGTCAGTTTGATTATGGTCCTATTTCAATCTTTCCCATTTCTATTCCTCATGATTCAAATTATAATCAGAAAATAATTCATATTTTCCAAGCATGGGATGTAGTAGTATAGGTGGTTGAAAACAAAGAGGGACCAAATAGCTATTCTGATTCTTGGCTAATGTCACATACCTAAGCATCCTGTAGGTGGCCAATTCCAAGTTCTGAGGTGAGTGTAACTCCCTTGTCTTCAGATCTTTGGATAATAAAATCCACCTTTG
The DNA here is from genome assembly GCA_028749045.1 of Cupressus sempervirens. Classification (NCBI taxonomy): domain Eukaryota; kingdom Viridiplantae; phylum Streptophyta; class Pinopsida; order Cupressales; family Cupressaceae; genus Cupressus; species Cupressus sempervirens. The sequence continues at coordinate 983,439,470 of CM053785.1, forward strand.
AATAGAGGCTTGTATGGCTTCAGGAGAAATTGCAAAACAATGCCACTCCTAGTCTAGGAATGCCTGTTCTCGTATGGGATGAATTTTAGTAGCACCGCTGGGTTTATTGTTAACGAAGAGCCAGTCAAAGAATACTCTATGAGCATTCTGCACCTCAGGACGAATGTATAATGATTCTAACATTTCCTTTTCCCTATATGGGGCAGCCTGACTTTCTTGACTGATTTAATTTTGCATCAAAGACATAATGGCTCTAAACTACACATCTCTTACATACAACAGTGAATTCCAATCTTTGTTATCTGGCACTACAAGACTATGGATGTATAATTCACAAAGAATATTTTGGAGGGCCATTGGAACTAATTTAAATGCTGCATAAAACTCTTGGGGTGTGTTCAAGGAAGGATTCAACCCCCGAATAACCCAAGACAATTGAAAATTGACCATTTTCTCTTTTAAAGACAATGTATAAATAGGAGATGATGACCTGCAACTCAAAAGTTCTAGAATGAGTTTTGTTACTTTAGTAACATGTTGTTGTAGGACCTTAATAAATTCAATAGGCCATATAAATTGCAGAGGAAGAGACAACCGCAAAGTACCTTGCTTTTTATTTTCCTCCAGTCAAGGATCTCCATGCATTGAGAATTGCTCTTTTGCTGCTTGCACATCCATGTCTTCTGTCCATCGCTCCCCATTTGTGGGTAACCCAATGACTTCCACAACCACTTCTTCTATGAATTCTATATGAATTCCTTTCACAATAGCATACCCATCCCTTAATGTGTTGTGAAACTAAAGTGCAATTTCTTGGTCGAATTGCTTCAAACTAAGACAATACGCCAACCAGTCTCATTGTTGAAATAAATTGCATGTTGTGGGATCCACCAACAAAACTCTATGATCTACTAGTTCATGTCGTTGAGGCTCTCCACCCATTTTTAAAAAAGTTGAAAGGGATTGAAAATGACTGAAAAGTGGGGTAGAGATTGCTATAGGGTTTCAACAATGGTTACAATGGCATTTGAGAATGAAACAATAGTTTTTAAAACACACTTTTCTTCAGTACTACATGATGGCATTAACATAATGGGGGTGTTAATAAGAAGTTATGCGCTGATGAAATCATAAAATAATGACTACACTTGCTTAATTACTTCACACATACAAAGGAAGTATAAAGTGATGCCAGATCATCCCTAAGATGATCTTACCCCTTACATTCTTTGTGCCAACATAAGATTTGCTCATATTTTCATTTATTATTTTAGGTCACTTGATTTTCATTTATGATTTTTATTTATCACTTCGATTTCACCCCCCACACAAACCCCCTCCCCCCGCCCTCCCAACCTATCATGGACTAGGTCCCACTAGCCCTTAAAGATTGAAAGTTCCAAAAATCAAAATAATTATGCCTTTCTAAATAAATAATAAAATAAATGAATGGAGAGAAGTTAAGTGTCACCAACCTGGAGTGCTATAGGAAGCATGCTTGGAAGAATATTGTACCATAGAACGATGATGGAATGGAGTGATAATGGGAAGACAAGAAGATGAGATGGAATGAAATGGAAAAGAAATGAATTCCACATAAATGCGACATTTTTATTATGAAGACCTTGAAATAAATTCAAGGGGCTGCAGGCGTCCGAGTGGAAGACTCAGACATAGAGGCTACAGGAAGAAATGTTTTTGCTTATTGGACCTATTGAAGAAATTCCTCCCTGGTGGCTGGTTTATGATATAGCTTCAAACAATGTCCATTAACCAAGAGTTTGAATTTGATTGGATCAATTGTAGATAGTTGAACTGCTCCATTATTAAAAATTACAACAATTTCATATGGTCTAAGCCATCTGGCCTAAATTTTTTCTTGATGGTGCTGATAGCATGAATCATACAAGAGCACCCAATCACCAACTGAGAATTCTCTTTCTTTAATAAATTTATAATGTCATTGTTTCCTCTATCTTTGTATCAATTTTGTGTTATGAAGAGCTGATTTGTGCCATTCATCTAACTCATTAAGATGCAATATGAGGTCTTGTTTTGCTGTAGGAAGAGTGATATCAAGTTCTAAGGCTGTCCATAGAGTCTTGTGTTCAAACTCGATGGGCATGATAGCTATTTTTCCATAGAGGTGCTGAAAAGGGGTAAACCGAGTAGTGGATTTCCATGCTGTTCGATATGCCCATAAAGCTTTAGGAAGTTGAGCTGCTCAATCCTTCTTATGTAAGGACACTATTTTAGTGAGTATATTTTCCAACTCCCTATTTCTCACTTCAACTTGTCCATTGGCTTGTGGATGGTATGGGGAAGATTTACCATGTTATATTTGGTACTCCTCCATAAGTGTAGCTACTAGATTGGATGAAAAATGAGGCCCTTTTTCTGACTACAATTCTCTTGGAACACTATATCTAGTAAAGATACACTCGTATAGGAACCTTGCAACATTGTTATCACAAGGGTGCTTCATAGGCTTTGCTTCTGCCCATTTAGTAACATAATTAGTCCATACCAAGATGTAACTCTTTCCTTTTGATGGTGGTTCAATAGGACCAAAAAAATCAATTCCCCATTTATCAAATGGTGCTACTACTATCTGTGGTTGTAGGGGCATTTCATCTATCTTCATTGGTTGACCCATTCTTTGGCATTTGTCACATATTTTTGTATATTGAACTGCATCTTTGTGAAGTGTGGGCCAATAATTACTTGTATTCAGAATCTTTAATGTGGTCCTTTTGTTAGCAAAGTGACCACCACAAGGCTCATCATGACAAGCACGAGGAAAATCATAAGTTTCATCTTCTTTGAGATGTTGACGTGTCACCTAACTGGCCTAGTATAAAACATGAACCTTGTGATCCATAAGAAGTTAAACCTCTTTTCTGCCAAAAACCATTTTTCCTTTGCAAAGAAGTATGGAGCTGTTCTTCTAGTGGTTAGATAGTTGGTAATGTTAGCATACCAAGGATTTTGTGCTAATAGAAGAAAGAGATGCTCATTAGGAAAACTATCTTCTATGATTGTAGGATACTTAGGTGTCTAAAGGCAAGACAAGAAATCAGCTACAACATTTTCCTTACCTAGTTTGTCAATATTGGTTATGTCAAATTCTTGCATCAATAACAACCATCGAGCCAATCATCCAGAGATTGCTAGTTTATTCATCATATATTTGATAGTAGAGTGGTCTATGTGTACAAATATTTGATATCTTTTAATATAATGTCTGAACTTATTTAGAGCATAAATTACAACACGTAGCTCTTTCTCTATTATAGTATAGTTATATTCGGCTCCTTGAAGATTTTTACTAATGTAATATATTGCATGTTCTATTGAATCTAGCTTTTGACCAAGCATTGTTCCAATGGCATGATTTGAGGCATCAATATGTATGTGGAAAGGTAACTCCCAATTTAGTTCTTGGAGGACTGGTGCCATCGAAAGGAATTCTTTAAGTTGCAAGAAAGCCTTTGTACAATCAGAGTCCCATACAAATTCAACATCTTTTTGGAGCAACTTGTATAGAGGGGCTAAATTTTGATTGAATTCTTTAATAAAGCGTCGATAATACCCTAAATGCCATAGAAAACTCTTGACTTCCTTTAGTTTGGTTGGTATAGACAATGTATGGATAACTGCTATCTTTTTTGGATCCACTTCAATCCCTTTAGGAGAAATAAAGTGCCCCAACAACACTCCTTCTTACATCATTATGAAACACTTTTCACTGTTTAAGACAAGTTATAGTCTTTACATCTTTGTAGGACCTAATCCAAATTTTCTTTGGCTTCCTCAAAGGTCCACCCATATGTAGTGAAGTCATCCATGTATACCTCTAAATAGTTTGCAGATATATCAGACAAAATAATAATAACAACTCTTTGGAAGGTTGCAGGTGCATTGAACAAACCAAATGGTAGGACAAAATAAGCAAATGTTCCCAATGGGCATGTGAATGTAGTCTTGTCCTGATCCTCATTTGCTATCTGAATCTAGTTATAGCCACTAAACCCATCCAAGAATGAAAAATATTTATTTCCTTCAAGATTGTCAAGAACTTGGTCGAAAAATGGCAATGGGAAATGATCCCTTTTAGTGGCAAAGTTGAGTTCTCTATAGATTCTATGAGTATAGAGTGTGGGGTCCAAACCTTTCATATCTGTATATTCCCATGCAAAAGCATCTTGATGTTTTTGTAACAGCTGCGAGACATCTTGATGTTGTTTTTGAGATAAGGATTTACTTAAATTAAGTTCTTTCCTTGGGGTAATTGCCATCCTGACTACTTTTTCAACCATTGAGATGTGAGCAATTGGTGATGAATCTATTTCATGTGGAAGGAGTAAATGTAGTGATTGAGTAGACTCAGAATAATGAGAGTGAAATGACAAAGGCAAGATGCTTTCTAAAACACACTCATGATTAGAAGATGTCTCAGGTTATGTTCCATACTCATTCAGGATGATAGAGGAAATGACTCTCTTGAGATCATCATCAATTTTTTAATAGAATCAAAGTCCATTTTAGGATCTCCCATGTTTGGCCACACAACTTGGTCATCTTGAAGTAGAGGCTAAGCAAGAGAATACAGGGCTAAGTTTTTAGTATTCGTACCATCTAAAATGGTCATCTTTCCTAATTGACATGCAATATAGGCATCGGTTGTTGCTAACCATGGTCATTGTAAGATGATAGGATACCCCCCAACACTTGTTTTTGGAGAAATAACTACAAAATCAACAGGGTAATCCCATGAATGTAATGTAACAATGACATCCTCCAACATACCATCGGGAACAATAGTAGAACTATTTGCTAATTTGTTAGATTTTTTCTGAGACCAATAATGTTTAGCTTGCACATCACTTCCTTGGTCATTACATTAATGGATGCTCCTAAATCTATTAGGACATTCTGCACTTGTATTCCTTGAATAACAAGGGTTACTATTGGACTTCCAGGATCTGCATACTTGGGTATCCTTGGGTTATCAAGCATAAGATTAGAAAGCTAGCCAAGGACATGGATGGTGTTTTGGGTCTTTCTTTTTTCGTCCTAGAGTTTTAATACAGGCTTCCTTGATAGTTTTTTAATATATGGGAACTTCTTTTATTGCATCAAGCAAGGGGATTTTCACCATCATTTGCTTGAGTTGATCAAGCAAATCTGATGCAACTTGATTCTCATTTGGCAATACTTGTTCTGCCAACCTACTATAGGAGAGAGATTGTTGGTAGGTTCTTGGATTGACTCAACATTTGTATCATCTACTTCTATTGTAATGGTCTACTAAGGTGACACAAGTGTTGTTGCAGATCATAGATGAATATCATTCAAGGTAATGGAATAACTTTGTTTCTAGGATAAGGGTTTTACATTATTTGGGTTAGGCGTAGGTTGTGTAGGAATTTGTGGTTGTTTAGGAGGGGCTATATTGGCTGGAGGAGGCATTAAAGCTTGTTGGTGGGGAGGCTGTGGCAAGGTTGGTTGCTGTTATTGCTGCTAGTTCTGAGAACCCAGAGGAGGTTGGTTCCAACCTTGCTGAGGTTGTTGCCACCCTTGGTTAGGCTATTGCCACCCTTTGTTAGGCTACTACCAACCTTGGTTAGGCTACTGCCAACCTTGGTTAGGCTATTTCCAGCCTTGGTTAGGCTACTTCCAATTATTATGACTACCTTGTTACTATTGCCATTGACTATTACCACTATAATTATGGAGTGGGTCTTGAGGAGTACCTAATTTTGGAGCCCACAACCTTTGTTTAGCAATGTAGATGATTTCTCCATCTTCATCAATTACCTTGAACTCAGTAGGCACATGTTGTGAGTCCATGCTGGCAACAGGTTTGCATCGACAGTTGCGCTTCTTCTCTCTATAGTGAGGACAATATTCTGCTAGCATAAGATCAACATCTTCCTTCTTTCTTCTTGCTTGCATGGTTTCCAGTTGTGTAGAGACATCATTAATGATGTCTTGCTTGAAATCTGATAGGAGTTTTGAAAATTTTGTTTTGGATACTCTTGCACCAGGATTTTTTTGGAGTAAGACTCTTACACCTCATCCCTTTTTTTATTGTTTCTTTGGAATAATTTAAGCAAATATTCTAGATTTCAGCCCATGTCTTCTACGTAATGTCACCTCCAGCCATCAAGTCTAAGGCTTCCATACTCCTATCATGAACTCCCTTAAAAAAGAGATGCTTCTGAGATTCCTCATTTAACTAATGCTGCATATTACGCTGCAAGTTAAACATGAACTAGGAAACATAGTTTTCCAAAGCCTCATCCTCCCTTTGTGACATTTTGAAAATGTCATCTCCTTTTAAATCATGACCTCCACAATATTCCTTATATTTATCAAGGAATAGATTGCTCATTTTTTGCTAGTTTGTCACAACATTGGCACCAAAACTCATAAACCATCTCAAAGCAGCCTCCTTGAGAGCTGATGGGAACAACTTTAGTTTGTGGGCATCTATGGTATAATCATAGCTTCAACAAAGAATGTCAAAATAAAAGAGAAAGGTCTCTGGGTCTTTGTTAATAAGACCATAAAATTTTGGTAGGGCAGTAGAAGGTATATTCTTTAGATTTTGGTTACCTTATTAAGGAGGGATTGGAAATGGAAAGGTAGGTTGAGCAGTTGTCATTTGTGGGTGTCCTAGTGGGGGTTGATAAATGATCAGAGCTAGTGGATTATCTTGATATTCAGGCTCAGCAAAAAGATTATTTAAATGGAGGGATTCTTTAGATGTGGTTGGTGAGTGTTCTTGATTCGATATTTTTGCAAATGTGTTCTCAAATAGTTCTTCTTCTTCTTCTTCTTCTTCTTCAGGAAAAGGATCTTCCTAATTGAAGTTGAGAAGAAATCTACCAAGATGGTCTCTTCTCCTATGCATGCAAAATACTAAAAATGAAACTAACTAGGTGACTCTATAGTGAAGACTAAATTGACACCATCCTCGGAAATGGAGCCAAAAATGTCTATCCAATATAACACCTTTTTACCTACAGGATTAGACATCCTTTACTACCAAAGTACTATGCTAATCTCCATTAAATATCAATTTGGGAGCATGAACTTGGGATGATGTCTACAAAGTATATGCTCTGATTTCCACTAAAAGCCACTACTACTTTGAATTCATGTGCTATTAAGGAAATCTATTTTACCAATAGAAAAGACAATTATCAAATGCTTAGAAGGAGATTTTAACTACTTAGCCATTCACCTATGCACCTATTGCTGCAGGAATAGTAACTAGTTCTATTTCTAGTGGCTATAGGAAAACCAATTCTACACTTAGCTTAGAAAACTAAACAACTCCCAATGACTAAAGTAAACTCCACCTTCTGCGTAGGCCCCCATGGAAGAATGAAGGAAAGATAAGCTCAAATAAAAGTGTAAGAACTTGGCAAAACCATATATTCATTCAAATATGTAGTGGTAAATAAAAAAATAGATAACCAACAATTCTAATATCCTTCTATTATTTTCCTCTCCTCACCTTTTGAATACAAAAAAGGTCTTATTTAAAAGGAAGCAATAACAAATTCCTAAATTTACAATTTCCTCTTGAAGGATAGTCCATTACAACATGCAAACATAAAAACATTAACTATTTTGTGAATTCCCACAAATATAGAGCACAAAGGATGCTAGATTCGTTCCTTTGACTTAAACCATCCTCTAGGAATCTAGGTATCTGTAATAGTTCCATGCATGCTTAACTGACCGCTTCAATGCTTACTTTTCTGCTCAACTGCTTTGTCAGGTCCGACTTGTCATCCATGAAAATAGGTCCCTTCTAATTTTTTCCGCCAAGTCCATTAACACCAACGCTTCCTCAATTTGAGTCTTTTATGGTCATCCAATTGATTCCTGCTTGGCTTAAATTCTTTTGATCATCAATGATACACACAAAACTTTTGACAACATCTATTCATATTTATTAATTTATAAGAAAAACATTAACCATTCAACTAACAGTTCCACAATCTTTTCAACTATAGGAAGACCTACCCATGTTACACATACATGAAGAAAGATTTAACATAATGAACCCCCTTTTTAAACATAATATCAACTATCATTTTCATGCCATAAGTTCATACTTTATACGTTGAAAGGTTCAAAATACTAGGCTTAAAAGATGATAAGTTTTAACAAGATATAGACAAATGTTCATAAAAAGGGGCTCAAAATCATCTATTGTTCTATGCCATCACTCACCAATGGATCAACCTTATATATCAATGCATCTCAACCACTAAGATCTCAATGTTTGTGAAGGGGACCCTAGAGGGCTTCTTCAAAACTTCTAGACATATTAGATAGGGAGATCCCCTCTCTCCATTTCTATATATCATTATGGGGAAACCTTTGGGAGAGCACTCTTTGCTATGTACAGTAGAGGGGATATCAAGGGTATTATGGTGACATAAAATATTCCCAATATTACACATCAACAATTTGCAGATGAAACCATTCTGCCTACTGGCAATTCTATGAGAGATGCATTAAATATTAGATCCATCATTCAACTTTACATTGCAGCTTCGGGCCAAAAAATAAATGCAACGAAATCTGAAATCTTCTTCATTAACACTAAGCCAAAAATAGAAAAGTAGATCTATCATATCATGGGGTATAAGAAGGGTGAATTCTCATGCAAATACTTGGGTATTGAATTAGAAAGAGCAAGTAAATCCACCAAGGTGTGGCAAAATATTTTGGGTAGAATAGACACAAGGATAGGGGGCTGGAAAGATAAATTGCTTTTGAAAGTAGGCAAAATAACTAAGATAAAATCTATTCTATTTCTCATCCCTATCTACCCCCTTTCTCGCCTCCCTCTACCCAAGAATACTAATAAGAAGTTCAAAACTTTACTTAGAAGTTTCCTATGGAACCACAAGGATTCCAAAAAGCTTGCACTCATTAGATGGAAAATATTTGTTATCCAACGGATGCGGGATGGATAGGCATCAAAAACTTAATTTGGAAAAATGAAGCATTTGGGGCCAAACTAATATGGCACCTCTTTGTTGAAAGAAACAACAAGTGGGCTAAAATTATGTATAATAAGTACCTTAATGAAGCAGACCGCTTCTCTATTTTTAGGATGAAGACCCTCCCTAAATGATCTAAAAGTTGGAATTTTATGATAAACTGTCGAGCCTTCATCAACAAATATCTCACTTGGGATATTGGCAAGGGGGATGATACCTTATTCTGGGAGGACTCATGGGACATACATCCCCCTATAGACAACTTGGAGTTTCCAACAATAATCAAAGAGAAATTAGTCAATTTATGGGGTTGCAAGGATAGTAATTACAAAATAAAGATTTCTCAGAATGGTATGATTAGTTGGGTGTGGAAAGCTCTAGACAATATAGATTTAATACCTTCAAAAAAAGAAATATATGAAAAGATAATCAAAAGTAGAAAAATCAAACAACTGGAGAGGAATGAAAAGCTTGTTTGGGTAGCTTCAAATGATGGAAAATATAGGGTTAAGGATGGTTATAAAACCCTTACTAATTCCAAAAGTAGGGACGAGGTGAATATCCCACTCAAACTATGTTGGGAGCCATCCTGCCTACCAAAGGCTGGGCTCTTTCTATGGTTGGCATATCAAAACAAGGTCCTCACAACTAATAGATTCTGCAAGTTGGGTTTTGAAGGACCCTCTAAATGTATATTATGTAGAGAAAATAGCAAAGATACAAACCACATTTTATTCAGCTGCCCTTACACCCAACACTATGGGACTGGCTCAGGCACAGGTTGGGTTGGCACACCCCCATGCCAAATTCATTACTTAATCTTCTCACTAGTTGGACTGCCAACATTTGGAATATTTTCCCTTCTATCCTCATCTAGGAGGTATGGAAAGAAAGAAATAGAAGATTATTTAGGGATCAGGAAACACAACTAGATGAGATTGTGAAAAAGATTGAGGCGAGCATAGTAGAGACACTTAATTGTCATCTCAAGAAATACCAATTGGAAGAAGGATCTTTCTCTAACTGTGATGGATTTATCAAGAAAAATTGGACTAACCTCATCAACCCTCCGCTCACTTATAAAAAGAAGAATAAAGAGGCAAGGGAATATTGTAGATGGAAGCCCCCTCTCATGGGATGGTATAAGTTAAATTTTAATGGCACATCCAAAAGCAACCTAGGCATAGCAGGTACAGGTTTTATTATCACCAATGATTTAGGATTTTGGATAGCTAGAAGGGCTAAATCCATTGTCCCAACCACTAATAACCTTGCTGAGTTGGAAGCATTGCAAGATGGGCTCCAACTCTATCTAAAACTAGGACTCTCCAAAATTATCATTGAAGGTGATTCCCAAATCATCCTAAACTCTATTAGGAATAGAGCTATGCCCAATTGGGTTCTAAATTCAAATTTAGTTTAGGTCCTTAATGTTCTTGATAAGTTCATAGATACCTAGATATTTCACATATATCGGGAAGGTAATAAGAGGGCTGATCAATTGGCTAACAAGGGTGCTAATGGAAAAACTTTCCTAATTATCAGAGATTAATAATCATTTTTTTCCCCTTGAGCTTCCTCTCCTTCCTTTTCTTATTTCATGCCAGTTCTAGTTACTCTCAATCTTCTCAAGAGACATCTACATTAGGATAGGAACATCTTATGCAATCGTAGCTTTATCTGAAGATGACTAAGACATTACTCTAATGAAGAAGATATGGTAGTTGAAATTTTGACAAATCGAGTAATCAGGCCTATTACAAAGCAGTAGGTAGTAGTAGTCATGTTTCGATCAAATCCCCTCATCTAGGTCCTACAGTATCAGATTACCCTTTGCATAAATTATGATTTCATGATGCAGCTTGGATATTCGACCTATTAGGGTTTATCCTAGTATTATTTAGTTTTGTTACTTCTTAATCTATTGGTTTTGTTCAACTTAACTTTTTTTCAGGCAACTGATATCATGAGTTTCAGTGCCTCCGGGATAGCCCAAGCTCTCAAGATTTGATACATTGTATTATTATAAATTGATTTGTAACTTATGTGGTATGGCGGTGTTCATTGTGAAACTACTAGTTCATGAAGCTAATCGAGTTAATTAAATTAAATAGACCTCAAATAATCTAATAAGCTAGTCTCCAAATTTAATCCTTTCATAAGTTAAGGAATTTAGTTAAATAATTGATTAATATTTAATGATGACTAGGATAATTACATTGTTCTAAGCATGTGGTATTATTCCTTGATTTTTTCAAGATAGATTTGGCTTCAATACTTGTTTTCTAAGAATAAGTAGGAACAAGTAGGGCTAGTAATATAACTCAATTTTTTTGAGAAAGACTGACAAAGACTGTAAATTGCTTATCAGGTTATTCATCTGTATCACTTACTAACACTACTAATAAATTCTTTTTAAGTGGATTTCTATTTAATAGATTTGTGAGCTACTGACAAAACAACAAAGAAGGGATGCCTACTAAGCATCTTAAGCTCTGGTCAGTTGGTTCATTTGGAGCAAATTACATATGGTTGATTTAGATCAGTCTAGAGCGCTCATATTTAGATAAGGATTACTGTCAACTTTCTTTGCAGTAAATACTCATCTGTGAAATTGGGGTATGCCCCTTTTATAATGTAATAATAAAGGACTAAGGTCTCGGGTGAGACTAGAGGTTTTCTTCTCTGTTCTTTCCTAGTAGTGCTCATCTGAATAGAGAAACCTAAGCCATATCATTTTATTTAAAGTTAATCAAAGGCTTTGTTCATTTACCGATTTAAAAAAAAAACTTATTTTAAATTATTAATAAATAATTATTAATCTAATAATAAAATAATAAATAATAAATAATAATATTTAAAATTTAATAAATAATAATTAAAACTATATTAATTAAATTAATTAATAAGCATTTAAAAAATATTAAAACATTTATTAAATTATAAAATTTAATAAATATAAAATACATAAATTTTTTATTTTAAAAAAAGAATGTTTATGGCTTGCCAACCTTAATGGAAATGCCATCACAACAATAGGGTACTGCGTTAGCAGTACATGCTACTACCCCAACAAGATTGTTGCATGCAGTCCTTACAACCGTTACAGGGAGAGAAAGGGGAGGGGAGGTGGGGGTAGTCACCCACACTTTATTTTTTTGTTTTTTTTATTTAAAATAAAAAATAAAAAACCAGGCCCACTTAATCAATACGATTTCTATTTATATTATATAAATTTATAATTATCACAGTAATTACTAATTACTGTGATATATATATATATATATATATATATATATATATATATATATATATATATATATATATATATATATATATATATATATATATATATATATATATATAAAGATTTCCCCATATAGATCTGATAGGAGAGAAACGAATAATCAATCAAATCTATATATAACATTCTTGATTTCTTTTCAAAAGCCTACTCATGTCAAAATGCAATTCTCTAAAAATTTACAAAATGAGGGTTTATAATTCTCAATTCATATATAGATGATTCCAAAACAAAGAATAATAAAGAATAATGAAATTTGCAACAAGGGTTTCAACTCAATTTAAAATTATGAAAACAGATCTACAACAAACATGAAGAAGATAGAGAAATGAAAGAATGAAAACTATTGTGCAAAATCCACAAGATCCTACTTGGATTTGATACTAAAATAATGAACGCACGGAGCTCACAAGCAATTTCCCCTTCTTCCAAAAAACTTCTTCTTAGAAATTGGCTCCTCCAAATCTTAGTATTAAGAAATGAACTCTAATTTCCTAATAAAGAGTTTTCCCCCAAATTAGGGCTTCAATTTTGCAATCACGCGAAACCCTTTTCCTTAATTATTTTATTATATTTTAATTTTCATGTGCAACCTTTTTACAAATTAATTAAAATATCTTTATTAAATCAATTTTTTTTATTTTTAATTAATTCACGGATGTTTTTAATAAAATATTTATTAACCTAACTAATAATAATAGTTGGAGTTTATTATAAAAATGAAACTCCTAAATTTATTGTTATTAAATTAAATAAATATGCTTATGCCAAAATTAGAACTTTAATTATATCTTAACTTTAATTCTTTAATTTAATTAATTAAATATAATTAAATATTAGTTTTTCTTTATAAAATTTCTATTAAATTATCTTTTAATTTGATTTGATTATAACTAAAAATCACAAAAAACTCACAAGACTAAATATGACAACTCAACTGAAGAAAAAGAACATAATCAAACTCTAGGGTCAAAATCATGAATTCATGTCACTAAACGAATTCCAAAAGGTAAACAACTCAGATACTTATCCTATTTTCTAGAACAATTGGCTTGGGGTTATGATTTGGACTAATTATCTGCCCTCTTTTACCATTAAAATATTGCAATACAATATGCTCTCCTATCAATTTAGGGAAGTTGATACTCGGTGCTTGCAATCTGCATAAACTTTCAGCATGTACATACACATATAGTCTAAACTAAATAGACAATGGCAGGAAGTGGTGCATTGTGTATATCCTAACTAGCAGGTGACTATGACTCCCTCCATCAACCACATCATGAATGTCACACATAAAGTAAAAGATACAAGTACATCATAGACATGCAAATATGGGGAAAGTATCTATAGAAATGCATATAAATCATTCCTCTAACTAACATCATGAAATAACTGAAATCACTATATGAACATACATGTATCATCATCAAAATAATCATGAACACATGAAATAACTAACTCAACACATATATCAATTGAATATGAAATACATTTAATCAAATATAGTAACCAAGTACCACTAATCATTAAACATAATCATAAATCTGGCTTAAAATAATCCAACAATCCAACATGAAAGGTCAACTAGGGGTAGGCATTACAAGTGTTGCCAGTTGTTGATGAGATTTGTTGAGGATTCAAGGATATGGTATTAAATTTGTAGATGCATCTCGTACCATCTTCTTCATCTTAATTTGATCTAGGAACTACTTTAAGGTATAGTCAAAATCAAACTCAACCTTGTCTTTGATTGTAAATTCAAAGGGGATACTTTCTTTCTTAAGGTTGGAGGTGCATTTTTTGATGACTTTAGCCAATGGATGATCTTTCACCTGTAGAGTCATAATCACATGCATAGATATGTTAAATGAACAAGTCTCCACAAAGACTAAATAAAAATTCTATGACTACCCTAAAAAATATCATTATTCCTAATCTTATAGATGTGCCAAAGCATAAGAGGAGCAAAAATAGAGTATAAAATATTACATTATTTTTATCAATCCTAGGAATAAAACCAGATATCAATTGAAAAATAGAAATCAAATTGCCCACATAGACGTTAAGGACTTCCAAACTACCTTCGCAAAGGGGAAATAAAAGAAAACATGGAGACTAGATTCAAGGAGTTGACAAACTAATTGGGTAGAGGGTTCACCATCAAATTAAAGAAGGGAAGCCTGTGCAAGAGCATCTCCCACATCAAACATTGAGTTTTTGGCTTGATGGGTAAGTGTTAGAGGTTACCAAGGATTCTAATCCAATTTTGATGGTCAAGGTAACAAGACCATTTGGAATTATGGTTAGATCCTCTTGGTTGGGAAGCACAATCCCTTTGAGATAAAGAATTATCTCTCAATATATATAATAGGTAATTTGTTACTTTAATAGACAATAATGAGGCTAATGGGCACCCTTGTTTGATAAATCTAGAGAGGCCAAAGGATTTGGATCTAGTACTATTTATCTTCACTGGGGTTATAGCATTGATTATGAGAAACATAACCATTTTGTTAAAAAATTAGGAAAGCCAAGCCCTACTAACATAATCATGATGTATTTCCATTCAATTTTGTCATTTTTTTTTTTTATAATCTACTAGAAACATACATACGTGTTGTCCCCAACTTGTAGCCCATTCCATGGCCTCCCAAAAAGTAATTAAATTATCTAAAATGTATCCCCCTTTAATTAAGATAGTTTGTGTGGAGTTGATTGCCTTGGGAATGATGTTTTCCAATCTTGGAGAAAGAGCTTTTGATAGAATGTTATGACACATTAAGAAGGATAACATGCCTCCAATTCTTGATTAATGCTTTATCACCATCTTTTGAAATTAGTTGGATAAGTTTCAAGTTAATTGCAAAGCCTAGAGATCCATTATCTATGACTTCCTCATAAAGTATCAATAGATTTTGCCAAATCCACTCAATATTAGTCTTGTAGAAATCAATTAGAAACCCATTAGGCTTGGGTACCTTCTCATCAATCATCTTCATGATTGTATTAATAATTTCCTCTTTCAATATCAGTTGTTCAAGCATATATTTGTCTTCTTCATTAATTTTCTTAGGGATATGGTGCAGGAGCACCAAGATCAAAGTCAAGAACTATGGAGTGCACAAGAAATTGATGTTATGAAAATTTGAATGTAAGTCTAAGTGGTCTAAGTATAATCGATATTTAGAAAGGTATGAATAAACCATGATAACTTTATAGTTTAGTTAATGTGTTTAGAATAGGAATGGTTTTGGTTGTGGGAAGTTAGTAATTAGTGGAGTTAGTTATTCAGTTTTTGCAAAGCTATAAATAATGTAAGGCAATTCGATAAGGGACAAGGGGAGATAGGAGTAATGGTAGAATAGAAGAGGATAGTGGATGGGGTCTCGATAGAGGAGAGCCAAGATGTAACAACAAGTTAAATTAATGAAATATGATATGTTTGGGAATTGTTGTTCCCGCTGGCCATCAGGCACTATCATATTGTCTTGGTAATTATGCAGTGTTTGAATATATTTGACTGGGCTTTATTTAGCCTTCTTCTATGCACTCCACATTAGATTGGTATCAGAGCTTTAAGATCTTGAGTGTGTGGATAGAGCACTGATAGAGGAAATCCATGCTAGGACCTTGGAGATTTGGTATTTGTTTTATGATTTTTTTGGTTTTAGGTGCTTATCCATCTTGCTGCATATGAAGGTTGGGATGATGGGTAGACAAGAGAAGGTCTATCATAACCATTCTCCAATGGAGATAAAGCTGGGTAGAAGGTGCAATGTGAAGAGAGAGGCATCTTCTAGGATCTACTATTAGGTAAGATGAATGGTCAAGTGCCAAGGATTGGTCTAGTTGATTGCCAAGAGACTAGGGAGAGAGGAAAAGAGGAGGACTCCTAGGTGAGGCATAGGGGAGAGTTGTTTGTGGTGAGTTTGAAGCAGCAATGTTAAAGGTGGATCTTTGACTGATAAGGCGCCGTGGCATTGCAGCCATTAATACTCCACTAATAGGAGTATTTGAAAAGATGATTTTAGGGGTAGTCCTATGTCCTTAAGGGAAATGATGATGGTGATAAAGGCATGAAGAGGCTAAGGAAAATGAAGGTAAAGAAGAGGATTTTGATCTAATATTTTTTTCTTGCAGGTTATTGATTCCATGTTTCCAAGGGACTTGGAAACTTTTCAAGGTTGGGAGTATGGTACAGAGGCACCTAAATTTCAAGAGAACAAATAAGTTTATAGTCATTAAGTCATATTTTGAAATAATGTGATCCATTTATTATATATTTGAGTCGTTTCAGTCAAGATATAAAGGCTAGAGAAGCCATTTGTAATAAGTTGTCAAAGTTGTAAAGAGGAGGTCTTAATATGACAAATAATGCCAAAATATTTATTTCATAGGTGAATGGATCTATTGACATCCATCTAAAGTCATTTGAGTCATTATGTTGGTCTAGGTTGGGTTTGTATGAAAGTTGAAATGTAAAAATGCATAAAGTGCATAAAATGTTGTCAAAAATGCAAAAGGGTTAAAATTATGTAATGGGTTGGTTTAAAGGGTGGTTTGGAAGTTATAAGAAACCAAAAAATTTATAAAAATAAATTTATGGTCAAACCAAGAATAAATGAAAGGAAGAGATACATTTTGAAACATAATTGGTAATATCCTGTGTTGTTATTTTGATTGTTTTTTTAGTTTTAGTGTTGATTCTAGGTCTTGTACGACCATGTACAGCCTAAAAACCATGTAAATACTTTATATTAGATAGATAAGTGAATAAAATTTCTTTTGGATTTGGTTTGAATTTATTTCATTTCGAAATGAAGAAGTTATGCAAGTTTTAGAAAAGCTTGTAAATTGCAGATTTGAGGATACCCAACTATAGTCAAATTGAAATGTTTAGAATGATTAAATTTCAACGAATAAGAAAATTTATTTATATTAATTGGAAAGATATGTGAATAAAGGTTTATTTACAATTGTTTTGAGTTATTTTTATTCAAATTTGTGTAAGTTATGTTCATTTTAATGAAGACTAGTTTTTACAGATCTCCACTGAAATTACAAGACACAATTGGTCCTTGTAGAATGATTTATGCATTGTAAGAATTAATTTATTATATATTATGAAAATAGACACATATAATTTTGAGTGGAAATTTGTTTGATGTTATTTGGAATCATCTTCAGAAAGTTATTTGATTCCCTAGGAAGGGTTACTAGTTTTATTTCTAGTTTATGACAGAGAAAATGGGTCTAAGTATACAGACTATAAATTTCAATAGATTTATTTATTTTGGTTCATCTTTGGATATTTTTTATTATTTCTAATTTGGAAAAACTATACTGAAGTTTTTTTCAAGAAGATATTTAGAGATGAAGTTATGAATAATGGAATCAGATATAGAAATCAGGATATGTGAATGGAGAAAGGTTGATATTTTTATGTTGGAAAATTTTTTGTTTTACCTTGTAATATGCCTCTAATTATGGAGTTTATTTAATATATTTGAAAGGGATTAGCATGTATCCCACTAATTGGATGATTTTTATGATTCTCTACATCAGATTGGTATTAGAGCACAGTAAAAGATCTGATTTGGGTTGAAGATCTGAGATTTTGAAGACTAGCAGTCCTTTGTTGATGCTTGGAGTTGAATCATCCTCTAGGAGTGTTCCGAGTGGTGATTCCTAGTCAGATAGATCTTGGATTGAAGGTGTTTTTTGAGGCTGTTGTTTGAAGAAGGTTGGTAGCAGGTCATCATGGTAGATAATGATGGTACAAGGTACATTAAGATGTCATCCATATTCAAGACACAATGCAAATGTAGGGGTAAGGTATGCAGCGTTATTGTTTCTAGTGGTACTCTCACTAATCTTGTTTCTGGTGATATGATTTCTAATTTGAATATTGAGAAGATAGCACATATTAAACCTTATAGAATGTATGGAATGAATAATGATCAGTGGGTTGATGTCAAAGAACAATCATATGTTTCTTTCAGTATTGGTCCATATGTTGATAAAATATTATGTGATATTGTACCTTTGGATGATTGTCATATAATTTTGGGTAGGACATGGAAAGTTGATGTCAAAGCCATACATTTTGGTTGGAAAAATGAATATGTTACTAATAAGGATGGAAAGAAGTTTGTGATGAGTTCACTGCAAGATGATAAGGCTACATGGGGAATGTCAAGGACATGGTTGATGGGAAGAAGAGAGTTCCTAAGGTGTAAGGAACATGAAGGTGAAGAGAAAATGCTGAGGAAGAGTGATGGTACTTTGGAGCATGAAGACATTGAGAATGGTGATACAAAGGTATGTGATCTATCTAAGGGACAAGAAGAAAGATTGCAGTAGATAGGTTACATGGAGAGGAGTGAATCTCATAATAAAGAGGTTCTAAGATGCAGGACAATAGTAAAGAATATAGTTTCTGATGAAGAGAAAGAGGATAAAGTAAAGTTTGATGCTGAAAAAATGATACTAGTTGGTACAATTCTATGTCCATTAAAGTTTGGGAAGAATGGTAAGGTAGTCACCAAGAGGAAGGTGAAAGGACAAGGAGCATGGCTAAATGATGATGATAAGTTACTGATAGGGGTAGAGGTGTATAAACATGAAGTATCTGAATATGAGAACATCATAAGGATGAAGAGTCATGAGGTAATCAGTCCAAGCATGTGTATAGGGGCAGGCTATACTAGTATGAAGATATTACTATATTTTTTGGTACTAATTTTTTTTTGTGTTGTAGGTATATCCAACTATGGTACAGATTTATGGCATGATGGAATTGACAAGGTTGTGTCAAAGCCCAATAATGGTACGGCTATGTTATGTCCTTTTCTTTATACTGATATGGTTACTAACTTCAAAGCACAAGAAGAAGAAACAAATGTGTAGAAGGAGAGTACAGGGCACACACTTCCAAAAGGTATATGAAAACATGGATAATTAGTGTGGATAGCAAGAATCAAGCATGGAGAAGCATGACAAGGAAGAAAGTACGGTCACAAGATATTCACAAAAAATAAGCAAGGATGGAGCGTCAACGAGCTAAGTACAAATCTATCAAAGATATGAAAAGACATGGAACTAAATTTGATAAAGTTTGTTTTACAAAGCTTTTCAAGAGGACTTGGAACAATTTCAAAGTCGAGGAGTATGGTGCAGGAGCACCAAGATCAAAGTCAAGAACTATGGAGTGCACGATAAATTGATGTTATGAATATTTGAATGTAAGTCTAAATGGTCTAAGTATCATTGATATTTAGAAAGGTTTGAATAAACCATGATAACTTCATAGTTTAGCTAATGTGTTTAGAACAAGAATGTTTTCAGTTTTGGAAAGTTAGTAATTAGTGGAGTTAGTTATTTAGTTTTTGCAAAGCTATAAATAATGTAAGGAAATCTGATAAGGGACAAGGGAAGATAGGAATAATAATAGAATAGAAGAGGATAGTGGGTGGTGTCTCGATAGAGGAGAGCCAACATGTAATGACAAGTTGAATTAATGAAATATGATATGTTTGGGAATTGTTGTTCTTGTATATGAGCAATGTTAGTATGCTAATAGAAACCAAATTTAAATAAAGCTTCTACAAACTAAACAAAATTCATAAATTTCAAGATAGACTAAGATGAGCTCTCAATTGAGAATATGATCCATTAATGGACTCTCTCAATAAGAATATCTCTTGTTGAGTGGCTTTGTCTAAATAGATAGGATGTATGCTCAAGCTTATGCTTCAAAAAGGGCTTCAAATGGAGTTGGAATTTTGGTGTGAGTGTATGGTTTTGATGTAAAATGGCTTCTTAAAATGGCATTATGACTTTACTTCATGGATTGTGTTTTTTTGCAAAGGGGAAGGATCCAATTTATAGGCAAGAGGCTTGAGGGTTTGAGGGCTAAGATGCAAGGATGGGAAAAAGCTCATGGAGGGCTCAGATTGCATGAGAGGAGAGCACATGGATTGTGCTTCCTTACAGCCAATCAGGGAGTGACACATGTCATAGGGTGAGAGGATGGTGGAAAGGGGAAGGATGAGTCAACAAAGGAGGCTCAAGGGATAAAATCTTCATAAAGACCCTCATAATGGCTTGTAAGAGCAATAAAAGGGCTTATAAGAGTCATTTACGGCCCAGTGGGCTTCATAAAGTTTTATGGTTGGGATATTTTGAAGGAGATGAGAGGAATTTTGACTTGGGCTTGATTAGGAAGGTTTTAAGCTTGCTTAGGATTGTGCAAATGATGAGAGGATGGATTAGGATGGTTTAGGATTAGCTTAGGGATAGACAAGTGGATGGTATTTAATGATGGTGGGTGAAGGATGAGATATTTGTTAACTTTTGCTTGGGTTAGTAAGTCTTAACCCATGTTTAGAGAATGTGACAAGGTTAGGAGGGGATTAGGATTAGGTTTAAAGATATCTTCTAGAAGAGTCTAGACTTTGGATGAGGATAAAGACTTTCTAGAATAGTCTAGAACTTCCTAGGATGAGGATGAAGACTTTTTAGAAGAGTCTAGAACTTCTTAGGATGAGGATAAATTAGAATTTTAGAAAATAAATAAAGCTTTATTTATTTCAAGGGTTTGGGTTGAGGAGATATTTATTAAAACTTTTTTAATAAACATGAGGATTAATATTTAATCTTAATTAAATATTTTGAGTTGGGATTAGGGGTAGGAAATGATGGGATTAGCCTTTAATCAAAATTAAAGAAGGATTAGAAGATTTTGGAAGAGGTTAGTGGTCTTAAGAAAATTGGGCAAGTTTTGGGCAAAAAATAAATTTTTTTATTTATTTTGGATTTTTTGGTCAATTTATTAATTAAATAATTAATAAATAAGGAAATAATGTTTAAATAAGATTTAAACATTTTTTGGGAGGGATTCCTTAATTAAATATTTTTAATTAAGATAAAGGGATTTAATGGCATAAAAATAAATAAATAAATTAAATAATTAATTAATTAATAAATGATGATGTCATCAGGAATTTTTCAAAAAATAAAAATAATTTATTTTCTAAAGGTTTTTAGGTGTCTACATTTTGCCCCTCTTTGATGTGATGCCGCAAGTGGCGTGGCATCAAAGATAAGAAAATAAGATGCCCAAGGCTAGAGCAGAAGAGGATAGAATGGACTGCAAGATGCCCCCTCAAGAAGGTGGTGGGGAGAGAAAGAAAGGCTCAACGACTTCTTGAAAAGTACAAGAATCTGAGATGAGCAAGAAGACTCAGATTGGCTTAAGAGAAGAGATTTGGTTAGCTCAAAATCTCACTATGGGAGAATGATAAAGGGAGAATCAGAGGCACAAGAGGAAGCAAGCTTAAGATCTCAGAGATTGTAGAGGATGAAGGAGTGGAGCGCTATAGAAGGAATCTAGGATGAGGAGATGGATGAGGGGATTAAAAAGCTGATGCAACAAGATTTCAAAGAGTTAGATTGGCAGAAGATGGGTTTCAGAGATCCCTAGGACTAGGATTGTGGATCTCGAAAGATGAGGCTTGGTAGATTGATTTGGATTGGTGGATCCCTAAGACTAGGATTGTGGATCCCTAAAGCTAAAGGTGAGGAGTGATTCAAAGAGATACTGATGCATAAGCTTGGGTAGGAGAGACAAATGTTGGATATGGATGGGGGATAATGGAGATGAAGGAAAACCATTGAAGCTTTTTGAGTGGGGGGGTACTTCAAAGAGAAGTACCACCATGTAGTTGAGCACTAGATTTGCTATAGGACTGTTGGTTAATTGCCAAGGTTACCAAGAACATCAAGGCCTTTTCATGAACTGTCCAGAGGACTGACAAACTGACTCAAAAAAAACATGCAAGGATTGCCCCAACATCACACATGATTCCTAAAGGAAGCAGTGTGGAACCGACACTAGGTAACCCATGAGCAAAAAAAAAAACAAATGAAAGACCTAATCAAGAACTTACGCTCAGATTGCTCCATACACAGTATACCATGATATGGAAGATCGTGGTAACCTTGAGGAGGGAACAAAAGGATTGGTTGGAAAAGATACTTCAAGACCCAAAAGGGAAGATTCCAAATCGAAAGAAAGTGAAAATCCAAAAGAGAACTGTTTGCCAATGAGATGGGTAGGACAAGGTACTAATGGACCAAGATCAGACATGAGGAAAGCTATATCCTACAAGGATCTATCAGAGAGCACCTGAGCTGATGGATATAGATGAGTGATGCATCTGGCAAGTTGAATGAAGAAGGATAACACTTTGGTGATAGGAGATCTAGTTAAAGGATGCATTGGAATAGCTAACCAAGGGTTGTGTGATGTGTGCAAGATGCTGATCAAGGAGAAACTAACATGGAAGCTGGATAGATACAGTGGTACTAAGCTAAAGAGGATGTACAAGCTAATGGACCAAGATATTTACAAGTGGACTAATTAAGATATGGTACAAGCTAACAGACCAATGATAGGTATGATACAGATGGATAAAAAGCTCAGGATGAGAGGATAACGGGATGGCTCAATTTGGTGCAAGAGGTAAAAGCTAAGGATGAGGTGATAATGAAAGATATGGATTTGACAAGATGCATCCAATGATGATGATGGGGACAATGCTAAGGTTGGTGGTAGCTAAACGGATAGATGGCACTAGAGTGAGTGGCTAATGAGAGGATGACATTGGATTTGCATGAGGATAGCCTAGAGTGGGATACTAATGACAAGGGAGGATGGACAAGACAAGATCTCCAAGGAATACAGTGCCCCTAGTCAGAAGATGACATGTGGAAGGAGGTCTTACGATGGATGTGATAGGATTCAAGCTAGGATGGAAAAGCAGAAGGCGCTAGGGAGATGGATGATAGCTGGGATGATTGGCTGAAGCTGCAGAAGATCAGTGGATGGTGTGAGATGGAAGCTGGAGGATGGAAGATAGGTGTATAGATTGGAAGATGGAGTTGGATGTCAAGAGATGACCAAAAGCATGAGGGTGATAGGCTAAGCTGGGGATGGTGAGATTATGCATGACACTTGTTTGCCAAGTTTTCATCATGGTACTTGTCCAAGGCACTTGAATTGTCAAGTTTTCACCAGTGGACGCTTTATTTTTCTTTATTATTATTATTATTTTTGATTGTTTGACTTTGGAATTAGCTGGAATGATTTTGGCTTTCTTTAGCTATTTTGGGTTTTTTGGGATTTTTCACTGGCTATTGGAATTCTCAATTTTGTTGCTAGCTGTTGGTACATCGGATGTGTGATTTATGCAATAGATTGGATTAGATGGGATTGATGGTAGGAGATGGAGGGATGAAAAGGTTGGAAAGGAGCATGAGATGGGGATGCTTGCAAGAGCAACATTGGCACATGTTGGGATGGGTGTGAAAAGAGCATATGGGGGATAGATGGTAGATGCGGGCATGATGGAGGATTTGTTGAAGCGTGCTTGGGGATATAGGCACCCAAGATGGAGTTAGGAGATGGGGGACATGAGTCACTAGATGGAGGATTAGCAATGGTGGATGCCATTATGCATTGGGTTTCAACTTTTTTCTTTGGGATCCACATGGTTTTGAATTTTCTTTTCATAGGCTTTTGCATTATTTTTCATTCTTTGATTGGATTTTTCCTTTTTGGAGTATGTCTTTTAGAATAGACATATGATTGCCTAGGATGTGGATTTTTAGCTTTATGCATTTTGAAGTTGGCATTTACATTGTTGTGGTAAGCTTTGGGAAGATGGTTAGGAGAAGCTTTGTGAGATGGAGAGGATATGGGAGAGCGTGTAGGGGGATGATGATGGATGATGTTCCTCGATATGTGCCTTTGCTGATCTTGCATAGGAATGGAGTGAATAGGATTTGAATGATGGCTGATAGGAGGATGGAGGATGGTAGATTTTGGGACATAGGGACCCAAAATGGATTTAGCAGATGAAGGGGGGATATGGTAGGTTGTTTTAGGTTGCAAAGATGGTGGAGGGGGGATGACATAAGATTTATTGAAGGAATGATGGGAGGCTGGCATGGGGGGTTTGGAGATAGGCTTGGTTTTGGGGTGTGGTGTACCAACACCTTTAGATGGTGAGCCTTTGGATTCATATCCAAGACCATGAAATCCTAGATTTTTTTCTGCAATAATAGGCTTTCTGATTCCTTTCTCTTGTGGTCCTAAACCTTGACCTTGATAATGCCATTGATTGAGCATTTGAACTAGCTGAGGATACTTTTTGCTTGTAGAAAATGGTGGAAGTGCTTTATCGGATGTACTGCAATAGGGAGATACTATTCCTAATTCTTCTGCTGAGAGGAGGCCACTATGGATGAATGTAAGTGAACCAAGAGGGTATATTATAGATGGTGAAATAGCTTGGATAGGTAGTAAGATGGAAGCATGGAGTGGAGGAGATGGTAGGATAGGATCTTGATTTAGCTGATGGGATGAAAAGATATCCTACAGTAGAGGAGGTATGTCTTGATGTTTTGGAGATGGAGGGGATAGTGACTGCACTATGGATGGAAGATATGGTACAATGATATCTTCATTTATGCTTTGGGGGAATGTTTCTAAGGCTTTCAATATACCCGTCATATTCAACAAGATTTTCATCATCATTGGAATAGGAGGTGGCAGGAGCAAGGACAATACGACCAAACACATCATGATAGGTTTGGGATTTCATGTTTTGATGATGAGTCGGATGGGGATGGGGTCTTGCATATGGATGTACACGGAAGCTGATGGTTGGATTTGGATTAAGCGCAGATTTTGGATTGGCTAATGAAGGATTTCCTAGGGAGAGACAAAGCTGTATGATAGACCTAAGGAGGATTGGCTGGATATTTTTGGCTTTCCTATAGATGGAAGACTTCAAGGGCATGCTGTTAAAAAGTGAGAGTTTTGCTTTCCTATGCACTGGATTGGTGGAGATTGTGTCAACTTAAGGATAGACTAATGATCCTATGGGCATGACATGAGATTGACCACTTGTGGATCCCAACCTTTAGCTCAAGGTGATGAGGGATAACAAGTGACAAAGCTAGATTACCCTACACAAAGCTCTGTCAAAGGGATAACCTTGGTGAGGCTGGTGGATTGGTTGGATTGATTGGATAGCAAATTCTAGTAGAATGACAACAACTCTCTAAAGGCTTGGGTGTGATTTTTGATTGGGTTGCTAGCTGGCTGGGGGGGGGGGATGATTTGGAGAGACTTTGGATTTGGGATTGTTCTAAAGCAAGGAACTAGATAGATTCGGTTGCAGCAGGGGAGCTTGGATGATTTTTTGATGAGGCAGTGACTATGCTAAGTATGCCTTGAGCTGGGAGATTTTTGCTTTTTTGGGATTTTGACCAAAGTTGGCAAACATTCATTCAAAAGCTATTAACAAACAAGCAGACAAAATTTTGGAGCAAGCACATCTAACACACCAACATCCTAGGAAGCTATCTACAAGGATGAACTTTTTTATAGCTAGGGAGTCCTTGATATATGCAAGGTAAGTGAGGCGCAAATCCGTAGATGAAACTAAAAAGATGTCACACAGCCGAGAGGTGCGGTAACCCACTTCTCCTCTTTCACTTCTCAAGGGTATAAAGTTCCTTGAGGCTTAGCCTGAGTGACAAAATTTTGATCCCAAGAGAGGTGTCTTTTGATTCACCTCCCGGTTCTTATACTCCACCAGAACGATGGAGTTGAGGTCGTCCCAAGGGGTGATGAAATCCCCAAGCAGGCCTCCTAAAAAGAGAAACAAGGTTTTGGATCCTAATCTTATGCACCCAAGATGTCCTCGAAAGATGAAAAGGGGAGAGAAGACTTGGATGACCTTGGGCTAAAAAACACACTTGTTCCTTTTCCAACTGACTCTTATGTGTGTTGATCTAAACTTTTCATGCACTCATGTTTAAGAGACAATGTTCAATTCCAACTTTGAAATGTGCCAACAAAGCAAAATTGATCGAAGAATGAATATAAGAAGACGAGTTATGGTCAACAAAAAAGTAAACTCGCATGCTCGGAGGCCCTCCACATCAAGTATCGATTAATTTCCTTTAAAGCATTCAAGAGTTGGTGTGATTTTGTTTTAAGCCCAAAATAAAGATGTGTGAAACTTGATTGTCAAGCATGCACTCGGAGGCCCTTCACATCAATAGTTGTTCAATTTTAGTGCCCAAACTTGAAGTGTGATCGATTTAATCTAGAGTTTTGGTCATTTAAGAATTTTGATAAAGTTAAAGAAAACATTCAAAGACCAAGTGAGTGAGTTAGATTGTGGAACATTTGACACCTTTTTCAAGTAGACCCATCCCCATAAATGGCGCTGAGATTGCAACCAATGGTTGAATTGATGGGTGATTAGAAAAGAGGTGAGTCCAAGGAACTACTCAAATTGATTTTTGTAAATTTTTATTTAACTTAACAAGGTTTCTTAAATGTCCAAAAATCAAACTTTGCCTAAATGTGGAAAAGAGATTTGTTTTGTTCAATTTTAAAAGCTCCAAATGAAGTGTTTGATACTGCAATGGTTAATTGATCCTTGGCATTCAAGATTGGATTTGTTGTTTTAATCATGCATTCAAGGAAAATTTGATTTTAATCCATGGCATTCAAGAGTGTGTTTAGCAACATGCATTCAAAGACAAGTGATTAAACATTCAAGTTTTTTCCTTTGAGCATTCAAGATTGAGATTTTGTGTGTTGTTTTAAGAACTTTGAAGTGCTTTTTTTTAACCTTAGATAATTCAAGATTGTTTTGGACTCAAAAGTGAAAATGAGTCTTTGGACTTTGGTTTTCATTCAAGATTTTGTGTTCTAGTTTGCATATTTTAAGCCCAAAAATGATATTCCTAGATTGTTTTGATGCATGAAAAACCTAAGAAACATTGAAGATTTTGCAACAAGACATTTGTTTGGAACAAATAACAAAGCTTTTAGAAAAAAATTTGGCAACCATTTAGGACTCTTCATTTTCATGAGATTTCAAAAGAACTTTAAAATATTTGCAAATGAGGTTCATTTTATCCTTGATTGATGCTTTGAGTTTGATTTAGATTTTAGTGTGCACTTAGTGTTGATTTTGAACCTTTTGAAATGGAAACTTGAAGTTCTTTTTAAATTTCCAAAAATGAAGTGTTCCTAACTTTGCATGAATGCATCTAAAACCTTGATGTTGCAAGGATGCAAATGATTGGATTGGTTTACTTTCACTTGTTAAAAGATTTTTTTTTTTTTGCAAATTTTTAATTTTTAATGGATTTAAGTATGATTTGGGGGTTCATTTTAAGCACTAAAAAGAAATGTGTATGATTTTGCTTCCTTAAAAAAAAAAGGCCAAGATCTCCCACAAGAAGAAGAAGAAGAAGTAGATGGAATAAGAAGAATATACACAAGAAGAGGAAGAAGAATTCCAAGTGCTTTGTCCACCTATAAGCTTGAAAAATCTGCAAATACTATGAGATAGACTATGAGTTCCTTTGTCTTCTTCATGCTCATGTGGACCTACAAAACCAATTTATACAATCCTACCAATCACAAAAACAACCAAAATTAGCCAAAATTAGCAAATGAAATACAAAACTTGACTAAAAAAAGATAATGAAGATGACCCATGCAGGGTCCCACCGGGCATGCCAAAAATGTATATGAGCAATGTTAGTATGCTAATAAAAACCAAATTTAAATAAAGCTTCTACAAACTAAAAAAAATTCATAAACTTCAAGATAGACTAAGATGAGCTCTCAATTGAGAATATGAGCCATTAATGGACTCTCTCAATAAGAAACTCTCTTGTTGAGTGGCTTTGTCTAAATAGATAGGATGTATGCTCAAGCTTATGCTTCAAAAAGGGCTTTAAATGGAGTTGGAATTTGGGTGTGAGTGTATGGTTTTGATGTAAAATGGCTTCTTAAAATGGCATTATGACTTTACTTCATGGATTGTGTTGTTTTACAAAGGGGAAGAATCCAATTTATAGGCAAGAGGCTTGAGGGTTTGAGGGCTAAGATGCAAGGATGGGAAAAAGCTCATGGAGGGCTCAGATTGCATGAGAGGAGAGCACATGGATTGTGCTTCCTTATAGCCAATCAGGGAGTGACACATGTCACAGGGTGAGAGGATGGAAGAAAGGGGAAGGATGAGTCAACAAAGGAGGCTCAAGGGATAAAATATTCATAAAGACCCTCATAATGGCTTGTAAGAGCAATAAAAGGGCTTGGAAGAGTCATTTATGGCCTAGTGGGCTTCATAAAGTTTTATGGTTGGGATATTTTGAAGGAGATGAGAGGAATTTTGACTTGGGCTTGATTAGAAAGGTTTTAAGCTTGCTTAGGATTGTGCAAATTATTAGAGGATGGATTAGGATGGTTTAGGATTAGCTTAGAGATAGGCAAGTGGATGGCATTTAATGAGGGTGGGTGAAGGAGGAGATATTTGTTAACTTTGGCTTGGGTTAGTAAGTCTTAACCCATGTTTAGAGAATGTGACAAGGTTAGGAGGGGATTAGGATTAGGTTTAAAGACATCTTCTAGGAGAGTCTAGACTTTGGATGAGGATAAAGACTTTCTAGAATAGTCTAGAACTTCCTAGGATGAGGACGAAGACTTTCTAGAAGAGTCTAGAACTTCTTAGGATAAGGATAAATTAGATTTTTAGGAAATAAATAAAATTTTATTTATTTCAAAGGTTTGGGTTGAGGAGATATTTATTAAAACTTTTTTAATAAACATGAGGATTAATATTTAATCTTAATTAAATATTTTGAGTTGGGATTAGGGGTAGGAAATGATGGGATTAGCCTTTAATCAAAATTAAAGAAGGATTAGAAGATTTTGGAAGAGGTTAGTGGTCTTAAGGAAATTGGGCAAGTTTTGGGCAAAAAATAAATTTTTTATTTATTTTGGATTTTTTGGTCAATTTATTAATTAAATAATTAATAAATAAGGAAATAATGTTTAAATAAGATTTAAAATTTTTTGGGAGGGATTCCTTAATTAAATATTTTAAATTAAGATAAAGGGATTTAATGGCATAAAAATAAATAAATCAGTTAAATAATTAATTAATTAATAAATGATGATGTCATCAAGAACTTTTCTGAAAATAAAAATACTTTATTTTCTAAAGGTTTTTAGGTGTCTACAGTTCCCGCTGGCCCTCAGCCATGGTCATATTGTCTTGGCAATTATGCATTATTTGAATATATTTGACTGGGCTTTATTTACCCTTTTACTGTGCGCTCTGCATCATGATAAGACTTTCGATTCTATCCCACTTGCTATTCATAGAATCATCCACATCTTCTAAGGTGAAAAGGTTAGAGTAATAGTTGGCAAAAGCTCTAAGAATATCTCCTTGATCATAGATATCCTTACCATCCTCACAAATATGGTCTATCTTGTCTGTGGCTTCTTTCAAATTCAATAGCTAGAAATATTATCTTGTCCCCTTATCACCATGTTCTAATAAATTAATTCTAGTCCTCGTTTTAGCTCCCTAAATCTTAGAATGTGTTATCTTTCTTAATGAATCTATGGCAATGGTCAGAGTGTCTAGAGTATCCTAGTTATGTGGTTTTGCCTAACCTTAGTACTTTTTTTAGCTTCAATTAGAGATTTGTGAATGGTACATTCTTTGAATCTAGAGTCTTTAGCTTTCTTCTTCCTCACAATATAGAAGAGCATTTTCTAGCTTTCAGTCATAGTCTCCCATCTCTGGATATCACCCGTGTTTGACAATATTATGGTTATACCATCTGATTACCAAGACAATAGTCCTAGTATCTTCATCTTTAAGGAGAGAAGTATTACAAAAAAAGCCATCAGATTTGTGAGGGATGACTTGGTTCTGATTAAAGAAAAAGATTGATGCTACTATGTGATGGTGATCAAAGAGAGTGTAAGGGAAGACTTTCACACAATCACCTTCTTCAAGAGAGTGTAAGGGAAGACTTGTAGACAATCACCTTCTTCATTCTTTCTAAAGCTGAAAGTATTCCTACATGCATAAAATCTATCTAATCTATGATATATCCTCCTCCCACCCTTTTGGAATTTAGAGCACATGTGCTAAATGCATTTATGTCCATTCTTGTTATTGGTCAAAGGGTCAAAGAGATTATACTTACCACCCATCTTAGTCCAAAAGAACTTTTCTTCTTGTTTCAAATCCAATTTGGAACATCCTAACTTGTCTTGTTGTCTTTATACCATACTGGAATCCCCAATAAACTCCCAAGGAATTTCTTCTAGTTGGCACATCCAATTCCAAAGGGTGCTTCTATCATTGTGATCCTTGGGAGCACCAGAAAATCAAACTCTTTTGTCTTTACCATCTAGGTTCAAGATAACCCACAAAATTATGTTTCAATGAGAGGAGCCCTAATAATAGATGCATTTGTGCCACCTATGACGAATTAGAATGGTAGTCCTTGCAAGGTAACTTGCAACCAAAAATATAATTGCTTTCACATAACACATAATAGATTTGAAATAAATACGTAATTAAAATCCATGTGAAAGAGACTAGAAAACATACCCACAAAAAATGTGACACAAGATATAACTTGGGAAACCCTCATTGAGGGAAAAAAACTAGCCTCCAAAAGCATTTATCACCATGTATTATTCAACAAATCACCATTGCAATACAACCATGGAAGTCTTCAAAGCCATAGCCAAAACTAAACAATCCATGTGAACAAGCATGAATCCACACATCTGATGCCATGCTTCCAACCTTCACAAATGCTCCCTTGGCTAACCTGTCAAGCCTTGTCTTGGTTGACTTTCCTTTTTTCCTTTTGCCTTTTTGTCTTGTCTCTACAACTACTTTTGTGGCTTCTTATATAGTAGAAAGTCCCACAAAACCACCAAGTAGTATTACATAAACTATGTGTTGCCTAACCCATTGATTCCACATTTAATATTGGAGATTTAATTCTTTTCCTCAATGTTAAATAATTACATCAAATATTATCACAATGTTACAATACAACTCATCAAGTATATCCCATGGACATCTCTACATGTTGCATGCCCATGTAGGTATTCCTAGGTGCAACTTTACATAATAAAACATAACAATACGATGGCATGTGTGCAACACCCATTATCTCAAAAACCCCTCCCTTGCCTTTTTAACGGTTTGTGAAGAAGACTTTGCATCCTCCAAAATACATTTGAGAGATATATAAAGTTGAAAATCAATTGCTTTGATTTTTTGTAGGAAGAGAAAATCAACACCATTATGGTTTCTCAAAAACCTCTTCATAATATACTTTGAGCTAAGGAACTCAAGTCCTTTGACATTCCATGATATGAATTTGGCAGTCATTGGGAAACCTATAATTTTCAATATCCATAGGAGCTTGGAAGATTATGGAGCATTTAAGGAGTTTCTTTCTTGGGATCTGAGTTGGCTTGATGTTGCCTCCCCCTGATGTTCTTTCTTTCAAAGAGTTTGACTAAGAGAGAGAAGAAACAACATCAGTGGGAGCAACATTAGAGGAATCATAGATTGGTTCATGAACTTGTGGCTTAAGATTTTCTTAATTTTCTCCAGAATCTTTTTTTGGGTGTTTTGGGTTTTGTGTTTGAGATTAGGCATATGTTGGATGAATCTTGAATCAGCCTCATTAGGACCAAGTAGGGAATCTATTTGGGAGAGGTCCCTCTTTGGACGAGGGGCCTCTATATGTTTGTTGAACGTAGCTTACAATTCATCAAGTGAAGCACAAATCGCTTTTGAATTGACACAAGGAATAACATAATGAGAAAGTTGAGGGGTACGAGGACAGTCAATGATAGGGTTCTCTTGCTAAGATGTCTTGATGGATTTATGGGGTTGATTAGGGTTGTGACTATGTAGGCTACGATTCTGTATTTTCACTAGATGTAATTCTGAAATTTATTTTTCTATTCTTTCTCTCTTATATTTTAGTTAATTATTTGAAGAATTTTGGCTACATCATCTGGTATTAGATCTCAAAAGGTCTGGGAAAAGGAGATCTTTTTGGTTTTTTGTGGTTATGATTTTATCTTCAAAATTGACCCTATTTTCTTTGTGAACGGTAACAATTATGCCAATAGTTGGAGAGATTGTAGCTAATCACTATTAAATTTCAATCTTCCTCTGCATTTGAGAGGAGCATCTCCCTCATATGATGGGTGTATTTTTATTTTTGTGTACTTTTCACTTGAAAGTATAAAGGGATAGAACATGAATCTAAATAAGATGGACAACAAAAACTCAAAGAATATACATACAAACACCAAATGAGATTCCTAAAAGACAACAATTTGTAAAGGGGTTTTGAGCATAAAATGGAACAATGACAAAGAGTGGATAGTAAACCCTAACATATGAAAAGAGAAACTATTCTAGTGCATTCACATCAAGATACCAAGAGATGAACATTTTTCTTTGCATGGATTGTACATAATCCATACAAATGCATAAAGGAGCTACTAATTTAACATATGATAAATTAGCAAGCATAAATTAGAGAGACATTTTTACACACAAACAAATGCATTCTTTATTATTTTTGAGAAAGTATCAACCCAAAAACCTTTACATAATATGAAATCATTGTTTATTGAAAGTTTCTCTAAAGATTTTGGCAAAGTTCTAACTTTGCAAAAGCTCTTCCCCCCTTTTCATTACCAAATCCTTGTCTTTTATAAGCTTTTCTTGATAACCAACTTGTAACCACTTATCATACCTACTTAGGATAACTACTCAGAGTAAGTAGTAGGAAAACTACTCAAGCAATCACCTAGACTAACTAGCTAGGAGTTATTTGAGACATCTTCATGGAATAACTACCTAAGTGCCTACTTGGAATAACTTGTAATAACCTCCCTCTTGAAAATAAGTTAGGATTTACCTAAATTTTACAATTATTAAGACCTAAATTTGACTTTAATTAAAATAAGTGACATAAGTCACTTTTACAAGGAGGGAATTTGAAATTTGTTACATTGGAAGAAAAAATAAGTGACCATTCTAGTTTAAAAGTAACCATTAAATATTCTTGTGATCATCAAGATCTTGATCTTCAAGGAAATCAATTTTAATCCTATGAGGCCTTACCTCAACCCATCATAGCTTAGTTGACACAATTATTTTTGATACATTTTGGCTCAAGATTTTGAGACATTGTTCAACTGGCTAGACATTGATCTATATTATAGATGTCATATGATGATTACTTCAACATATTTTACTTATTATGCTTGATGATATTTTATATACATGCATGCATTATGATGGTTTATTTTGGTAATTTAAATTGAATTGATGAAGATGTCACAGTGTTTTGATTATTCAAATCCGTTATATCTAATCAATGTGTAGAAAATGGCAAAGTTATTGAAATGAAATTTAGGAAAGTTTTGAGTTAAATTTTACTATGCAAGTTATATGTGTGTGTGTGTGTGTGTGTGTGTGTGTGTGTGTGTGTGTGTGTGTGTGTGTGTGTGTGTGATTTTCTCAAACTACTAATATTCAAATTGAGTGTGTAGGGAATTAATAGGGAATTAACCATGGTATTTATTGGAGAACCAACAGATAAACCTATGTACAAATTGTGAAACCAAGGTTGAACCCATTGAAGAGATTTAAACCTCATTGTTACATAATTTAATTTGTAATTGTAATTTGAATGTATGTATAAGGTTAATTCATTATGTAATTAGTCAAAAGTCAATTGTAAGGTGTAATATAATTTTTTGGTGTCAATTGAAACATGTCATGTATATGTGTAAATGACATGTCAATTAGGGTTTGGCAATGAGACCCTTAGACTAAAACTAAACTTAAGTAGGAGCTTAAGTTAATCACATTTTTTTAGAGGTATCATGTGAAGTCCCACAAAAGAAGAATTTGAATTAAAAAAATTAATTCACTTTTAGAAGCCAAAAAGTGATCATAGGAGCTTAATTTAGTGGGATTTAAGTACCACTAGAAGGCCCAAGCAAATTTAGGGACCCTCCAAAAGACACATTTTCCAAAAGTTGCAAAAATGGAGAATTCTTATGTCCTTACCCTTATCCCCATACTTTCTGAAACTTGCATTAATGGTAGGAGACACTTATGATGTCCAAGGACTTAGGGTCAAATCAAGAAGTGATTGCTAGTAGGTGGGTGGGATTTGGAGGCCTTTTTAGAGGGCCTTGAATAACTTAGTTATTCCAAGTTATTTCAAGTAGGCACTTAGGTAGTTATTCCATGAAGATGTCTCAAATAACTCGTAACTAGTTAGTCTAAGTTATTGCTTGAGTAGTTTTCCTAAGTACTTACTCTAACTAGTTATCCTAAGTAGGTATGATAAGTGGTTACAAGTTGGTTATCAAGAAAAGCTTATAAAAGACAAGGATTTGGTAATGAAAAGGGGGGAAGAGCTTTTGCAAAGGAATAACTTTGCAGAAATATTTAGAGAAACTTTCAATAAATAATGATTTCATATTATGTAAAGGTTTTTGGGTTGATACTTTCTCGAAAATAATAAAGAATGCATTTGTTTGTGTGTAAAAATGTCTCTCTAATTTATGCTTGTTAATTTATCATATGTTAAATTAGTATCTCCTTTATGCATTTGTATGGATTATGTACAATCCATGCAAAGAAAAATGTCTATCTCTTGGTATCTTGATGTGAATGCACTAGAATAGTTTATCTTTTCATATGTTAGGGTCTACTACTATCCACTCTTTTTAATTGTTGCATTTTATGCTCAAAACCCCTTTACAAATTGTTTTCTTTTAGGAATCTCATTTGGTGTTTGTATGTATATTCTTTGAGTTTTTTTTGTTCATCTTATTTAGATTCATGTTATATCCCTTTATACTTTCAAGTGAAAAGTACACCAAAATAAAAATACACCCATCATATGAGGGAGATGCCCCTCTCAAATGCAAAGGAAGATTGCAATTTGATAGTGATTAGCTAAAATCTCTCCAACTATTGGCATAATTGTTACTGTTCATAGAGAAAATAGGGTCAATTTTGAAGATAAACTCATAACCACAAAAAACCAAAAAGATCTCCTTTGCCCAAACCTTTTGAGCTCTAATACCAGATAATGTAGCCAAAATTCTTCAAATAATTAACTAAAATATAAGAGAGAAAGAATAGAAAGATAAATTTCAGAATTACCTCTAGTGAAAATGAAGAATCGTAGCCTACTTCGTCACAACCCTTTAAATCAACCCCATAAATCCATTGGGACATCTTAGCAGGATAACCCTATCATTGACTTTCCTCGTACCCCTCAACTTTCTCATTATGTTATTCCTTGTGTCAATTCAAAAGCAATTTGTGCTTCTCTTGATGAATTGTAAGCTACATTCAACAAACATATAGAGGCCCCTCATCCAAAGAGGGACCTCTCCCAAATCGATTCCCTACTTGGTCCTAATGAGGCTAATTCAGGATTCATCCAACATATGCCTAAGCTCAAACACAAAACCCAAAACACCCAAAAAAACATTCTGGAGAAAATTAAGAAAATCTTAAGCCACAAGTTCATGAACCAATCTATGATTCCTCTAATGTTGCCTCCCACTGATGTTCTCGCTTCTCTCTCTTAGTAAACCTCTTTGAAAGCAAGAACATCAGGGGGAGGCAACATCAAGCCAACTAAGATCCCAAGAAAGAAACTCCTTAAATTCTCCACAATCTTCCAAGCTCCTATGGATATTGAAAATTATAGGTTTTCAAATTACTGCCAAATTCATATCATGGAATGTCAAAGGACTTGAGTCCCCTAGCTGAAAGTATGTTATGAAGAGGTTTTTGAGAAACCATAATGGTGTTGATTTTCTCTTCCTGCAAAAAATCAAAGCAATTGATTTTCAACTTCATATATCTCTCAAATGTATTTTGGAGGATGCAAAGTCTTCTTCACAAAGCATTAAAAAGGCAAGGGAGGGCTTGTTGAGATAATGGGTGTTGCACACATTGCATAGTATTGTTATATTTTATTATGTAAAGTTGCACCTAGGACTACCTAGATGGGCATGCAACATGTAAAGATTTCCATGGGATATACTTGATGATGTAATTATTTAACATTCAGGAAAAGAATTAAATGTCTAATATTAAATGTGGGATCAATGGGTTAGACAACTCACAGTTTATGTAATACTACTTGGTGGTTTTGTGGGACTTTCTACTATATAAGAAGCCACAAAGGTAGTTGTAGAGACAAGACAAAAATGAAAAAGGCAAAAAGGAAAGTCAAGCAAGATAGGGCTTGACAAGTTAGCCAAGGGAGCATTTGTGAAGGTTGGAAGCATGGCATTAGATGTTTGGATTCATGATTGTTCACATGGATTGTTTGTTTGTGGCTATGGCTTTGAAGGCTTCCATGGTTGTATTGCAATGGTGATTTCTTGAATAATACGTGGTGATAAACGCTTTTGGACACTAGGTTTTTTCCCTCAATGAGGGTTTCCCAAGTTATATCTTGTGTCACATTTTTTGTGGGTATGTTTTCTAGTCTCTTTCACATGGATTTTAATTATGTATTTATTTCAAATCTATTATGTGTTATTTGTAAGAAATTATATTTTTTGTTGCAAGTTGCCTTGCAAGGACTACCATTCTAACTAGTCACAGGTGGCACAAATGCATCTATTATTAGGGCTCCTCTCCTTGCAACATAATTTTTTGGGTTATCTTGAACCTAGATGGTAAAGACAAAAGAGTTTGATTTCCTGTGCTCCCAAGGACCACAATGATAGAAGAACCCTTTGGAATTGGATGTGCCAACTAAAAGACATTCCTTGGGAGTTTATTGGGGATTCCAGTATGGTATAAAGACAACAAGAAAATTTAGGATGTTCCAAATTTGATTTGAAAAAAGAAGAAAAGTTCTTTTGGACTAAGATGGGTTGTAAGTATAATCTCTTTGACCCTTTGACCGATAACAAGAATGGACATAAAGGAATTTAGCACATGTGCTCTAAATTCAAAAAGGGTGTGAGGAGGATATATTTTAGATTAGATAGATTCAATGCATGTAGGAATACTTTCAACTTTAGAAAAAAATGAAGAAGGTGATTGTGTACAAGTTTTCCCTTACACTCTCTTGAAGAAGGTGATTGTGTACAAGTCTTCCCTTACACTCTCTTTGATCACCATCACATAGTAGCATCAATATTTTTGTTTAATCAGAACCAAGTCATCCCTCAAAAATCTGATGGATTTTCCCTTAATACTTCTCTCCTTAAATATGAATATACTAGGAATATTGTCTTCGTAATCAGATGGTATAACCATAATATTGTCAAACACGGGTGATATCCAGAGATGGAAGACTATGACTGAAAGCTAGAAAAGGCTCTTCTAAATTGTGGGGTAGAAGAAAGCTAAAGACTCTAGATTCAAAGAATGTACCATTCACAAATCTCTAATTGAAGCTAAAAAAATTACTCAGGTTAGGAAAAACCACATAACTAGGATACTCTAGACAATCTAACCATTGCCATAGATTCATTAATAAAGATAACACATTCTAAGATTTAGGGAGCTAAAACAAGGACTAGAATTAATTTATTAGAACATGCTGATAAGGGGACGAGATAATATTTCTAGCTATTGAATATGAAAGAAGCCATAGACAAGATAGACCATATTTGTGAGGATGGTAAGGATATCTATGATCAAGGAGATATTCTTAAAGCTTTTTCCAACTATTACTCTAAACTTTTCACCTTGGAAGAGGTGGATGATTCTATGAGTAGAAAGTGGGATAGAATCAAAAGTCTTATCCTAATGCGGAGTGCATAGCAAAAGGGTAAATAAAGCCCAGTCAAATAGATTCAAACACTGCATAATTACCAAGACAATATGACTGTGCCTGACGGTCAGCGGGAACAACAATTCCCAAACATATCATATTTCATTAATTCAACTTGTTGTTACATCTTGTCTCTCCTCTATTGAGACACCATCCACTATCCTCTTTTATTCTACCATTACTCATGTCTCCCCTTGTCCCTTATCGGATTTCCTTACATTATTTATAGCTTTGCAAAAACTAAATAACTAACTCCACTAATTACTAACTTACCACAATCGAAAACATTCCTATTCTAAACGCATTAAATAAACTATAAAGTTATCATGGTTTATTCAAACCTTTCTAAATATCAATGATACTTAGACCACTTAGACTTAAATTCAAATTTTCATAGCATCGATTTATCGTGCACTCCATAGTTCTTGACTTTGATCTTGGTTCTCCTGCACCATACTCCCCGACTTTGAAATTGTTCCAAGTCCTCTTGGAAAGCTCTATCAAAAAAACTTTATCAAATGTAGCTCCATGTCTTCTCATATCTTTGACACATTTGTACTCAGCTCCTTGATGCTCCATCCTTACTTGTTTTCATGAATATCTTGTGACTGTACTTTCTTCCTTGCCATGCTTCTCCATGCTTGATTCTTGCTATCCACACTGATTATCCATGTTTTCATACACCTTTTGGAAGTGTGTGCCCTGTACTCTCCTTCTACACCTTCATTTCTTCTTCTTGTGCTTCGGAGTTAGTGACCAAATTAGTATAAAGAAAAGGACATAACATAGCCCTGTCATTATCATATGACAATCATCCAAAGGTACAATATCACATAATATTTTATCAACATATGGACCAATACTAAAAGAAATATATTATTGCTCTTTGACATCAACCCATTGATCATTATTCATTCCATACATTCTATAAGGTGTAGAATGTGCTATCTTCTCAATATTCAACTTAGAAATCATATCACCTGACACAAGATTAGTGAGAGTACCACTAGAAAAAACAACCCTGCATACCTTACCCCTACATTTGCATTGTGTCTTGAATATGGATGACATCTGAATGTACCTTGTACCATCACTATCTGCCATGATGACCTGCTACCAACCTTCTTCAAATAGAAACCTCAGAAAACACCTTTAATCCAAGATCTATCCAACTTAGAATCACCACTGGGAACACTCTTGGAGGATGATTCAACTCAAAGCATCAACAAAGGACTCCTGGTCTTCAAAATCTCAAATCTTCACCCCAAACCGGATCTTTTATTGTGCTATGATACCAATCTGATGCAGAGCATCATAAAAATCAACCAATTAGTGGGATGCATAATAATCCCTTTAAAATATATTAAATAAATTTCATAATTAGAGGAATCTTACAAGGTAAAACAAAACATTTTCCAACATAAAAATATCAACCTTTCTTCATTCACATATCCTAATTTCTATAGCTAATTCCATTATTCATAACTTTAGTTCTAAATATCTTCTTGAAAAAAAATTTGGTATAGTTGTTCCAAATTAGAAATAATAAAACATATCCAAAGATGAGCCAAAATAAATAAATCTATTGAAGTTTATAGTCTGTATACATAGACTCATTTTCTCTGTCATAAACTAGAAATAAAACTAGTAACCCTTCCTAGGGAATCAAATAACTTTATCAAGATGATTCCAAATTACATCAAACCAATTTCTACTCAACCTTATATGAGACTAGTTTCAGAATATATAATCCATTAATCCTTACAATGCATGAATCATTCTACAAGGACCAATTGTGTCTTGTAACTTCAGTGGAGATCTGTAAAAACTAGTCTTCATCAAAATGAACATAACTTACACAAATTTGAATGAAAATAACTCAAAAAAATTGTAAATCAACCTTGATTCACATATATTTCCAATTAATATAAATAAATTTTCTGATTCATTCAAATGTGATCATTCCAAACATTTCAATTTGACTGTAGTTGGGCATCCTCAAATCTGCAATTTACAAGCTTTTCTAAAACCTGCATAGCTTCTTCATTTCTAAATGAAATAAATCCAAACCAAATCCAAAAGAAATTTTATTCACTTATCTATCCCAATATACAATATTTACATGGTTTCCAGGCTGTACATGGTCGTACAAGACCTACCAACACTAAAACTAAAAATCCAATCAAAATAAGAACACAAGATATTACCAATTGTGTTTCAAAATGTATCTCTTCCTTTATTTATTCTTTGGTTCAACAATAAATCTATTTTTACATATATTTTGGTTGTTTATAACTTCCAAACCACCCTTTAAACCAACCCATTACATTCTTTTAACCCTTTTGCATTTTTGACAACAATTTATGCACTTTATGCATTTTTACATTTCAACTTTCATACAAACCCAACCTAGACCAACATTATGACTCAAATGACTTTAGATGGATGTCAATAGATCCATTCACCTATGAAATAAATATTTTGACATTATTTTTCATTTTAAGACCTCCTCTTTACAACTTTGACAACTTATTACGAATGGCTTCTCTAGCCAGTATATCTTGACTCAAAAGACTCAAATATATAATAAATGGATCACATTATTTCAAAATATGACTTAATGTCTATAAACCTATTTGTTCTCTTGAAATTTAGGTGCCTCTGCACCATAATCCCAACCTTGAAAATTTTCCAAGTCCCTTGGAAACATGCAATCAATAACCTGGAAGAAAAAAATATTAGATAAAAATCCTCATCTTCACCTTCATTTTCCTTTGCCTCTTCATGCCTTTATCACCGTCATCATTTCCCTTAAGGACATAGGACTGTCCCTAAAATCATCTTTTCAAATACTCCTATTAGTGGAGCATTAATTGCTACAACTCAACGGTGCCTTATCAGTCAGAGATCCACCTTTACTATTTCTGCTTCAAACTCACCACAAACAACTCTCCCCTATGCCTCACCTAGGATTCCTCCTCTTTGTCTCTCTCCCTAGTCTCTCAGAAATCAACTCGACCAATCCTTGGCCCTTGACCATTTATCTTACCCAATATTAGATCCTAGAAGATGCCTCTCTCTTCACATTGCACCTTCTACCCAGCTTTATCTCCATTGGAGAATGGTTATGATAGACCTTCTCTTGTCTACCCATCATCCCAACCTTCATATGCAGCAAGACGGATAAGCACCTACAACTAGAAAAACTTATTAAAAAAATAGAAAATCTCCAAGGTCCTAGCATGGATTGCCTCTATCGGTGCTCTATCCACACACTCAAGATTTTCAAGCTCTGATACCAATCTGATGCGAAGCGCATAGTAGAAGGGTAAATAAAGCCCAGTCAAATATATTCAAACACTGCATAATTACCAAGAAAATATGACTGTGCCTGATAGGCAGTAGGAACATTAATTCTCAAACATATCATATTTCATTAATTCAACTTGCTATTACATCTTGGCTCTCCTCTATCGAGACACCATCCACTATCCTCTTCTATTCTACCATTACTGCTGTCTCCCCTTGTCCCTTATCGGATTGCCTTACATTATTTATAGCTTTGCAAAAACTGAATAACTAACTCCACTAATTACTAACTTTCGACAATAAAAACATTCTTGTTCTAAACACATTAGCTAAACTATAAAGTTATAATGGTTTATTCAAACCTTTCTATATATTGATGATACTTAGACCACTTAGACTTACATTCAAATTTTCATAACATCAATTTCTCGTGCACTCCATAGTTCTTGACTTTGATCTTGGTGCTTCTACACTATATCCCTAAGAAAATTAATGAAGAAGATAAATATATGCTTGAACAATTGATATTGAAAGAGGAAATTATTAATGCAATCATGAAGATGAGTGATGAGAAGGTACCCAGGCCTGATGGATTTCTAATTGATTTCTACAAGACTAATATTGAGCGGATTTGGCAAGATCTATTGATGCTTTATGAGGAAGTCATAGATAATGGATCCCTAGGCTTTGCAATTAACTTGAAACTTATCCAACTAATTTCAAAAGATGGTGATAAAGGCTTAATCAAGAATTGGAGGCATGTTATCCATCTTAATGTGTCATAAGATTCTATCAAAAGCTCTTTCTCCAAGATTGGAAAACATCATTCCCAAGGCAATCAACTCCACACAAACTATCTTTATTAAAGGGAGATACATTTTAGATAATTTAATTACTTGTTGGGAGGCCATGGAATGGTCTAGAAGTTGGGGACAACACGTATGTATGTTTCTAGTAGATTATAAAAAAGAATATGACAAAATTGAATGGAAATACATCATGATTATGTTAGTAGGGCTTGGCTTTCTTGTTTTTTTAACAAAATGGTTATGTTTCTCATAATCAATGCTATAACCCCAACGAAGATAAATGGTACTAGATCCAACTCCTTTGGCCTCTCTAGATTAATCAGACAAGGGTTCTCATTAGCCTCATTATAGTCTATTAAAGTAACAAATTACCTATTATATATATTGAGAGATAATTCTTTATATCAAAGGGATTGTGCTTCTCAACCAATAGGATCTAACTAATATTGAATTTGCAAATGATAAAACCTTTCTTATATGGTTATCAAAAGAAAAAAAATATTGAAAATCTTGTTACCAAGATACATACCTTTTGTTCTACTTCTGGTAGTAAAGTCTCATTAACCAAGTCTATCATGTTAGTTTAGGAGGGTAGTCCCCAAATTTGGTACAAAAAATTAGGTATTTCTTGGGAAGCCCTAAGCACTAGGTAAGATACCTTGGTATCTCATTCTTGGTTCATCCTAATCAATTTAGGAATTGGTCAAGACAAAGATTGATAAGAAACAATACTAATGGAACAATGGGTACTTATGTTTAGTGGGGAGATTGTAGGTATGCCAAAAAGTCTTATCATACTATATATTATTCTTTTGCTTGGCTATTCAACCAAGCCCATATTAACTATGCTCAAAAAGCTATAAGAATTTTTTTGTGGTCTAATGGCAAATGAAAGAAGAGGTATGGTGTTAGAAGGGATGAGCGTGTTAGAAGAAAAGAGTTGGGGTGTCTTAAGCAAAAAGATCTTAGATGGCAAGGCATTTCCCTTGCCATCAAATGGGTTTCTAAGGCCACCCAAGGAAAAGAACCATGTATAATTCTAATCAAGAATAACATATCAATGGGTGCTTCTATTGATGCTAAATCTTGAAATGGTTTACACATCAGTGATCTCTCAAGTAAACTGAAGCTCAAAGTTGAAGCTTCCCTAATATTTCAAGCTATTTGGAAGCCGTGGGAAAAAGTAAGACATCTAATATTTGGGAATGATTTGGTTTATCATCATCAAAACATCTATGGGGAAAAATCTATTTGGTGGATCTCAAAAGAAATGATAAGCCCCTTGTCCTTCTTCAAGATTGTCCTGCAAAGAGATGGTCCATACATGTTATTACTAAGTTCAATGATATTATATCTAAAGGTAATCTTATTAGTTGGCACGAAGTGATTTCAATGCATATTGTACCTCTCTCACAAAAAAGGATCTTTTCCATCCTAGAAGAGGTATGTGGTACTCTCAATCTCCTGAGGTTGATGATAAGCTCTCCCTACTAAGATGGCCATATGGGTCTCCCTTGTGCTCCACCAAGGCAAAAAATGTATATAACCTTCTCTTGGATTCCTTTGTCATTCTTGAACATTGTAATTCCAAATGGTCTTGTTACCTTGACCATCAAAATTGGATTAGAATCCTTGGTAACCTTTGACACTTACCCATCAAGCCCAAAACTCAATGTTTAATGTGGGAGATGCTCTTGCACAGGCTTCCCTTCTTTAATTTGATGGTGAACCCTCTACCCAATTAGTTTGTCAACTCCTTGAATCTATTCTCCATGTTTTCTTTTATTGCCCCTTTGTGAAGGTGGTTTGGAAGTCCTTAACATCTATGTGGGAAATTTGATTTCTATTTTTCAAGTGATATTTGGTTTTATTCCTAGGACTGATAAAAATAATGTAATATTTTATACTTTATTTTTGCTCCTCTTATGCTTTGGCACATCTATAAGATTAGGAATGATGATATTTTTTAGGGTAGTCATATAATTTTTATCTAGTCTTTGTGAAGACTCGTTCATTTAACATATCCATGCATGTTATTATGACTCTACAAGTGAAAGATCATCCATTGGCTAAAGTCATCAAAAAATGCACATTCAACCTTAGGAAAGAAGGCATCCCCTTTGAATTTTAGTGATTTCAGTTATTTCATGACATTAGTTAGAGCAATGGTTTATATGAATTTTTATAGATACTTGCCCCATATTTGCATGTGTATGATGTACTTGTATCTTTTACTTTATGTGTGACATTTTTTATGTGGTTGAGGGAGAGAGTCATAGTCACCTGCTAGTCAGGATCTACACAATGCACCACTTCCTGCCATTGTCTATTTAGTTTAGACTATATGTGTATGTACATGCTCAAAATTTATGCA
The DNA here is from genome assembly GCA_028749045.1 of Cupressus sempervirens. NCBI lineage: Eukaryota > Viridiplantae > Streptophyta > Pinopsida > Cupressales > Cupressaceae > Cupressus > Cupressus sempervirens. The sequence goes on from CM053785.1 coordinate 983,484,089, forward strand.
GATTGCAAGCACCAGGTATCAACTTCCCTAAATTGACAGGAAATCATATTGTATTGCAGTATCTTAATGGTAAAAGAGGGGAGATAATTAGTCCAAATCATAACCCTAAGCCAATTGTTCTAGAAAGTAGGATAAGTATCTGAGTTGTTTACCTTTTGGAATTCGTTTAGTGACATGAATTCATGATTTTGACCCTGGAGTTTGATTATGTTCTTTGTCTTCAGTTGAGTTGTCATATTTAGTCTTGTGAGTGTGTTGTGATTTTCAGTTATAATCAAATCAAATTAAAAGATAATTTAATAGAAATTTTATAAAGAAAAACCAATATTTATTTAATTGAGAAATTAACTAAATTAAAGAATTAAATTTAAAGATATAATTAAAGTTCTAATTTTGGCATAAGCATATTTATTTAATTTAATAACAATAAATTTAGGAGTTTCATTTTTATAATAAACTCTAAATATTATTATTTGTTAGGTTAATAAATATTTTATTAAAAACATCTTGTGAATTAATTAAAAAATGAAAAAAATTGATTTAATAAAGATATTTTAATTAATTTGTAAAAAGGTTGCACATGAAAATTAAAATATAATAAAATAATTAAGGAAAAGGGTTTCACGTGATTGCAAAATTGAAGCCCTAATTTGGGGAAAAACTCTTTATTAGGAAATTAGAGTTTATTTCTTAATACTAAGATTTGGAGGAGCCAATTTTCGAGAAGAAGGTTTTCGGAATAAGGGAAAATTTCTTGTGAGCTCCGTGTGTTCATTATTTTAGCATCAAATTCAAGTAGGATCTTGTGGGTTTTGCACAATAGTTTTCATTCTTTGATTTCTCTATCTTCTTCATGTTTGTTGTGGGTCTGTTTTTAGAATTTTAAATTGAGTTGAAACCCTTGTTGCAAATTTCATTATTCTTCATTTTGGAATCATCTGTATATGAATTGAGAATTAGAAACCCTCATTTTATAAATTTTTAAAATATTTTTAAATGGTTATTAATTAATTTAATTAATATAGTTTTAATTATTATTTATTAAATTTTAAATATTATTATTTATTATTTATTATTTTATTATTAGATTAATAATTATTTATTAATAATTTAGTATAAGTTTGTTTTTTTTTTATTGATAAATGACCGAAGCCTTTGATTAACTTTAAATAAAATGATACAGCTTAGGTTTCTCTATTCAAACAAGCACTAGTAGGAAAGAATGGAGAAGAAAACCTCTAGTCTCATCCGAGACCTTAGTCCTTTATTATTACACTATAATAGGGGCATACCCCAATTTCACATATGAGTATTTATTACAAAGAAAGTCGACAATAATTCTTATCTGAATATGAGAGCTCTAGAGTGATCTAAATCAACCATATTTAATTTGCTCCAAATGAACCAACTGACCAGAGCTTAAGATGCTTAGTAGGCATCCCTTCTTTGTTGTTTTGTTAGTAGCTCACAAATCTATTAAATAGAAATCCACTTAACAAGAAGTCATTAGTAGTGTCAGTAAGTGATACAGATGAATAACCTAATAAGCAATTTACAGTCTTCGTCAGTCTTGCTCAAAAAATTTGAGTGATATTACCAGCCCTACTTGTTCCTACTTATTCTTAGAAAACAAGTATTGAAGCCAAATCTATCTTGAAAAAATCAAGGAATAATACCACATGCTTAGAAAAATGTAATTATCCTGGTCATCATTAAATATTAATCAATTATTTAATTGAATTTCTTAACTTATGAAAGGATTAAATTTGGAGACTAGCTTATTAGATTATTTGAGGTCTATTTAATTTAATTAACTTGATTAGCTTCATGAACTAGTAGTTTCACAATGAACACCGTCATACTACATAAGTTACAAATCAATTTATAATAATACAAAGTATCAGATCTTGAGGGCTTGGGCTATCTCGGAGGCACTAAAACTCATGATATCAGTTGCCTGAAAAAAAGTTAAGTTGAACAAAACCAATAGATTAAGAAGTAACAAAACTAAACAATACTAGGATAAACCCTAATAGGTCGAATATCCAAGCTGCATCATGAAAGCCTAATTTACGCAAAGGGTAATCTGATACTGAAGGACCTAGATGAGGGGATTTGATCAAAACATGACTACTACTACCTACTGCTCTGTAATAGGCCTAATTACTTCCACTTAGGAAGCTGAAAAAACTCCCATTCTCAAGTAGTTACTACTGGGTAAGATGAAGTGACAATAGTGCAATAGGAATGAAAGCTAGCCATTAAACATCTAATATGAAAAAGGAACTAAAAGGACAAGGTATCTGAATTACAAGTCTACCTTTAGAGTATTAAAAGATGATGGAAATAGGAACATATTAAAAAATAGACCCATCAAGTAGATTCCTCGATGTGTCAAAATTTCAACTACCATGTCTTCTTCATTAGAGTAAAGCCTTAGTCATATTTAGATAAAGCTACAATCGCATAAGATGTTCCTATCTTAATGCAAATGTCTCTTGAGAAGATTGAGAGTAACTAGAACTGGCATGAAATAAGAAAAGGAAGGAGAGGAAGCTCAAGGGGAATAAAATGATTATTGATCTCTAATAATTAGGAAATTTTTCCCATTAGCCCCCTCATTACCAATTGATCAGCCTTCTTATTACCTTCCCGATATATGTGGAATATCTCGGTATCTATCAACTTATCAAGAACATTAAGGACCTCCTCTAAATTTGAATTTAGAACCTAATTAGGCATAGCTCTATTGCTAATAGATTTTAGGATGATCTGGGAATCACCTTCAATGATAATTTTGGAGAGTCCTAGTTTTAGTCAGAGTTGGAGCCCATCTTGCAATGCTTCCAACTCAGCAAGGTTATTAGTGGTTGGGACAATGGATTTAGCCCTTCTAGCTATCCAAAATCCTGAATCATTGGTGATAATACAACCTGTACCTACTATACCCAGGTTGCCTTTGGATGTGCCATCAAAATTTAACTTATACCATCCCATGGGAGGGGGTTTCCATCTACATTATTCCCTTTTCTCTTTATTTTCTTTTTATGAGTGAGTAGAGGGTTGATGAGGTTAGTCCAATTTTTCTTGATAAATCTGTCATAGTTAGAGAAAGATCCTTCTTCCAACTGGTACTTCTTGAGATAAGAATTAAGTGTCTCTGCTATGCTTGCCTCCATCTTTTTAACAATCTCATCTAGTTGTGTTTCCTGATCCCTAAATAATCTTCTATTTTTTTCTTTCCATACCTCCCAAATGAGGATAGAAGGGAAAATATTCCAAAAGTTGGTGGTCTAGCTAGTGAGAAGATTAACTAATGAATTTGGCATGGGGGTGTGCCAACCCAACATGTGCCTAAGTTAGTCCCAACAGTGTTGGGTGTAATGGCAACTGAATAAAATGTTGTTTGTATCTTCGCTATTTTATCTACATAACACTCATTTAGAGGGTCCTTCAAAACCCAACTTGTAGAATCTATTAGCTGTGAGGATCTTGTTTTGATATGCCAACCATAGAAAGAACCCAACCTTTGGTAGGCAGGATGGGTCCCAACATAGTTTGAGTGGGATATTCACCTTGTCCCCACTTTGGGAGTTAGTAAGGGTTTTATAACCATCCTTAACCCTATATTTTCCATCATTTGAAGCTATCCAAACAAGCTTGTCATTCCTCTCCAGTTGTTTGATTTTTCTACTTTTGATGATCTTTTCATATATTTCTTTTTTTGAAGGTGTTAAATCTATATTGTCTAGAGCTTTCCGCACCCAACTAATCATACCATTCTGAGAAATATTTATTTTTTAATTACTAACCTTGCAACCCCATAAATTGACTAATTTCTCTTTGATTACTGTTGGAAACTCCAAGTTGTCTATAGGGGGATGTATGTCCCATGAGTCCTCCTACAATAAGGTATCATCCCCCTTGCCAATATCCCAAGTGAAATATTTTCTGATGAGGGCTTGGCATTTGATCATAAAATTTGAACTTTTAGATCCTTTAGTGAGGGTCTTCATTCTAAAAATAGAGAAGAGGTCTGCTTCATTAAGGTACTTATTATACATAATTTTAGCCCATTTCTTGTTTCTTTCAACAAAGAGGTGCCATATTAGTTTGGCCCCAAATGCTTCATTTTTCCAAATTAAGTTTTTGATGCCTATCCCTCCTGCATCCTTTAGATAACAAATATTTTCCATCTAATGAGTGCAAGCTTTTTGGAATCCTTGTCATTCCATAGGAAACTTCTAAGTAAAGTTTTGAACTTCTTATTAATATTCTTGGGTAGAGGGAGGCAATAAAGGGGATAGATAGGGATGGCAAATAGAATAGATTTTATCTTGGTTATTTTGCCTGCTTTCGAAAGCAATTTATCTTTCCAGCCCCCTATCCTTGTCTCTAGTCTACCCAAAATATTTTGCCACACCTTGGTGGATTTACTTTCTTTTTCTAGTTCAATACCCAAGTATTTGCATGAGAATTCACCCTTCTTATGCCCCATGATATGATAGATCTACTTTTCTATTTTTGGCTTTGTGTTAGTGAAGAAGATTTTAGATTTTGCTGCATTTATTTTTTGGCCCAAAGCTGCAATGTAAAGTTGAATGATGGATCTAATATTTAATGCATCTCTCATAGAATTGCTACTAGGTAGAATGGTTTCATCTACAAATTGTTGATGTTTGATATCGGGAATATTTTATGTCACCATAATACCCTTGATATCCCCTCTACTGTATGCAGCAGAGTGTGCTTTCCCAAAGGCTTCCCCATAATGATATATAGAAATGGAGAGAGGGGATCTCCCTACCTAATACCTCTAGAAGTTTTGACGAAGCCCTTTGGGATCCCCTTTGAAAACATTGAGATCTTAGTGGTTGAGATGCATTGATATATAAGGTTGATCCATTGGCGAGTGATGGCATATAACAATAGATGATTTTTAGCCCCTTTTTATGAACATTTGTCTATATCTTGTTAAAACTTATCATCAATTAAGCCTAGTATTTTGAACCTTTCAATGTATAAAGTATGAACTTATGGCATGAAAATGATAGTTGATATTATGTTTAAAAAGGGGGTTCATTATGTTAAATCTTTCTTCATGTATGTTTAACATGGGTAGGTCTTCCTACAACAAAAAATATTGTGGAACCATTAGTTGAATGGTTAATGTTTTTCTTATAAATTAATAAATATGAATAGATGTTGTCAGAAGTTTTGTATATATCATTGATGATCACAGGAATTAAAGTCAAGCAAGAATCAACTGGATGACCACAAAAGACTCACGTTGAGGAAGCGTTGGTGTTAATGGACTTGGCAAAAAAACTTAGAAGGAACCTGTTTTCATGGATGACAAGTGGGACCTGACAAATCAGTTGAGTAGAAAAGTAAGCATTGAATCGGTTAGTTAAGCATGCATGGAACTATTATGGATACCTGGATTCCTAGAGGATGGTTTAAATCAGAGGAACAAATCTAGCATCCTTTGTGCTCTATATTTGTGGGAATTCAAGGAATAGTTAATGCTTTTATGTTTGCATGTTGTAATGGACTATCCTTAGGGAGGAAGTTGTAAATTTAGGACTTTGTTATTCCTTCCTTTTAAATAAGACCTTATCTATATTCGAAAGGTAAGGAGAGGAAAATAATAGAAGGATAGTGGAATTGTTGGTTATCTATTTTTTTATGTACCACTACATATTTGAATGAATATATGGTTTTGATGAGTTCTTACACTTTTATCTAAGATTATCTTTCCTTCATTCTTCCATGGGGGCCCACACGGAAGGTGGATTTCACTTTAGTCATTGGGAGTTGTTCAGTTTTCTAAGCTAAGTGTAGAACTGTTGTTTCTGTAGCCACTACAAATAGAACCAGTTATCGTTCCTGCAGCAATAGGTGCATAGGTGAATGGCTAAGTAGTTAAAATCTCCTTCTAAGAATTTGATAATTGTCTTTTCTAGTGGTAAAATAGATTTCCTTAATAGCACTTGCATTCAAAGTAGTAGTAGCTTTTAGTGGAAATTAGAGCATATGCTTTATAGACATCATCTCAAGTTCATGCTCCCGGATTGATATTTAATGGAGATCAACATAGTACTTTGGTAGTAAAGGATGTCCAATCCTGTAGCTAAAATGGTGTTATATTGGATAGACATTTTTGGCGCCATTGCCAAGGATGGTGTCAATCTAGTATTCACTATAGAGTCACCTAGTTAGTTTCATTTTTATTATTTTGCATGCATAGGAGAATAGACCATCTTGGAAGATTTCTTCCCAACTTCAATTAGGAAGATCCTTTTCCTGAAGAAGAAGAAGAAGAAGAAGAAGAACTGTTTGAGAACACCTTTGCAGAAATACTGAATCAAGAACACTCACCAACCACATCTAAAGAATCCCTCCATTTAAATAATCTTTTTGCTGAGCCTGAATATCAAGATAATCCACTAGCTCTAATCATTTATCAACCCTCACTAGTACATCCAAAAATGGTAATTGCTCAACCTACATTTCCATTTCCAATCCCTCCTTAGCAAGTTAACCAAAATCTAAAGAATATACCCTCTGCTACCCTACCAAAATTTTATGGTCTCATTACTGAAGATCCATAGACCTTTCTCTTCAAGTTTGACATTCTTTTTCAAAGCTATGATTACACCATAGATGCCCACAAACTAAAGTTGTTCCCATCAACTCTCAAGGAGGCTGCTTTGAGATGGTTTATGAGTCTAGATGCCAATGTTGTGCTAGACTAGCAACAAATGAGCAATCTATTCCTTGATAAATATAAGGAATATTGTAGAGGTCATGATTTAAAAGGAGATGACATTTTCAAAATGTCACAAAGGTAGGATGAGACTTTGGAGGACTATGTTTCCTGGTTCATGTTTAACTTGCAGCATAATACGCAGCATTAGGTACTCCTCAAGACCCACTCCATAATTATAGTGGTAATAGTCAATGGAAATAGCAATGGGGTATTCATAATAATTGGTAGTAGCCTCACCAAGGGTGGCAATAGCCTAACCAAGGTTGGTAGTAGCCTAACCAAGGTTGGTAGTAGCCTAACCAAGGGTGGCAAAAACCTCAGCAAGGTTGGAACCAAACTCCTCTGGGTTCGCAGAACTAGCAGCAATAGCATTAGCCAACCTTGCCACAGCCTCCCCAACAACAAGCTTTAATGCCTCGTATAGCCAATATATCCCCTCCTAAACAACCACAAATGCCTGTACAACCTGCACCTAACCTGAATAATGTAAAATCCTTACGCCAACAACAAAGTTATTCCATTACCTTGAATGATATTCATCTACGATTTGGAACAATGCTTACATCACCTCAGCAGCCCATTATAATAGAAGTATATGATACAAATGTTGAGTCAATCCAAGAACCTACCAACGTTGTCTCTCCTATAGCAGGTTGGCAGAACAAGTATTGCCAAATGAGAATCAAGTTGCATTAGATTTGCTTGATCCACTCAAGCAAATGATGGTGAAAATACCCTTGCTTGATGCAATAAAAGAAGTTCCCATATATTCAAAAACTATCAAGGAAGCCTGTGTTAAAACTCTAGGAAGGAAAAAGAAAGACCCAAAGACCATCCATTTCCTTGGCCAGCTTTCTAATCTTATGCTTCATAACCCACGGATACCCAAGTATGCAGATCCTAGAAGTCCAATAATAACCCTTTCTATTCAAGGAATACAAGTGCAGAATGTCCTGATAGATTTAGGAGCATCCATTAATGTAATGACCAAGGAAGTGATGTGCAAGCTAAACATTATTGGTCTCAGACAAACTCTAACAAATTAGCAAATAGTTCTACTATTGTTCCCAATGGTATGTTGGAGGATGTCATTGTTACATTACATTCATGGGATTACCCTATTGATTTTGTAGTTCTTTCTCCAAAAAAAACTACTGGGGGATATCCTATCATCCTAGGATGACCATGGTTAGCAACAATAGATGCCTATATTGCATGTCGATCAGGAAAGATTACCATTTCAGATGGTACAAATACTAAAAAATTAACCCTGTATTCTCCTACTCTGCATCTACTCCAAGATGACCAAGTTGTGGGAGATCTTGAAATGGCTTGGATTCTTTTAAATAGCTGATGATGATCTCAAGAGAGTCATTTCCTCTATCATCCTGAATGAGTATGGAACACAACCCAAGACATCTTCTAATCATGAGTGTGTTTTAGAAAGCATCTTGCCTTTGCCATTTCACTCTCATTATTATGAGTTTGCACAATCACTACATTTACTCCTTCCACATGAAATAGATTCATCACCAATTGCTCACATCTCAATGGTTGAAAAAGTAGTCAGGATGGCAATTACCACAAGGAAAGAACTTAATTTAAGTAAATCCTTATCTCAAGAACAACATGAAGATGTCCTACAGTTGTTATAGAAACATCAAGATGCTTTTGCATGGGAATATACAGATATGAAAGGTTTGGACCCCACACTATGTACTCATAGAATATATATAAGTCCTAATTTTGAACTCGTAAGGAAACCTCAACGTATGATAAACCCAAAATTGTGGGATATTGTCAAAAATGAGTTGCAAAAACTACTTAATGCTAGTTTCATATATCCTATTTTAGATAATCAATGGGTTTCACCATTGGTTATTGTACCAAAGAAAGGAGGAAAATGGCAAGTTTGCATAGATTATAGAGAACTCAACTTGGCCACCAAAAAGGATCATTTCCCATTTCCATTTGTTGACCAAGTTCTTGACAATCTTGCAGGAAAGAAATATTTTTAATTCTTGGATGGGTTTAGTGGCTATAACTAGATTCAAATAGCACTTGAGGATCAGGAAAAAACTACATTCACATGCTCATGGGGAACATTTTCTTATTCTGTCCTACCATTTGGTTTGTTCAATGCACTTGCAACCTTCCAAAGAGTTGTTATTAGTATTTTCTTTGATATATCTACAAACTATTTAGAGGTATACATGAATGACTTCACTACATATGGTCAAAGCTTTGAGGAAGCCAAAGAAAATTTGGATAAGGTCCTGCAAAGATGTAAAGACTATAACTTGTCTTAAATAGTGAAAAGTGTTTCATAATGATGCAAGAAGGAGTGTTTTTGGGGCACTTTATTTCTCCCAAAGGGATTGAAGTGGATCCAGCAAAGATAGAAATTATCCGTACATTGTCTATACCAACCAAACTAAAGGAAGTCGGGAGTTTTCTAGGGCATGCAAGGTATTATCGACAATTTATTAAAGGCTTCAATCAAATTGTAGCCCCTCTATACAAGTTGCTCTGAAAAGATGTTGAGTTTGTATGAGACTCTGATTGTACAAAGGATTTCTTGCAGCTTAAAGAAGTCCTTTCGATGGCACTAGTCCTCCAAGGACTAAATTGGGAGTTACCTTTCCACATACATACTGATGCCTCAGATCATGCTATTGGAGAAGTGCTTGGTCAAAAGCTAGATTCAATAGAACATGCAATATATTGCATTAGTAAAAATCTTCAGGGAGCTGAATATAACTATACTGTAATAGAGAAAGAGCTATGTGCTATAATTTATGCTCTAAATAAGTTCAGACATTATATTATAGGATATCAAATATTTGTACACACAAACCACTCTACTATCAAATATCTAATGAATAAACCAGCAATCTTTGGATGATTGGCCCAATGGTTGTTATTGATGCAAGAATTTGACATAACCATTATTGACAAGCTAGGTAAGGAAAATGTTGTAGCTGATTTCTTGTCTCGCCTTTAGACACCTGAGGATCCTGCAATCATAGAAGATAGTTTTCCTAATGAGCATCTCTTCCTTCTATCAGCACAAAATCCTTGCTTTGCTGACATTACCAACTATCTAACCACTAGAAGAACACCCCCATACTTCTCTGCAAAGGAAAAATGGTTGTTGGAAAAAAAGAGGTTTAACTTCTCATGGATCTCAAGGTTCATGTTTTATACTAGGCTAGATCAGGTGACACATCAACATCTCAGAGAAGATGAAACTTATGATGTTCTTCGTGCTTGTCATGATGAGCCTTGTGGTGGTCACTTTGCTAACAAAAGGAATGCATTAAAGATTCTAAATAAAGGTTATTATTGGCCCACACTTCGCAAAGATGCAATTCAATATACAAAAAGATATGACAAATGCTAGAGAATGGGTCAATCAACAAAGAAAGATGAAATGCCCCTATAGCCACAGATAGTAGTAGCACCATTTGATAAATGGGGAATTGAATTTGTTGGTCCTATTGAACCACCATCAGAAGAAAAGACTTACATCTTGGTATGTACTAATTATGTTACTAAATGGGTAGAAGCAAAGCCTATGAAGCACCCTCATGATAACAATGTTGCAAGGTTCATGTACGAGTGTATCTTTACTAGATATGGTGTTCCAAGAGAATTGCAGTCAGATAAAGGGCCTCATTTTTCATCCAATCTAGTAGTTGCACTTATGGAGGAGTACCAAATCTCATATGGTAAATCTTCCCCATACCATCCACAAGCCAATGGACAAGTTGAAGTGACAAACAGGGAGTTGGAAAATATACTCACTAAAATAGTGTCCTTACATAAGAAGGATTGGGCAGCTCAACTTCCTGAAGCTTTATGGGCATATCGAATAGCATGGAAATCCACTACTGGGTTTACCCCTTTTGAGCTCCTCTATGGAAAAATAGCTATCATGCCCATTGAGTTTGAACACAAGACTCTGTGGATAGCCTTAGAACTTGATATCACTCTTCCTACATCACGACAGGACCTCATATTGCATCTTAATGAGTTAGATGAATGGCGCAAGTCAGCTCTTCATAACATAGAATTGATACAAAGATAGAGGAAAAAATGGCATGATAAATTTATTAAAGATAGAGAATTCTCAGTTGGTGATTGGGTGCTCCTATATGATTCACACTATCAGCACCACCAAGAAATTTTTCTGGCCAAATGGCTTAGACCATATGAAATTGTTGCAATTTTTAATAATGGAGCAGTTCAACTATCTACAATTGAACCAATCAAATTCAAACTCTTTGTTAATGGACATCATTTGAAGGTTTATCATAAACAAGCCACTTGGGAGGAATTTCTTCAACAATTCCAAATAGCATAAACATTTCTTCCTACAGCCTCTACGTCTGAGTTTTCCACTCAAATGCCTGTAGCCCCTTGAATTTATTTCAAGGTCTTCATAATGAAAATGTTGCATTTATGTGGAATTCATTTCTTTTCTGTTTCATTCCATCTCATCTTCTTGTCTTCCCATTAATACTCCATTCCATCATCATTCTATGGTACAATATTCTTCCAAGCATGCTTCCTATCGCACTCCAGGTTGGAGACACTTAACTTCTCTCCATTCATTCATTTTATTATTTATTTAGAAAGGCATAATTATTTTGATTTTTGGAACTTGCAATCTTTAAGGGCTGGTGGGACCCAGTCCATGATAGGTTGGGGGTGGGGGGGGGGGGGGGGAAATTGAAGTCATAAATAAAAATCATAAATGAAAATCAAGTGAACTAAAATCATAAATGAAAATTTGAGAAAATCTTATGTTGGCACAAAGAATGTATGGGGTAAGATCATCTGAGGGATGAGTTTTCATCACTTTGTACTTCCTTTGTATGCATGAAGTAATTAAGCAAGTGCAGTCATTATTTTATGATTTCATTAGTGCATAACTTCTTATTAACACCCCCATTATGTTAATGCCATCATGTAGTACTGAAGAAAAGTGTGTTTTAAAAACTATTATTTCATTTTCAAACACCATTGTAACCATTGTTGAAATGATCTAGTAATCTCCACCCCACTTTTTAGTCATTGTCAATCCCTTTCAATTTTTTTAAAAATGGGTGGAGAGCCTCAACGACATGAACTAGTAGATCATAGAGTTTTGTTGGCAGATCCCACAACATGCAATTTATTTCAACAACGAGACTAGTTGGCATATTGTCTCAATTTGAAGCAATTTGACCAGGAAATTACACTTCAGCAACACATTGAGGGATGGGTATGCTACTGTGAAAGGGATTCATATAGAATTCATAGAAGAAGTGGTTGAAAAAGTCATTGGGTTACCCACAAATGGGGAGCGATGGACAGAAGACATGGATGTGCAAGTAGCAAAAGAGCAATTCTCAATGCATGGAGATCTTGGGCTAGAGGAAAATAAAAAGCAAGGTACTTTGTGGTTTTCTCTTCCTCTACAATTTATTTGGCTTACTGAATTTATTATAAGATATTTTACTTGTGAAGGAAGATACTCTTATCTGCATGCTATGCATTTTAAAATTTTAAGTGGGTTACGACATGGTGATCACCCTGTGGATCTTCCAAGATTTCTTTATAATATTATTAAAAGACAAGATTCTTATGTCCAGCAAGGGAAAGTCTAGTCAGTGTCCCACCATTATTTAATTAGGGCCATAGTTGAAAGGGAATTGACTAGGCAACACTTAGGAACATGCGAGGATTTCATTAAATTAAAACTAATGGGACCTCAAAGTAGTTGGCCTAGAGGGCAAGGAATGGGGACACAAGAGAAGACAATTGTAGGAATTAGGAAAGTAGTGTATAAAACAGCTCCAGGAGCTTTGGCTTCTACATCCCCACCAAAAGTTGTGAAAAGGAAAGTTTCTCCCGTGGATGCCTCTACCTCCAAAAAGAGGAAAGCCCATGCAACTATTGCAGAGGAAAGTTTAGAGGAGGTATCTCTGCCATCACATGAAACTGCACTTAATTCTGAAAAAGGGAAAGTTGTTGATAAGGGTAAGAAACCAATTTCTACTCCACGATGAGTCACCAGAATGTCTAAGGTAAATTTAAAGTTTGAACCTTTTGTGCCACTTGTTGAATCTCCTGCATCACCTATTAATGTTGAAACCCTAGTACTTACACCTACACAGTCACCAAAGCACACAATACCTACTCCTGAACATAATAGTGATCTTGAATAAATTCTCCAAAGACTAGTTAGTCCTATCAATATTGATAGTGGTACGGATTCCTCAGAAAGAATAGTGTCTGGGTTTGAGCAACAAGTGGAAGAAAATGATAGTTTACCTTTAGAGGAATACCCATCGACTGCTCAAGAAATAGTTCAGGAAATTGTTGAAACATTCCAAGTTAAAATGGCTATTGTGTCTTCTCCTATAGTCATTGAGCCACAAGAAGAAGTTGATAATCCTATTTCTCATCAACCACCTAAGGATGACAACAGTGTCACTAGATCAAGTGTTAATCCTTCTACTAGCCACTTTGATGATAATCATTCTGTTGTTCAACATCATACGTCACCCAATATTCTTACTCCACTATCAACAAGCCTTAATGTTTATCAACAATTTCAGTGGGAAAAATTAAATTGGGATCTAGAAAGGAAACAATTGCTCAAAACCATTAAAGAATAGGCATGGCAAATTGAAGACTAAGACAGTGAAATTAAGGTCCTACAGCAACGTGTTACTAAAGTAAAAAAACTCATTATAGAACTTCTGAGTTGCAAGTCACCATCTCTTGTTTATACATTGTTTTTAAAAGAGAAAATGCTCAATTTTCAATTGTCTTGGGCTATTTGGGGGTTGAATCCTTCCTTGAACAGACCCCAAGAGTTTTATGCAGCATTTATATTAGTTCCAATGGCCCTCCAAAATCTTCTTTTTGAATTATACATCCATAATCTTGTAGTGCCAAATAAAAAAGATTGGAATTCACTGTTGTATGTAAGAGATGTGTAGTTTAGAGTCATTATGTCTTGGATGCAAAATGAAATCAGTCAAGAAAGTCAGGCTGCCCCATACAGGGAAAAAGAAATGTTAGAATCATTATACATTTGTCTCGAGGTGCAAAATGCTCATAGAGTATTCTTTGACTAGCTCTTCATTGACAATAACCCCAACAGTGCTGCTAAAATTCATCCCGTATAAGACTAGGCATTCCTAGACTGGGAGTGGCATTGTTCTCTAATTGCTCTTGAAGCCATATGAGCCTCTATTCAAAGGTGGATTTTCTTATCAAAAGATCTGAAGACAAGGAAGTTACACTCACCTCAGAACTTGGAATTGGCCACCTACAGGATGCCTAGGTATGTGACATTGGCCAAGAATAAAAAAAGCTATTGGGTCCCTCTTTGCTTTCAACCACCTATACTACTACATCCCATGCTTGGAAAATATGAATCATTTTTTGATTATAATCTAAATCATGAGGAAAAAAAATGGGAAAGATTGAAATAGGACCATAGATACTTCAACTACAGGGCTCACGAGTCAGGGGAGAAGATTCCCAATGATCTCAGGTTACAAATGCAAATCAAGAACTTGTGAATGCTGAAAGGACTAGCATTAGGGTGGTTGGGGGGGAAATGATGGCACAGAACAATAGATGATTTTTAGCCCCTTTCTATGAACATTTGTCTATATCTTGTTAAAACTTATCATCTTTAAGCCTAGTATTTTGAACCTTTCAATGTATAAAGTATGAACTTATGGCATGAAAATGATAGTTGATATTATGTTTTAAAAGCGGGTTCATTATGTTAAATCTTTCTTCATGTATGTTTAACATGGGTAGGTCTTCCTACAACCAAAAAGATTGTGGAACCTTTAGTTGAATGGTTAATGCTTTTCTTATAAATTAATAAATATGAATAGATGTCAAAGAGAAAAAATTTCCACAATCCCTTATATTGTACTGATATGTTTCTGGATTCGATTGATGGTAAAAATCATAACACAATGAAATCCAAAAACATATCAATACAATGAATAGATGTCATTAGAAGTTTTGTGTGTATCATTGATGACCGCAAGAATTTAAGTCCAGCGGGAATCAAATAGATGACCATGAAAGACTTGCATTGAGGAAGCATTGGTGTTAATGGACTTGGTGGCAAAAATCAAAAGGGACTTGTTTTCATGGATGACAAGTAGGACCTAACAAAGCAGCTGAGCGAGAAAGTAAGCATTGAAGCAGTCAGTTAAGCATGCATGGAGCTATTACAGATACTTGGATTCCTAGAGGATGGTTTAAGTTAGAGGAACAAATCTAGCATCCTTTGTGCTCTATATTTGTGGGAATTCAAGGAATAGTTAATGCTTTTATGTTTGCATGTTGTAATGGACTATCCTTCAAGAGGAAGTCATAAATTTAGGAGTTTTTCATTCCTTCTTTTTAAATAAGACCTTGTCTATATTCGAAAAGGTGAGAAGAGAAAAATAATAGAAGGATAATAGAATTGTTGGTTATCTATTTTTTTTGTACCATTGCATATTTGAATGAATATATGGTTTTTCTGAGTTCTTACACTTCTATCTAAGCTTATCTTTCCTTCATTCTTCTGTGGGGGCCCACACAGAAGGTGGAATTTACTTTAGTCATTACGAGTTGTTCAATTTTCTAAGCTAAGTGTAGAACTGTTGTTCCTGCAGCCACTAGAAATAGAACCAGTTACTGTTCTTGCAGCAATAGGTGCATAGGTGAATGGTTAAGTAGTTAAAATCTCCTTCTAAGCATTTGATAACTATCTTTTCTGTTGGTAAAATAGATTTCCTTAATAGCACCTGCATTCAAAGTAGTAGTGGCTTTTAGTGGAAATTAGAGCATATACTTTGTAGACATCATCTCAAGTTCATCCTCCCAAATTGATATTTAATGGAGATCAGCATAGTACTTTGGTAGTGAAGGATGTCTAATCCTGTAGCTAAAAAGGTGTTATATTGGTTAGACAATGAGAGAAGCCAAAGGCTTCTAAGGTTTTGCATAAGAATCTCTAATCCACCATGTCATAAGACTTTTGGATATCTAATTTCATGAACATGCTTTCCCTTTTATTCTTGTTTGTTGAGTGGATTGTTTCTCGGATGATAAGGATACCATCTAGGATAGATCTTCCTTGAACAAAATCGATTTGCTCTTCGGATATGATTTTAGGGAGGATTGTCTTAAGCCTATTTGCTAAAATTTTAGCTAAGATTTTGTAGATGGTGTTGCACAATGCTATTAGTCTAAAATCCCCTAGGTTTTTTGGGTCCTCCTTTTTTGGGATCAAGGAGATAAAGGTATGATTGATCGCAGACAACAATAGACCACCATTTATATACGCTTTGATAGCTTTCCAGAGGTCTACACTGATAATATCCAAACATTTCTAATAGAAAAAAGTTAGCAAGCCATCTGGACCTAGAGATTTATCCATATTCATACCAAATACTACTAATCTGAATTCTTCTAGGGTGATGGGTTTGTTGAGTCATTTTTTGTCTTCTAGAGATACTACTTTCGGAATGATTCTAGGCAATTTTGTTTGGGCTATGATGGTGCCCATGTGGTCTCTAATTTTAACAATTTTACTTCTAGCTCTATTGTGGAGGGCAGAATTATGAAAGATCTTGGTGTTTTGGTCCCCTTCATCTAGCCATTTTTCCCTTGACTTTTGTCTCCAAAAAACTTCTTCTTTGGCCAAAATGTTTTCTTGTTTGGCAAGAAGTTCTTTTTCCAATAGATAGCTTTTGCTATCCATACCCTTTTTTATTATGTTTAAGTTAATCTCCTTTAACCTTTCTACAATCTCTAATTTTTCTTTGAAGATGTTGTTGAAATGATCTTTGTTCCATTTGAGAATGAGTTCTTTAAGAATTTTCATTTTTGAGAAAAATATATACGTTTTAGATCCTTTGAAGATACCTTGCTTCCACTAGTCTCTAATTTGTTTAAGAAAGTTTAGGTCTAAAAACCACATTTTTTCACATTTCAATGAATTTCTAACTAGTTTCAAAGGTTCAAAAAAATCAATTCTAACCAATAAATGATCTGAGCCAGCTATTGGAAGAATAGAGGAAGAAATGTTAGCATTAATTTCACTCAATTCTCTTTTGAGGAAAAGCCTATCCAATTTCTCAGCAATGTATGAAGAGTCCTTCCTTCTATTGTTCCATGTGTAATTCCCATTACTAGACAAGATGTCAATCAAATTGTTGGAGTTACACCAATATTTAAAGTCTTTAGTGGCTTCGAAAGATTGTTGAATAAGTTTGAATTTTTCATCGATATTTAAAATGGTATTAAAGTCTCCTCCTAGGATGATTAGGTCTTTATCATAATTATGATGAACATAGTGATTTTATCCCACAAGATTTTCTTATCTATGTTATAGGTAGGACCATATATATTTATTAGGATAAATTGAAGATTAGTTTTGATGCTTTTGACTCTACTACTTAACCAGTTATTATTTGATTTTAAGATATCTAGAGATACTTTCCTGGGGTTACAGATGAAGCCTAAGTCTCTTGAAGCCCCTCTAGACTCGTGTAGTTTAATATTCTAGCTACCTAACTTTTTTTCTAACTTTGATCCTTCTAACTTGTTTAACTTGGTTTCATGTAATAGAATTATTTCAGATTCAAAAAAAATTAAGTTTTGTTTTAATAGTCTCTTTTTACTAGGATCGTTTAAGCCCCTAGTATTCCAGGTGGTGATCTCCATGTTTCCTTGGGAAGGATCTTCCCCTTCCCTATGTTGAATAATTGGTTGATCCTTTGCTGTTCTCTGGCCTATCCATATGCCTCTTTGAGTTCCTTGCAGGATTTTCTACCTCTTTTGGATTTCACCTTACCACACTTAGGGGATTTGTTTCCCTCCCGATTCATCTAAATACCCAGCTATTGTATATTATTCTATGCACTTAATGCAATTTCAGACCGATTTCTTTATGTACCTACCTTATCTTCATTTACTAGTTCCTGTAATAGTTGCTCCATAATACTTAAATGGTTGTTTATGGTTCTATCCTCTGCTAGAGTTAGCTTTCTGAAGTCATTCCCTTCAAAGTCCTTACCTTGCAAATTTATTTGAACATCCTTGATAAGTTGTGAATTTTCCTCGCCTTTGTCGTTACCTTCTATATTTAATAGATCTCTTCTTAGGTCTTCATAGGTGTAATTATCTCCTAATTTTAAGACTTTTTGTATTAGGATCTCCTTTTGAGCATCACTGCTCTTGTCAATGTTCTCATAGCTAAAAATTTCAATTAATTCCTCAATCAAGGATTCTAGATTGTCCCTTTCAACCTTATTTAAATTTAGATTGTCCTGCTCTAGTTCCTAGACTGAGTCTCTATGTAGAAATTCTTCAAAGTCTTTAATTAGTGGTCTATTTGTTATACTCAGTTTGATGCTCTTGTCCTTCTAAATGCTACCAAAGGGGGCTTTATCTTTAGATTTAGTTGGTGGTGATTGCCAAAATTTGGAGAAACTACTATTTTATTTTTTACTAATGTTTCTTGTCTCTATCACATTCTTTGTTGTCTGAATCTGAGAGGATCCTTGAACCTCTTCTATGTTCTTGCATAACCCCTTTGTTGTTTCTGCCCCAACAAATAGAAGGGCATTTTCTATTTCTTCTAGGTCGCTATCACCATCATCTAGTTGCTTCTTGGATAGTTGTATTTTCATTTTTTTTGAAGACTCTTCCTTTTTTATTCAAGCACTACTATCCTTATTCATCTTGGGTTTCCTTGGATTCTCCTTGGATTTCCTAGTGTTGACTGTGAACCTCTGTGACTTCTTGATATCCATATCTCTTTGACTATTTATATCAACTCTGTTGGAATCTTTGGGTTTTTGGTTCTCATACGGAGTCTACATTTTTGAAGGAGGGCTTGCACTTTTGCATACCCCACTATCTGATACATCTTCTTTACATTGGTTGAAACTTGGTCATGTACTTTTTCCTTTTTCTCTACTGGTCATGTACTTTTTCCTTTTTCTCTACCCTAACCTCTCATTATTTTATTTTCTTGCATTGCCTCTGGAATTTTCATTTTCACTTCCTTAAGATCCATGGGGGCATTATGTTTAGGAACTAACTGAGGAGTTCTTATTTTGGGTTCTTCCATGCCTGCTTTCTCATATTCTTGGTTCTGATCAAAACTTAATGGAATGTCCTAGAGAGTATGAATTGAGGCCTTCTTCTATGTGGAGTACCTTTGAAGCTCTTTTTGTTTTCTTATATTCATCATTAGGAAAGTGCTTTTAAGATCTATTGTTATTTGTAGTGTTTTAAATGTAATTTTACTATCATTATCTAGTCTTATGATTTCAAAAATTTTGCCTTCATATTTGTGAAATTTAAGGCTATATATTGCTCTATTTTTTATTACTTTGATTTGTTCAGGATCCTGAGTATTGATCTTGCCTCTAATTAGTAGTTTGATATTGTTACAAAATTGAAATCAAGAATCCACACCTATCAATTCACCCAATGAAGCCCCGAATTTTTTAATGATTTCAAAATGTAGGAGCTCTGCTGGTAGGGATTGTCTCAAAGTCTAACATCCCCTCCTTACAATCCGAGGTCCATTCAAAAAATTTCAAAGAATAGCCATTAAAGAAAAATTTAGAAACAAAAAGGAAATGATTTTTAAAAAATTCATCACTATAGTGCAAAAATACTAATCTATCTGAATAGTGAGAAATACTTACTTGATATTCATAGAAGTCTTGAAGCTAGTTGTAGAGGTTGATTAATTCACACTTTGGCCCATTCCAATATGTGAATATGCCCACTTCTTTGTATTCTTGCTAGCAAGCTTCCTTATACGGTTGTTGATAATTATAGTTTTGTCAACGGGGGAGGGGGAGAAATAGGGGAGGGCCTAGACTGATGGTTAATACGATCCAATGGAGAGGCAATGTAGAATCTATGATGGGGTAGGACATAAGAGTTGGGTGAGGCATAAGGGGATGAAAAGGAAAAGGTCTCAGGGCTCCTTGGTTGGGCCTTGGGACCAAAATATAATATAATAAAATAAAATATAAATCCAACCATAATAATCAAATAAAATAAAATACATACACAAACATAATAATCAAAATATAATATAATATAAATTTCCCTTATATACTACCCTTAAAGGTTGCCACTACCACCATGCTATTGCTAATTTAAAAAAAAAAAAAAAATATTACTACTTTACTAACCCCAAACATCATAGCAAAAGAGATTAATCAATCTCAACTTGCAACTACCTATTACCATAATTCTTCATTTCCCCCCCAAACCATGCCTAAGACTATCCCCTTTCCCAAGTCAACTTACTACCCACCAAACTAGGAACTACCCATTTCCCAAAGTTCCTATCACTCCTAGAATGATGCCTTCCCTTGCTTTCACATCAAGGTGCCTAGGGAATAAGTAGAAAGCTAGGATATTATCCATACCATGCACAAGGTATTTAACCAAATTTTCAAAACATATTAGGCACCTAGGGAGGGAATGATTCTGACATAGGTAGAGCATGTCCCTTTTGCTCTTTTCCATGCACTTCAAAGGAGATCTTCAATAGATAGGTGACTTAAGCCAAGGTCTTGTGATGTGTATTAGGGAGGTTATCTTTCCTAGGAATGATTGGATAGGTGGGGCCCTCTGACTCCCCTATGATCATTTGTGACATTGACTAGTCCTCTATTATAAGATATGCATAAAAACCTTTCCTAGTCCTTATAATGCTTAAGTTTTTATTTTATTTTAGAGGGGAATGTTTTTTTTTTTTTCATTATACTATCAAGTCTAAGGGGCTTAAGATACCTAAGACATTTTACAATACTTGATTTGACATTTTCTAATATGTACATATATTTTCCTTTAACATTTCTCAAATTGTGTCTCAAGGATCATGGGACTATTATGAGTTCTTAAATTCAAAGTTTATGCATTAGTACATTATTACAAATCTTGAGCCTCACCTCTAATGTATTATTTATGATTATCCTAAGCATGGCGTTCCCAAGGGATATATTCTTTTCAATATTTTATTGCTCTGCATTTTGGGGAGAGACTTAATTTGTTTCCCCATACATTTTCTAGAGAGGAAATGTATACCTATAGCAAGACTTTCTCATAGATTTTGGGTTATGCATTTTCTCTTCTAAAGATTTTTTTTTTCATTCTACCATAGGTTTTTGTGTTGATGATGTGAGAATTGTTTCTAGTTTAAGAGTTTGATTGAGCTTGATTTCAAAAAATAAAAGGACCAATATACTAGCATATAACATGAGCTAACAATATTATTTTCATTTTATTACAAGCATAACCTATTTCATTGCAATCATCCACATTAATTCAACTATATAAGAAGAAATATTTGTCCACCACCACTATGCAAAGTATATATCAAAATCAGTTATAGACCTTTGAGGAAAGAAAATTTCATTTAATAGCTTCTCCATGGTACATCAAATTACAAAATGTAAGGCTCACAATAAAACTTTTCTTCCAAAGGAACTATATACAACTTCACAATCCTTCCTTACATATTCTTAAACAACATATATGGATAAGGAATAAATTTCACTTTACATCACATTGAAAGAAAACAAAATGGAGCTTAAACTTTACGACAATTCTTATGGTAACATGGAGAGGTTGGTCTCTCCACACACTGGGACTTCAACATTGCCAAGGATGAAACCCTAACATCTTCAAGGAATCCATCTTCACAAAACATGCACATGTACACAAACATGGAACCATGGAGGCTCACGTCCCACCCTAAGCTTCAATGAAGCCACCCACCGAGCAGGGGAAACAAGACCCGAATGGGTTACACACATACATCACTTACTATTGCATGAACACAACACAAAACACAAATCAACTCCCTCCCATGGCTTGCATAATGATTCACCATTGGAATTATCTCACATTGGGTGAAGGTGGACTCTTCAAAGAGGAGATGCCATAACCAAACATAAATATCATATTGCCATTGCATTTTTCCTCTCAAGGCCATCATAAACATCTCCTCCTTATTCAAAACAATAATCCCTTATTTCTCCCAAAATAACATCCCTTATTTCTCCCAAAATAACAAAGGTATATGGCTTCAATAGAGCCCATACTCCATGAAATAAAACAAATCCCTCATTATGAGGTAACTCTCTCAACTGCAATGTTGAGCCCAACTAATCCCTTCACCCAAGGCTTCTCTTCCCTCCCAAGGGTGAGTGAAGCCTTCACTCCCATGAACACATTCAAAACTCACATTTAAAAAAGAAAATCAAGAAAGCAACAAAACCAAAAGGAAATCTTCAAGAACACATAGCACATTCATATTTCCACAACACAATGCCAAAGTCCACAATGCAAGATTCATAATACAATGCATGCTCCATTGACAAAACCTTCACACTTGTAGATTTATTTTGCCATACTAAAAGAAAGAGAAGCATAGTTTGAAAACACCAACCTTGGTCTAAGGTAGGGTAATGATAGTTGTAGTAGAGCTCCCTTAATCTCCCTCCAAAACCTAATTGTCTCTAAACTTAGAGAGTGGATGAAAAACCCACTAATCTATCAAATAATCTCTAATAAGGCATTCTCCCTAACTATTTTAGCAAAGACATCAAGCCTCCTCTTTCTTACATTGTTGCCTCTCCAAAATAAGAAAGTTGACAAAGTGGGATGGTGAGGGTACACTCATGGGGAAACCCCAATTTTCGAATTGGTTCAAGAGTCCATTGTTTAAGAGGTCCCCTAAGTTAGCTAATCACTAAAATGGTTGAATTTAGGCCCCTAACATGCTATACTACCATTAGGGTGGCTTATTTTCAATAAAATGACACTTTAGGATCCCATTTAAGCCCCCTAAAATCCTTGACAAGTTTGAATTCGAAAATCAACATGATGGTGACCCATCCTAACACTCTCTCCCAAGTGGGTGTACTTAAACATTAATTGGAAGAAAAGAAAAGGAATAAGATTAAGTGACCTTTTGACCAACACTCTAGGTGACATTTCATCAAAATAGACAAATACAAGTGTCAACTGACACATGAAAATACATTACACTTCGCCATGACATGTCCTTAATGCATCTAAATTATGATTAACCATTCTTCATACAAAAAAATCTACATTACAAAAAAAAATACTTTCACAACAAGGCTTTTGAATCTTCGAAAGATTCGCCTTGGTTAAACTGTGTTCACATAGGTTTGGAACTTGTTTCCACCAAGAATTTCCATGGTTCCACTTCCTGCACATTAAACTCGAGCATTAGTAGTAACATGTATATCATAAATGCATAATTCGAATTTTACATAATTCAAATAATTTTTCCTTTCCTATTCATTTCAATTATTCCATTCGAAAATATTAAAATATCAACATCTGCATATCACAAGCGTTCATCTCATAAGACATCATAATCAAATTAACATTTACCTACAAATCATAAATCATCATAATCAAATTAACATTTCGCATCGCATCATAATCTAATAGTACCATGTCATAAAACTACATCCATATGCGTTCGATTATCTCATACACAATAACAAGTACCTAGTGCATATCATAATGTAAAATACTACTACAGTATCAAAATCAATAGATAAAACAATCCACTGTCCATCTAAGTCTCGAATAGTTGTCAAAATATCAAAAGTCTCAATCTATCAAAATGTAATAAAAAGTCTACACTATGATGGGTTGGGGCGAGGCTTCACATCAGGTTACTTGTTGCATCTGCCCTAGTCATAGGAGTTGCCTTAGGGTTTTTGGGCTTCTTGACATACCATTGAATTTTGGATTTTTTATTCAATTTTATCGGGTTATCAAAGAATTTCCTTATGATATTGTTTGCTATGCTCAACATTTTTTGCATTTTTTAAGAGATTGGATAGAAATAGTACTTTTTGTTAATTTTAGTATATAATTTAATATAAGTTATGTTATTAATAAATTAATAATTATTAGTGTTAATAATTTAATGATTATTGATTTAATTGTAAGAATATTCAATTGAAGTTTTAATTAATTTATTATTAAAATATATATGTATAGTAATTTGATAAATGTAATTAGAGATATGATTATTTTAATAAAAATGGGATTTACTTGATGGATATTATTTATACGAAAATAATTTCTATTATTGGGATAAATTGATTACATCTTTTAATAATTTGAGAACCTTAGTAGTTTTAATAATTTGGTAACGAAAACTTGAACCCTATTATGTAAACAAAATCTTGTGTTTTCAAAACTAAACAAAATCTATGAAACTACCCTGTTTGGATGTATGTTTCTTTTGTGTTGAGTTTGGGGTTGACCATAGTGATTTGGTGATGACATGCAATATCATGATGATGTTATATATGTGATCTTTTCTACCCAACCATTGTGATGAAGTCACGTGTTTTCTATGATAAGTCCTGGTTAGTGCTTATTAGTGCTTTCTAGTTGCTTGTATATAACTGAGATGAATGGTATGATTTCCTGATATAACCTTTGAGTCTTTGATCAGTTATCTTTTGATGCTTTCTAGTTGTTTGTATTGGACTAAGGTGATTATTAGATTTTACCTTTTGGTGCTTTCTAGTTTCTTTTATAGGACTGAAGTGATATGAGATTTGGTCTTTAGGTGATTTCCATTTGCTTGTAAAGGACTGAGGTGTATACTATATTTTATCTATAGGTGTTTTCCAATTGTTTGTAAAGGACTGAGGTGATAATTGTGATATTACGAGTTATACTTTTATGAGCCTAGTTGCTTTTATAGGACTAAAGTGATATTGAGATTTGGTCTTTAGGTGATTTCCAATTGCTTGTAAAGGACTGAGGTGTATACTATATTTTATCTATAGGTGTTTTCCAATTGTTTTTAAAGGACTGAGGTGATAATTGTGATATTATGAGTTATACTTTTATGAGCCTAGGATAGGTAATCTATGTATGTTAGGAATTGGCTTGTAATGGAGGTCGGAGCCCTAAGTGGCTTGTAATCTGTGTATGTTTCAATTATTTTGTAAATATAATTTCATTGATTAATAATTAAACTCACTTTAAGATCAATCATGATTCAACGTCATGGGACCCTTAGAAGATGTAATCTATTTTGATGGTTGTATGTATGTGAGTTATTGCTTCTGCTATACCTTTCTCTTGTTGTTATTATATTTTCCAAAACAAAAATGTTTGACAAACTTGGTGAAACTTTAGGCTAATTTCTTTTAGGTTCCCTGACGGGGTGTTACAACACTATCACTCCTCGTCCATGCATAGTTATGGGTGCACCACCTCCTCCACTAGCACTACCTTGGAAAGCATGCTTTTCTAACCCATACAATCCTACTCTATTTTTTCCAATATTTTGTAAATTTTAAAAAATGGACTCGTTGTATGGGTAGAATATATAGATTTGATTTTGTTGCTCTCTCTCTCTCTCTCTTGTTTCAATTATTTTGTAAATATAATTTCATTGATTAATAATCAAGCTCACCTTAAGATCAATCATGATCAACCATGTTTTAACCCCATGGAGCTCGTAGTGCTATATAGCTTTTTCTAATGCTCAATCAATTAGATTAAGTTTCATTGGCCCATTTAAACTAAGATTAATAGTTTATATTTTATCTTCTTTTAATTTTGGATAATTTATCTTCCTTTTAACTTATTCTAATTTTTACTTATATATTATTTCCTCATTTTATTTGTTTATCCATTTATTCATGATTTTGTTCTTTTCTATCACTAAAAATAACTACTTACCTTATTTTTATTAATATTCTTGATTTTTTTATATTAATTGAAAACTTTCCTAATTTAATATTACCTTTTTAAAATAAAAATCAGTTACAGTTTTTATCATAAATTTTTAACATTATTTGAATCCGGTGCATGAATTTACTCTCTTATGAATATCCCCTCAACTGAGAGTTACATAAAAGATAAATATCATTAAGAAAACAGATACTTCTTAGCATTAAATTTGAAATCAATAAAGTCACGGTACATTTTTAGGTGTCGTTGTAGGCAATTCTGTCCAAAAATAGAGATTGTCATCATGTCTACAATTTGAAAAAAAAATGGGCATCCCTTCAATAAAGTAGGTAAATCGAGCTTAAAATTACATTACTAAAAATTTAGTTTTGATTCTTCAGAATCCAATGGCATAAAATCTTAAAATTTTGCGGCATAAAGATCTTAAAATCTTAAAATCTTAAAATTTAACTTTACACGTGTGGTAGAGTTACACGTACTGACAATTAGAATAAAGCATAAAGATCGGAAGCCAATTTTAGTCATAGTCATTTACATGCAGCACTGCTGTTTTAAAATCGTAGTTCTGAGCTGCTATTTCTCATCCACCATCAACCATAAAGGCCATGCAACAAAGAAAGTAGTAAAATGAAATTATTGAAAGAGAAAAAAGAAACATACCTTTGAATTTTTTCTTGGAGATAATGCACAAGCCAGGAAACAAAATCTGAGAAGCAAAAGATAGCAGAAGAAGATCAACCATCCTTTATAAAATCAATTGGGAAACGATGCATGCAAACGAATACATTTTGAATTTTGCATGAATAACTTTGCATGAAACGGTGCATGTAAACGACTAAAATTGGCTTTCAATTTTTATGCTTTGTACCACTAACTCCAACACACGTGTAAAGTGCACCGCAAAATTTTAAGATTCTGAAGAATCAAAATTAAAATTTTAGTAATTGTAGACATGATGACAATCTCTATTTTTGGATAGAATTGCAGCGTGACTTCATCGATTTCAAATTTAATGCTAAGAAGTATCTATTTTCTTTTTTTGAAATCAAGCTCAATCAAACTCTCTAACTAAAAAAGAAGGACCAATCATGAATTTAACTGCCTCTTCTCATTATTTGAATCCCGTGCATGGATTTACTCTCTTATGAATATCCCCTCAACTGAGAGTTACATAAAAGATAAATATCATTAAGAAAATAGATACTTCTTAGCATTAAATTTGAAATCGATGAAGTCACGGTGCAATTCTGTCCAAAAATAGAGATTGTCATCATGTCTCCAATTACTAAAAATTTAATTTTGATTCTTTAGAATCTTAAAATTTTGCGGTGTAGTTTACATGTGTGGCAGAGTTAGTGGTACAAAGCATAAAAATCGGAAGCCAATTTTAGTATTATTGTTGTTTCTATTCAAAGTCATTCATGCAAAATTCAAAATGTATTCGTTTGCATGCACCGTTTCCCAATTATGATCTGCTTCTATTATCTTTCTCTTCTTAGATTTTGTTTCTTGGCCTGTGCATTATCTGCAAGAACAAATTAAAAGGTATGCTTCTTTTTTCTCTTTCAATGATTTGGAGACTTTCTGTTACAAGTTTTTTTGAAGGATGAAGTGGGTAGGATGACTGTTTCAATTTGCGTATGTAAACAATCAGAAAACATGGATGGGAACACATAAAGAACTTTTGGGTAAACCATAATGACAAAGAAACAAAAGAACAAAATAGAATAGGAAATAAATGTGTTTCCTTTGCATGTAAACTGTCTAAGGCCTATATGGACAATATTCAAACTTGTATCTAAATATTCAATCAATGATTTGGAGAATTTTTGTATTTTTACTACGTACTGTTGCAAGATTTTAATGGAAAATTTGTCGTACAATTTAGGTGGCTTGCTTTAATATCAAATATATTTGTTAAAATAAGGAAATTGGCTTTTTTTTGTCTGACTAATAGTTGTAATTTGATATAGCTTATCTTGTGTAGAGTTTTGGATCCCTTCAAAATCTATTTTATCTATTAATACAAATATAAACTCATTCTTATATTCTATAAGTTTGTCTTTTCATGTCAACATAAGCTCATATTTGATTGTTTATTGATTTGCCAAAAATGTCTTTTTGTTGTCATAATGGTTGTTGTTTGGCATAGCTTATCTTATACATCAGCTATCCATTTTCATAGTGGATTTCTGATCCTCTCAAAACCTAGCTTATTCATTAATAAAAAAATTATTAACCCATGCTCTTATATTAACTGGTGCTTTAATATCAGATAACCTTGTGCTCTTATGTCAACATAAGATCATGACTGGTAGCTTGTTGGTTTAGAAATTTGCTTTCTATATCTATTGATAATTTTTGTTTGACATAACTTATCTTGTACCTCACCTATTAGTTTTTGCAAAAGGTTATCGGCCCTTCCAAGCCTACTCTATTCTCTAATAAAAAACATAAGCTTGTACTTTTATATCAGATAACAAACCAACCTTTTAGATATTAGTCTTGATTTGAATAATTGGACTATATAAGATTTGGACAATTCTATTAACAAGCTTAACATAACATTGATTAAGAAAAGTAAATCCTAAACATAGAATAAAAGAGCATAGAATCTAATGCTACAAGCTTCATTGTAAAAGCTATTATTATGGTGCAGTGCAAAAGTTGATCTTGATAATGGTGCTCTCTTTGACAATGACTATTAGGCAAAAGATCCATTGGCCTTAAGCCATGCTGCCACAAGATACTTCTCTGCAATTTAGTAATGAAAATCTAAGGATTCTGAAATGGAAAAAAAACTTGGATATATTGAACACTGATTTGAATTGGTATTGAAATGTCAGATGGAGTTTTAATGGCAGGGAATGCTTATATGCTCAATGTGCAACACTTATACATGAAACCTTCCATAGCTTTTGCTTTGTCAAATGGGGATATGATTTCATCAATGAATTAAAGGCATTTGATTTCATTACTGAATTAAGTTGGTATTGAAATGTCAGGTGGAATTTTAATGGTGGGGAATTCTTATATGCTCAATGTACAACACTTGTACATGAAACCCTTGAAACATTCTACAACTTTTCCACTATCAAATGGAAATTTGATTTCATCAATGAATTGAAGGCATTTGATTTCATTACTGAGTTAAGTTGGTATTGAAATGTCAGGTGGAGTTTTTGATGGTGGGGAACAAGTGCACAAAAATTGTATATCCTTACATTGCAAGATTTCTTCAGGAAACCTATGAAACATTTTAGAGCTTTTCCATTGTCAAAATGGGCATTGATTTCATCCATTTTTTTGATGTTGTACAGCTTGGCATGGCAGATCCAAGTCAACGGTTGTGGGGTAAGAGATATGATATGGAGGAGAAAATTGGTGGTGAAGGTACATAATGAATTATTTAGATGGGTTATTTGTGATACCCACAAATCTATGAAAATCTAAAATGAGCTATTATCAGTTGGTGGAAGTTGGAAATCATTTACACTTGCCTCAATGTGCGTTGTTAGTGATGTTTGAATTGATTCCCATTGACAGGAGGAGGAAAAGAAAACTTTAAAACTGGAGGATACCTAAGAATTTGTCATGCAATTTAGGTGTCTTAAGTTTCAGTTTAGGTGGCACAAAAATGGTAAGCCAGTTTTCTAATAAGGGATTCTAGACATTCATAATTAAGAGTTGCTCCTACTATTTTGTTTCTTATGTTTTGTTCCATGACTGGTGTATTATATCTGCAGACAAATTCAAAGACATGCATCTTTTTATTCTCTTAAATGATTTGGAGATTTTCTTTTACAAGATTTTAGAAAAGAGCATGTTGGATGATTGTTCCAAGATGGGTATCTAAAGAATAGGACCACGATTGAAACCATATAATGAACATTTTAACAAGTGATAATGACAATGTGCTTTGGTTCTATCTTATACGTGTAAAGTTTAGTTTACACCCTATTTAGGAAATATCTTTATCCAGGCACATAAACAGTGAACAAGAGGAAACAAAATATGTATCAAAATGAAATGAAAGGGTTTTAATGATGTCTAAGAGACCACCAGTCTAAAAGATTGAAAGACAGTTAAGCAGCCTTCTGTAATTTTTTCAGGTTGTTCATTTTGTTGTGGATTCATATTAGGAAGCTAGCTGTCCTGTCTTGTGTAGTTTGACCTCTTTGAAAAGTTCCTTCATCATGCTCACTTATAGGGTATACTTGCTTTGAATATCTTCGTATGCTACACACTCTTTTACAAAGATTCTCTCTTCCCATCTTTTCTTTAGGACCTTCCAGCCACCAATTTTACATCATACATGATGAGAGCTGATCCTTAATTGAGCAATTAAAATTTTGGCCTTTCCTTTAATTGTGGATCTTAAATATTCTTTATGCCCGTGCTCCTATGTGTGATTAAATTCTTTGATGTAAAATTATTTTTTACTACCTATCAGATTTTTCCCCATGGCAGTTTTGAATTTCTCTAACATCCATTTTTTTATGTCTATATTGGCATTCAGACACTCCTTAATGTTAATGTTCCATTTGTTCAACCACTTTCTATTTTGTTTCTTCCATGTTTTTCCTCTGTTTTAGCTCCTCATCAGCCACCAATTTAGGGCAATAATATTTCCCACTTTTTTAGATAGCTTAGCAATCGGATAATAGCTAAAGCCTCAATTGGGAACATATCCACCTCCACCAAAAGGATCTCGGAAGATACTCTGTTGACTTGACCTTGAGGTTGGGAAAAGTCTATCATATTAACTTATTAGGTGTAGAACATGGTAAGTAGCCTCAATGGATATAGATAAGATTTATATTTAAATGCACCATCCTTGCTTAATTGGTCCACTATGTCCATATCAGAAAACTAGCATGTCTAGCCTAGGGCAATTGTTCACGAGCATTAAATCTGTTTGCTCTTCTAATAGTAAGGTTTCAGTGAAACTCTCCTTTTAGGTAACATTTTTGGAGACATGTTTTTATAAGAAATAGTTTCTTGTTGTTTTTTACTATGATAGTAGAGGTTGCTTATTCAAAATATATAACTATAAAATGAGTTTCCATTTCTGCATATAGTTTTTCCATTGTTGGACTCATATATTCATAACAATGAGATGTTTACGGAAGCCTGGAGAGGACTATGATTGCGGGCATCTAAATAGTTAAGTGTGAAATAAAAAATAACAGATTTAAAATTTCTAATGGAACACAAATTACATTAACAATGATAAAACTTTCAATATCTGTCTACAGTGGCCTTAAGAATTTGATGTTAAGTCTATGGTCAAATTAAGGGGGGTTTCTATAATTTGTAAACAGGAGCTAGTAAGAAAAATTAGGAGCCTAGTTTAAAGCAAAAGACCTCATTTAATTTCAATTCTCCCTATTATAAAAATTTAAATGAAAAAGAAGCTTTAATGAGAAAAATTTAGCAACCAAATAATAGCAGAGGAATCTTTCAGGCCCCCTTCCTGCTATGCTCTAAAAATATGCAGTTATAAATGTTTACCTAAAATTTTAAAGGAATGATTCATTTTAATCATGTAGCTACATTTTTCAAATACCACAGAACTACCTGCAAAGTGTAAAAGAGAGCCCCAAGTGTCTTCCACGGTACCATTTACATAGTATCCACCCTAATGTGATCAATTATTTCATGTTCATAATTTAATGTCTTCACACTCTAGCGTACTAAATGCATTTTGTAGTCTCATTGACCTTCTCCCAGTCCCAATCATTTGTGGATGTAGTACAACATCTTCCTTTCTTTCCTTCAATTTTTTTTGATAAAATATAATAAGAAGCTAAGTTTTATAAAGAGAAAGATGAATTGTGGGAATGTTGATATTATGACTTATTTTTTGAGTCCATGTTTCTCAATGAAGACTTTAGTGTAATCAATGTTCTATAATTAATTTGTTTTTGAGATATCCATTTCTAGTGTCTACATGATGACTAATCACAATTTTTGGACAAAAATTTTCCTCTTGTTTGTAGACACCTAAAAACCTTTAGAAAATAAAGTATTTTTATTTTCTGAAAAATTCTTGATGACATCATCATTATTAATTAATTAATTTATTTATTTTTATGCCATTAAATCCCTTTATCTTAATTAAAAATATTTAATTAAGGAATTCCTCCCAAAAATGTTTAAATCTTATTTAAACATTATTTCCTTATTTATTAATTATTTAATTAATAACTTGACCAGAAAACCCAAAATAAATAAAAAATTTATTTTTTGCCCAAAACTTGGCCAATTTCCTTAAGACCACTAACCTCTTCCAAAATCTTCTAATCCTTCTTTAATTTTGATTAAAGGCTAATCCCATCATTTCCTACCCCTAATCCCAACTGAAAATATTTAATTAAGATTAAATATTAATCCTCATGTTTATTAAAAAAGTTTTAATAAATATCTCCTCAACCCAAACCCTTGAAATAAATAAAACTTTATTTATATCTTAAAAATCTAATTTATCCTCATCCTAAGAAGTTCTAGACTCTTCTAGAAAGTCTTCATCCTCATCCTAGGAAATTCTAGACTATTCTAGAAAGCCTTTATCCATTAGCTTAGGTGCTCTTCGATAGATCCTTGTAGGATATAGCTTTCCTCATGTCTAATCTTGGTCTATTAGTACCTAGTCCTACCCATCTCGTTGGCAAGCAGTTCTCTTTTGGATTTTCACTTTCTTTTGATTTGGAATCTTCCCTTTTGGGTCTTGAAGTATCTTTTCCAAGAAATCTTTTTGTTCCCTCCTCAAGGTTGCCATGATCTTCCATATCATGGTATGCTACTAATGGGGCACTCTAAGTGTACGGTTTTGATCAAGTCTTTCGTTTGTTTCTTTTTTGCTTGTGGGTTACCCAGTGTTAGTTCCACACTATTTCCTTCGAGTTTCATGTGTGATGTTGGGGCAATCTTTGTGTGTTTGTTTCGAGTCAATCTGTCAGTCCTCTGGATGGTTGGTGAAAAGGCCTTGATGTTCTTGGTAACCTTGGCAATTAACCAACAGTCCTATAGCAAATCTAGTGCTCAACTACATGGTGGTACTTCTCTTTGAAGTATCCCCCCGCTCAAAAAGCTTCAATGGTTTTCCTTCATCTCCATTATCCCCCATCCATATCCAACATCCATCTCTCCTACCCCATCTTATGCATCAGTATCTCTTTGAATCACTACTCACTCTTAGCTTTAGGGATCCACAATCCTAGTCTTAGGGATCCACCAATCTAATCAATCCACCAAGCCTCATCTTTCGAGATCCACAATCCTAGTCCTAGGGATCTCTGAAACCCATCTTCCACCAATCTGACTCTTTGAAATCCTGTTTCACCAGCTTTATAATCCCCTCATCCTTCTCCCTATCCTAGATTCCTTTTATAGCACTTCGCTCCTTCATCCCCCACCTTTCTTAAAGTCTTAAGCTTGCTTCCTCTTGTGCATCTGATTCTCCTTTATCATTCTGCCATAGTGAGAGTTTGAGCTAACTAAACCTCCTCTTAAGCCACTCTTCGTTCTCCCACCCGCCAAGATTCTTGTACATTTCAAGAAGTCATCGAGCCTTGCTTTCTCTCCCCGCCGCCTTCTTGAGGGGGCATCTTGCAGTCCATTCTCTCCTCTTCTGCTCTAGCCTTGGGCATCTTATTTTCTTATCTTTGATGCCATGCCACTTGCGACATCACATCAAAGATGGGCAAAATGTAGACACCTAAAAACCTTTAGAAACTAAAGAATTTTTATTTTTTGAAAAATTTCTGATGACATCATCATTTATTAATTAATTAATTATTTAATTAATTTATTTATTTTTATGCCATTAAATCCCTTTATCTTAATTTAAAATATTTAATTAATAAATTGACCAAAAAACCCAAAATAAATAAAAAATTTATTTTTTGCCCAAAACTTGGCCAATTTCCTTAAGACCACTAACCTCTTCCAAAATCTTCTAATCCTTCTTTAATTTTTATTAAAGGCTAATCCCATCAATTTCTACCCCTAATCCCAACTCAAAATATTTAATTAAGATTAAATATTAATCCTCATGTTTATTAAAAAAGTTTTAATAAATATCTCCTCAACCCAAACCCTTGAAATAAATAAAACTTTATTTATTTCTTAAAAATCTAATTTATCCTAATCCTAAGAAGTTCTAGACTCTTCTAGAAAGTCTTCATCCTCATCCTAGGAAATTCTAGACTATTCTAGAAAGTCTTTATCCTCATCCAAAGTCTAGACTCTTCTAGAAGATGTCTTTAAACCTAATCCTAATCCCCTCCTAACCTTGTCACATTCCCTAAACATGGGTTAAAACTTACTAACCCAAGCCAAAGTTAACAAATATCTCCTCCTTCACCCACCTCATTAAATGCCATCCACTTGCCTATCCCTAAGCTAATCCTAAACCATCCTAATCCATCCTCTAATAATTTGCACAATCCTAAGCAAGCTTAAAACCTTCCTAATCAATCCCAAGTCGAAATTCCTCTCATCTCCTTCAAAATATCCCAACCATAAAACTTTATGAAGCCCACTAGGTCATAAATGACTCTTCCAAGCCCTTTTATTGCTCTTAGAAGCCATTATGAGGGTCTTCATGAAGATTTTATCCCTTGAGCCTCCTTTGTTGACTCATCCTTCCCTTTTCCTCCATCCTCTCACCCTGTGACATGTGTCACTCCTTGATTGGCTGTAAGGAAGCACAATCCATGTGCTCTCCTCTTATGCAATCTGAGCCCTCCATGAGCTTTTTCCCATCCTCGCATCTTAGCCCTCAATCCCGCAAGCCTCTTGCCTATAAATTAGATCCTTCCCCTTTGCAAAACAACACAATCCATGAAGTAAATTCATAATGCCATTTTACATCAAAACCATACACTCACACCCAAATTCCAACTCCATTTGAAGCCCTTTTTGAAGCATAAAGCTTGAGCATACATCTTATCTATTTAGACAAAGCTACTCAACAAGAGAGCTTCTCATTGAGAGAGCCCATTAATGGCTCATATTCTTAATTGAGAGCTCATCTTAGTCTATCTTGAAGTTTATGAATTTTATTTAGTTTGTAGAAGCTTTATTTAAATTTGGTTTCTATTAGCATACTAACATTGCTCATGTACACTGTTAACCCATTTGACCTGAAGTAAACCTAATTTAATGCTAAACTCTTACCTTCTATCATGTTTGTATTTTAGAATCAACGACTTACAATTTTCTTTACTATCCATTCCATTAGAGAGTTTGGCTTGGTCCAATCACAATATTATAGACAATGAATCTACTACCACTATAATGGAAAACTGCCTTCTGAAAAGTTGGAATTAATCTTTTACACTAGGATTTTTCACTGATATTATCTCAGGGTCATTAAAGTACCTATGTTTTCCAATCCTATCTATTCTTTTTTTAAATACCTAAGCATATCTTGTGCCATCTCTATGAGAACATGCACAATCCTTTAATGTGTTTGTCAATGAACTCATTCCTTTAATGCAGATAGTTTTCTCGAACTTAAGTTTATAAATTATAATCAGTATATATCCTTGAAATATATCGAGGACTCCCAACTATTTTGATACGATTTTTCTCCATATTATATGTTCCTTATTTATTTTCAGTTCCATGCAAGGTTTGCAATTTATAGGTGACAACTGGAATTATTTTTTCTAATTGCTAAATTCTAGATATTCCCAAGATCACATTCATCAATGAAGGCTTTAAATCTCTAGATTTTGATGCACAAAATTTACATTCACCAGTATTAGGTAGGACAAGGTATCTCTTGATTCCTTGTTATAAGGTCTTAGGAAACTTGAGTTATGTTCTTTATAGTCTACATCTCATTATTGTTGTGTTCATGCCAATTAAAGTGCTGATAAGTTTGATTTTAGGACACTTGCTTTTCATTGAACCATGATTTTAGTGAACTTGTGAAGTGCAGTTGTATTTGATATGCTTCTGCTACATACAATGGGTTTTCTATATCCTTGTGCTTACATTTCATGTTATTAATAAGAAATAGTATATTGCTACCATTTCTTTCTTGATGACCTTTCGTTATCCCAATTATATTTAGGGTTCCTTTAATTTTTTTAGCTGATCCCCTATAAAGAAGTGCTAAACAAACTTTAGGTCTGCAGCTAAATGAGCCATACCATTCAAAAGTATATTATTTAGAATTCATTCATCTTAGGTATTATGTGGATTTTTCAACTATCTTCAATCCAGGGACTTCAGATTAATGCCTAAGTTAGAAATCTTATTCATGGATTAAATTAAATTATACTGAGAACCATGTCCATTGGAGAATAAATAGATTCAAGTTACTTATCCTATTATGTCTACTTTAACAAATGTTTACCTTTGGTATTCATAGTCAAAATCTATTTATAATGATGTAGTTCCAAAGACTTTGATGTGATTTGGAAGATATTTTTAATAATTCATCTATTAGGAAGGGACTTTATAGAAAAATATGCTATTACTGGATACCATGTGGTCAGTTTGAGATAAATGATATCCAAACACATCAAACTTAACTTTGTAGGTTTCAATTTCAATTTCTCTGTATTTATTCTAAGATAATTGTTTTGTAGAGACTTGAATGGAATAGCAAGGATCAAAGATCTAGATGGTACATGGACAACTAGAGCTCAATTTATTGGACATGTCCAAGTAGACACATTGACAACAAATGAAACAGAACTAGCAACAACACAACTGTTGGATCTTGCTAAGCCTAGATAGGATGTTAAAAATCATAACTGCAATAGTTTCTCATTCATAAGCATTACCTTTGGTCATTTACACTTCTCAATTCTGGAGCTACAATTACAAGGTCAATGCAGCTTTAACCTAGCAATTTTGTATGATGAGAATGTCTATGAACATTTTTTTATTAGAATGCATACCTCCCTAGCTTGATTTGCTAAGGTACGGGTTTGTACAAGCTCAAAAAATAGCAACAAAGGCAATCTATGTAGCATCATAGGGTGGTTTGGAAGCATATTAGGTTGGATAAAGAATTCAATAGTTTCTCATTCACATGTATTACCTTTGTGCATTTACACTTCCCAATTCTGGACCTATAGTTGCAAGGTCAATGCAGCTTTAACCTATGGATTTTGTGTGATACGAATATCTATGAGCATTTTGCTATTGGGATGCATACCTCCCCAGCTTGGTTTGCTAGGGTATGGTTTTGTACAAGCTCAAAAGCTAGTAGCATAGGAAATCTATGTAGGTTCACAGGGTGGTTTGGAAGTAGAATAGGTTGGATAAAAATATTTATGACTGAGAGTGTTTTCATAATTTGCGAGAATAGGTACAACTCAAATACACACGTGAAAAAGTAGTGAACAACCATTTTACTGAAGGATAACAAAAACTATGCAACAAATCAAATACTCCTGCAATTCAAAAGACCAATGTGATCTGGAACATATTGTCAGTATTTAATCTATCAAGGGAAATTTTTATTAGAATACTCCTGTTAGTGGATACCATTTGGTCTATTTATAGTGAATGATACCCAAAGACATCAAATATAACTATGCCGGTTTCAATATTCTTTTTTGTGTATGTATTTTATGACCATTGTTTTGCAGGGAAGACTTGAATGAAATAGCAGGGAATGAAGATCTTAATGGTATATGGGCAACTGTAGCTCAATTTATTGAACATTTCCAAGTCAATGCATCTACATCTTTTGAAAAGAGCTGGCAATAAAATGATTTTTGGATCCAACTAATGATTCAATTTCAAATACCTTGATGCGACTTGAAACATCTTTTTCAATAATTCATCTATCAGGGAAGAGTTCTATAGCAGATTACTAGACACTATTTGATCAATTTGAGTTAAGTGATACCCAGGAACATCCAAACACAACCATGTTTTTTTATAAGATGGCATTGATTGACATGAACAGATTTCCACAATCAGATAGAGTATGAAGATGCATATTCTGGATTCAATTGTGTGCCATATTTTTGCATCAACGTTTTGAATCACAATCTGTGATCCATCATCAGGATATGAATAGCTGGAGGAGAAAGATGACATTGCTCAAAAAAGCCTTATTTATAAGACTTCACATTTTCTCTAGGACACATTCATGGAACAAAGAGCCTATCATTACATCATTTGAGGAGCATCAATGCAAAATCTCGAAGAAGAAATTATCAGATATGTTAATACTTACACTTATCAGTTGGTATTGGTGCTCCTTGCATTATCACCACTAGTGAATGCATTCGTAACTTATTAATTTAATGCTCAATTATCTTGGAAGCCCTTGAAATAGGGCATAAATTTGGTTCATGATGTAGTTTGAAAATTTCATGGTTGAGTTGAGCCAGAGCATGGTTGACAGTTTTGATTCTCTCCAAGGAAGGAATGTTGCTAGGTTTACACAGTTGATAAAATCTAAGACAGTTTCTGGACAGTAAATGTAGCTTGGTGTTTGGTTGTTTGGTATAATAGCTTTCAAATGAACTAATAGGAATCATGGAGATATTGAGGTATTTGTTTTTATCTTGTGTTATCTTTTGATTATCAATGTAGTTTGTTTTGTTAATCTTCGTCAATCTTTGTTTTTCAGTGTTTAGCTTGTTGATAATCTAGTATTTCTTTGTGTTTCCTAAAATTTGTATGTGGTATGTTTATTGAAGTCAAAATTTTTTGTTCTCTCTTAACCCTGATCAAGTCTCATCATTTCTTTGTTTGTAAAAGAGTATAACCCTAGTTAGGGCTGTTAATGT
This sequence comes from Cupressus sempervirens, assembly GCA_028749045.1. Taxonomy (NCBI): domain Eukaryota; kingdom Viridiplantae; phylum Streptophyta; class Pinopsida; order Cupressales; family Cupressaceae; genus Cupressus; species Cupressus sempervirens. The sequence continues at coordinate 983,522,456 of CM053785.1, forward strand.
TTGTGAGTAGTTGTGAAAGAGATCATCTCCCTAAAATGATTGCTTTGTATCTATTTCTTATTCAACGGAGACTTTGCATTTTTTTGAAGGTGATCTAACTTCTTGTTGCTACTGTTTTTGCACGATTTCATGATGCTATGGTGCCAGACATTGAGTTGTTTTATTCATTCATATATTTTCATATATATGTGATTGATTATTCTTCTCCCTGCAGTCACAAGAGTTTCTTGATACTTCCTCCTCATATTGGGTTTGTAATGACATGGAATTGGGTCTTCTTGATGTTTTTGGTGGCTCAAGTTATGACTATTGTGTCTTTCTTGGTGTCTTGATAATTGTTAGTTCATTGTGATGAATCAGTTTTCCATTATCTCTATTGTGTCATCAATAAATTGTCCTTTGTGATAAGACAAATGTTTGAGTAGACACAATCTAAGGACTTTTCAAACATTGCTCTTTATGAAATCATGCATCAACAAAAAATTTATCGAATCACGTCAATCACATCAAACCTATCATATCAATCAGTCCTTTATCAATCATCATTTGTCAAGGTGTCATACACTCAAATGCAGATGCTATTAGTCTTAGAACAGGTACTCCATTCCTAAAACTAGACATTGCATCATCAACATCAATCAAACAAACTATCGATTTTGACAACAAGATTAGAATGGTTGTTGACTTACTTGGTTTAGTTAGCCTTATATTTTATTGATTTATCATTGATCATGTTCCTATGCTACTCAAGGATATCACCCGAGTGATGAGAGTGGTCGAGAGAGATGGTGTTCCTTTATTTTTTGTTTTGTCTTCTATCTGTGCAGTCTTTTTAATATAGTTTTGGGGAACATATGTCATATGCTTCAGGATGGATGGAAACATTCCTTATCTACATTATGTTTGTTTCTAAGGAAAGGGATTGCATTATCGCCCTGACTTTTTGTGTCATGGTGCAACGCATCCGGTTTGCCACATTAAATAAAGCTCCAATGACAAAAGTGCACTAATGAAAGAAAATCTCATCATAACTAACTCAATTTTGTCTAATTTTCAGCTTTATACTAACAATTTTAAAGTGAATTTCACTTTTCTTTAAACCAACATTGATAATCACATCATCTCAAACAGGGTCAAAATATGGACAATAAAAAATGGTTCCTGCCTATGGCCCCCTTTTAAACGTGTCTTTTATATTGTGCATTTCATATTTATCATTGAAAAATATTATGTCATTCTTATATTAATTAAATAATGACAAAATATTTAATTAAATAGTTTATGTCCTCTAATTTCATCATGTCCTATCATTTTGTCTTTGATTAAATAATTTCATGAATTATTTGATCTTTGGTCTTAAGACAAATATTTATATATTTATGCCCCCCTCATCCTAAGGTCTCATGTCTTGATAAATAAATTATATTGATTTACCATCCTTTTTCTCTTTTCCCACAATTAAATAGATTTATTTATTTATTTGTCTATTTTTTCAATTATGAGAGAATTAATTTTCCACTTATATCTTTTTCATACTGTTTTCTCTCCACTTTTAATTCTTTCACCTTCCACTCTTACACTATCCCCTTTCAAGCTCTTACAGTCTCATAGTTACCTATTAATCCATTTTCCAAGTTTCAAAGCTCATGTTGACTTATTTCTAAAGTGAACTTCAAAATCTTGTCATAAACAATGGGAGTTTTACAACTTAAACTATTCAATTATGGCATCTTCCCAATTGTGCATTCATGCTAAATTGGACATTTGGATTCAAATTCCTATAAATTGTGATCATTTTTCTCATCAAATCCTAACCACATTTTTCAAGCATTCTTGTGATCATGCTATCATTTTGCTTTCATGAATAGGTGCTTATTGTCATATGGAAGCAACATATCAAATTGAATGAAGAAAGAAAATGATTGGAGCATCTCAAGGGAGTGTTTGTTGATTTGTTTCATATTTATGCACTTTGCATCATAGCTTTAATGTTGAGTAGAATCTTTAGTTGTATGCATTTAGGGTTTGTTGATCCTCTAGCTTGCAAATGATTTCTGATTTTTTCCCCCTCTCCTACAAGTAGCAGAGCTGGTCAAGATGAACATTTTATGATTGAGGTTGTATTATTCCTAGTTTAAGGGAGTAGCTATAGTTCAGCTACATGCACAAAAACATAGCAAATGCCCATATTATAAGAGCATTACAAAATTTGTGCAATAATTCACACTTTCCATAATAATGCAATTTTAAACAAGTTGATGTGATAACATATTTCATTATGATTTATCTATCGGCAAATTTTTTTTAAAAGAATATTGCCATTATCTGATACTATTTGGTTAGTTTGAGATATATGATACTAAGCTCTAGGTCTAGAGAAGCTCATAAACCTACAACTCAGATAATCTTATGCAGGATCACAATAGGGAAGCTGCAATTCAGATACACATGCTAGAAGTAGTAAATGACCATCTTAGTGCAACATTACAAAATTTATCTGGTAATGCACACACATGCATTGATTATACAGTTCTAAATGTTAAGGTCATGGATCTTCTGCAAATATTTACATTTGTATAGATGATTCTAATTGGGTAGATTGCTAGAAGAGCAGACTTATAGATTTTGGTGTGTCTTCTAATCTACAATCTAGCCCTCCCTTATACCTATCTCAAGGGGCATGTTCATTGAATGGACATGTCCCTCTCTGGGTTGTCCTATTTAACAACATAATTTTTTCCTCAAGATTGGTGCCCATTCCAAGAATTACTAACGGTTAGTAACTAACTAACCACATTAGTAATAAGAAGGCTTATAAAAGCCACAAGGAAAATGCCAATCTATCTAGAGGGGACAATATGTTCTAGTGACCAATACTTAGGGGAACTCATGCATCCAGATCAGGCTAATCTAAAAATCAGAACACTTGTCTTGTCAAAGTTACAAGGAATTAACACTAAATGTGTGTGTGTGCGTGCATGTGTAGGTGTGAGTGCACGGGTGTGTGAATGCGTGCATGTGCGTGTGTCTGCGCACACACGCATATTTAAGATAATTATTTTGTAGAGACTCAAATGGAATGGTAGGATTGGATGTTCTATATGGTATATGAGAAACTATAGCTCAATTTGTCAAGCATTTCCAAGAAAACACATGCATATCAATTGTTAAAAAAACCTAGGAAGAAAAAGATTATAAGATTTTGTTAGGATTAGAAAGAATGAATCATATTGAACTGGTTCTAAGCACATGCAATGCATTTACTTATTACACTTCTCAAGTCTGAAATTAGAGTAGGACACGTCACTGTAGCTTTAACCTTGGGGATTTTGTGTGACTAGGACTCAAGAGTGAAAGCTTTGCTATAATGATGCATACTTCGATTTCTTAGACTTAAGTTTTAGATTTTGTGAAGCTTAGAAATAAGAAATGAAGGCAATTTATACAGGTTAACATGATGGTCTGGGAGCAAAGTAGGGTTGGGTTGAAGATATATGTATGGCTGAGGGTGTCATTCCTAGTTTGTGTAAGCAAGGAAAAGCAAGAAGAAAAAGGTCAATTATAAAAAATGGATTTTCATAAAAATATAAAGGTGATCTAGAAAGAGTTTTCCTCAACAGATTATTGAAAAAATATATTGAATTTCTTTTCATGGGAAATTAATTGCTATTAACTACCGACAATTAACTAAAATAACAAAGCTCAACAAAAATAACTATATCAATGGTCAATTGAAACAATGATCAACTGTAATAACTATAATAACAAAAAATTTAAATAACTGTAACAATGATAAATTGTAATAACAATAATAATGATTAACTGAAATAATTGTAACAATGATCAACTGTAATAACTATAATAATGATTAACTAAAATAACTGTAACAATCATCAACTGTAATAACTGAAATAATGATGTATTATTTTTCCATACATTTAAGTAAAGTAAATGCTTTTCAAAATCTTGAGCAATTACTTCCTCTAGTAGGAGAATTATACTAGTGACTAGTATAACTAGCTTTAGAAATTTCAAATACTATAGAATCTGACAATTGGAAATTTGATAACAAACTTT